>CM035170.1:1656464-2130202 GCA_020205615.1 Panax quinquefolius | reverse complement strand
AAGATATTACGACTTGTCCAAGATAACACGCTTTATCCAGAAGACATTTCCAAGTCGCTTCTTTTGAGACTTCGATCTACACTATTTCGACCGAGTCTAAGTTTGTCGGGTTAATTTTATTAAGACTTTACTATATGTCATACAACCTAAGGGAATTTCTTAATACATGGTCTAACAACAGTGAACCCATCAATGGTTCTAAATGTCACGGCATTTGCACCCTTATGGAGTTCGAAGCGTTGAACATGCTCTATTTTGCGAGTAGCCACAACTTGATTCGGTGATTATTAACGATTCATGCATCGAAAGTAACTTTCTAAACACCCTATATCATGTTAATTCATCATACTTGACCTATTAATTTAGGAAAACCGAGAATCAAACAAGACTTAAGTTAAGAACGAAGTAGAAATTATACCTTCTCGAGCTTTAACCTTGATATGTCACACACTGATTTGGTAATGCTTGACGAAAAGAATTCTTTACTCGATTTCTCCAACACTCTTATCACTATAACGAGCCCCAGCCATGGTGGCTTGTATTTAAAGAGAAAAGCATGGACTAGACACTTGCTTTACATGATGTTGGGATTAAGCTGGTCCAATAGAAATGAACAACGGTTATTTAAGGAGTTGTTTAACCACTCCATACCAACCACTTAGCTAGCCATTGCATGCCTAGGATTAGCGGATTTGAAGTTTGCATAAAGAGAGTTTGAGCTCTTGTTCCTTTTACTTGGTGGCCAATTAATTTGGGAACAAGAGAATAGATCTCAAGACATAGACAAGGGGCTAGTCGGTCAGATCGCTCGTTGCCGCCACATTTATTTAACCAACACCTTGTACCATCAGTTAACTATTTTGTTGGGTTCCGAATTGGACTCTATATAACCCAAGTTTATTGGGCTAACTCAAAGTACATCAATTAATTTATTGGGCTAGACTCCCAATTTATTATTTGGATTATAAACATGTAATACTTAATTATTATGGCAGCAAATTAATTAATTCAATAACACTAATTATACACCACCTTAATAATTATTAATAAGTTGGGTTATTTCACATAATTTAAGTTAATCACTTAATAATAATAAAAGATTTAGTCCATCGAGCATGAGCTTTCAAACCAATTCAATGATTTATTATTACCTGCATAATTAAATAAATCAATTATATACCACCTCTCTTATTGCCATCTTTTACTCGATAATGCACTCCTTCTTAATTATTCCTCACTAATTCCATCATTGTGTCACACAAGACATTTCATAACGATCATCATTCTCCATCTTCTTATCAATTACTAAAAGCTCAATTTTAATTCAATTGAAAGTTACTCACCTCATGCCATGTAGCATTTATAAAATAAGTAATCACATGCCTATTTATAAATATTAATATTAACTCATAAAATTTCACGGTATTACAGAAATCCTTATCTGAAAGCCCCTCTTTCTGAGGAGCGATCAGGTTGTCATAAATGTGATTATGTAATATTATTTGTGAATAATTAATTATTGATTCATATGATAAGGAAATATTTATTTTATGTGGATATAAATGATGGATTTATTTATGTGGTTATTAATGAAGGAATTAATGTTGAGATGTTTTATCAGTATTTTATCGGATTAGAAGTATTTAAATATCATCCGTTTGTGGATTTCGGGTATTTTTCTCTTTGGAATTTGGAAAAACTCAAAGCTACAAAGTTGTAGAGAATTCGATTTCGTGTGGAATAGACATAAAATTTGTATTTTTCTGATAAACGGACTATTTTCTATGAATTATTAAAGTTTCTGATTATTGTTTAAATTATAAAACATTTTAGAAAATTCTAGAATTGGTTGATGAGAAATGTGCTCAATTGAATTTCAAATGTGGTGGGTGGCGATAATAACGAGTAAAAGCCATCGGTGTAGCGAAAGTTAGTCTTCTATGGCGTTAAGCATTTTCCTATAAATAGGGTGCTTAGTTAGAATTGAAAATCACACCGAATTAATAAGTTTTCTCTTTTCTTTCTATATTATCGGCGTATTCTTGTGAGTATTTTGATACTTTGAGTGTTGCTATACTCTGATTGCAAGTTTCACATCGACTATATCCAAATTGATCGGAAGTACGGTTATTTTGAGGTAAGGGATGTTATTTTCTTAAGTAAGTGATATTATTTCTTCAATATCTTTATGTGAAATATTGGTTTGGAACTTTTTATCAAATTTAAAACTTTTCATGTCTGGGTTATTATTCATGAGTTCTTATTCACGAGTTTTACTATTCATGAGTTACTATTCATAATATTACTATTCACGAGTACTATTCACGAAGCATGATGATTTTTCTTGTGGAATTTCTATCTTTTGGTGTAACAGAGTTACTATTCACATATACGACCACTATTCACGATATCTGACCTTTATTCTGAATACGACACTTATTCACCAAAAATGAGTTTTTCTTCTTTTTGTCCAAGTTGTCTATTATAGTTACTATCTTTGATTGTATCCATGTTTTTGATCTTTATTTTGAATTACATTTCACAATTGGTTATTATGAAGTATTTTTGAACTTGGATAAACCGTGTCTACTTAATCCTAATATTTGATCTTTTATCTCAATTGGATTCGTTTTCTTTAAGATATTTTCATCATCCTCGGTCTAAATGATGATATTCTTGAATATCTTTGGCTTATAGTGCAGAGATGAATGATTAGCGATGAATATCTTTGGCACAGTAGTGCGCAAAAGATGAATGGTTAATGATGAATATCTTTGGCACATAGTTCAAAGATGAATGATTACCTAATGAATATCTTTGGCCGTAGTGCAAAGTTGAGCAGTGTTGAGATGAACATGACCCATTTGGTGATCTGAAAATGAATATCTTTGGCACATGGTGCAAAGATGAATATTTGATTCAAGATGTATATTGATTGTTGTTACAGGGATAAAATATTGATGATGAACTTTTAAATCTTAGAAGATAGTAGAATTCTTTCTCTACTTGACTCTTCTAATGGATTGCTTATTCCGCTACAGTTGTTGATCTAAAACTTGTTGTCTATTATATTTTATTAGATTTTTCCCTGTTGAAGACTAATGATAATTTGTTGTATATTATCTTAGTCATAATATTTCTTATTGGGCTAGTTGAGCTCACCATTTCTTTCAACTTTATTCTCTTGAGAAATGAGAATATAAATTTGGGACTAGTCGGGGAATGGATTAACGATCCAGGATGGTTTGCATTAGTAGTCCTCACTTATGATACGTGAAATAGCGTATCAATAATTGTAATGAGGAACCCTTTGAGTTTTTATACTATCTATTAGACAATAGTTGTATTTAAACTCACAATATATCTCATTATCAGTATTTTGCACTGCGATTTGTAATCTTGAAGTTGTATTTATTTTTGTACCCATGTATTTGGCGACTCGGAATGGGTTGGATGGAATGGACTATTTTGGGTCGTCGTCGTCAAGTACCTTCATTGTACCTCTATTTTAACTTAGTCATGCAAGTATTATCAATCTTCCACCAACTCCTTAATAGTACATGAATGTAATTGATAGTACCCACATGTGAACAAATAGTTATATAAGCATGTGAATTAGTAGTAATTAAGTGCTCATTTATCCGATAATTTACCCAATTTATCAATATAACTGACCATCAAATTATCATCGAAATAGATGTCGATTTCCATTAACACTAATAATCCCAACCTGATGTAACTATCAATTTCATCTTTAATCAACACAACTTATTCATCATTAATATTATAACTCACAATATTTAACAACCGAGGTCATTCCCGGAAAAGGGGGCTTTACGATAAGGATTTCTCCTTATTGGTAGCGCGATTAGGTGACCAAATCTCTCTCGACTTGTAGAACTTCAGACATTGTCAATATTATAAATAATAATATGAATAACTTTGTAAATCTCGATTATTGATTTAATAATAATAAATATTATCTGATGATAATCTTTGTGACAATAATTGAATCAATAATATGAGAGATATGATGCATCAATTATTATAGCAATAATTGAGTATAACTGAGTTACTTCTCAATAAGCATCGATAATCAATACAGTGTCTTCTTATGCAACCACGTGTAATACTATACTTTTAACAAAGATTGTTTTGACGGTTATAATGAGTAACTACTTTTCGCCATCATTTTTATAAAAGATAATTACATGGTTTTCTAACTACGACAATACTTGGATTATTGGAGTCCACCAATGATTGTTAATAAATGGATGCGTATATTCCCCGAAGCAAAATAATATTCCCAGAACCAAATGAATATTTTATAACAACTTGCATACTTTGCAAAATTTATAAATACTACCCACAACTATAACATTATATCAAATCCACTCCATAATATAAATAAATAAAAAAATTATTTCAAGAAAATTAAATATTTATTCATAAAATATGGGGTCTCACAATCTCCCCTCCTTATGGAATTTCGCCCTCGAAATTTACGTGCGATACTGTATTGAAGAGATGAGAATACCTTGCTTTCTTTTCGGATTGTACCTTCCCGGTTATTTGCTCTGTATCATGATTTTCCCATTGCTCATCTCCTATATTTTCAGATATCAGTCTAGAATATATCTTCAAAACAAAGGTCAACTGACATATCACAAATTGTCAATTTATCAAGTAAAAAATTTGACTTAGGTAAGTCACACACTAGCGAAGTATATTACTCGTCTCTCCCTCTTGATTCTAGACTCATATCTCGCCAAATGACCGTATCCCTAAGCTTTGATACCAACCTTGTGGCGCCCCAAAACAAGAATACATTACCTATTCACGAGTCAATCAAATACATGGTACATAATACAAATACAATCTTAAATATACAACAAAGAACGTGAGTTTGAATACAAATATTGTTTACTAGAGAGTATACAAACTCAAAGGAGTCCTCATTACTATTATTATCACACTATTTCACCGAATAGTGAGGACTACTAATCTGAAACATCTAGGACCATCACTTCTGTTCCCAGAGCTAGTCCCATTTACGTTTTCATTTCTGAAGAGAACGATGAAAAAGAAAGGGTGAGCTCAACTAGCCCGATAAGAAATATTATGACTAAGATAATGCAGAATAAATTATCATTAGCCTTCAACAGTATAACAACTGTTAGAATATAATAGACAACAAGTTTTAGATCAAGAACTGCAGCATAATAAATCATCCATTAGAAGAGTCAAGTAAAATATAACATCTACTATCTTCTATGATTTAAAAAGTTTTTCACCAACTTTATCATTTGAGACTCGACTTAATAAATAATCCACATCATCGAATCACCCTGCACTTTTCAAGGATATTCTTTAGTATCACAACCACGAATTATCCATACACTTCGACTAAAGATAATCATGTTTTCATCAATCGGTCACGATCATGCCATAAAATAATTCATCTTTTTCGACGAAAGAGAATCCATAGCCATAATCATACCAAAAAGCATCCATCAATACCTTTCTACGAGCCAATAAGGACTTTTACGACATCATTTGTAACATTGCGGTTATGATTACATTACGAATAATCCTGGCCATAATCATACCAAGTCCATCTATGAACTACAGAGCCCACGGATGACTTTCAACAAAATATAAACATGAGGATGATGACAATGATATAAGAATTCAATAAAACAAGTTCAAGAATTAATTTATCCGAGGAACTAATAATATCCAAATTGTCGACATGATCTTTGCTTTATAGAGTAAAATTCAAGAATGCTCGTAAGAATATTTCCATGAAAAGATCTTTGGATGAAGCGCAAATATCGAGGATATTCCACTAATTTCATGGAGTATAAATTCAAAACTTTAACCAATTGAGTATAATAAAGAATGGAATAACAAAAGAAATCACCATGTATGCGGTACTTGGCGCCAGGCGGAGTTATTCCAACAGAATACTAAATAATGAGAACGAATTAAAGGCGAAATTAAATGCAAGCGGGATGTTCAGCGAAATAATAAAGAATGAAATAACAACAAAAATCACCATAAATGCGGTTGCAGCATAGGCGAGTTATTCAACGAGAATACTAATAAGGAAGGAATCAGTCCTAAGTAAAAGCATGCAGACGCGAGATATTCCAATGAATAATAATAAAAGGCGGAACTAGGTCCCACAGAAAGCATTGTGACGGGATATTCCAATGAATAATAAAGATGGAATCGGTCCTAAAGATAAGCGCATGAATAGGATATTCCATAGAATAATAAAAGGCGGAATAATAGAAGAATGTCACCAAGTATAGGGTAGCCTTGCATTATCTGAGTTATTCCAACAGAATAATAAAGAATGGAATAACATAAGTTCTCTTCGTGAATACAAAAGAAATAATACTACCTACGAGTACAACAAATAATATTCCTCACCTTAGAAGAAACTGGATATAGAAGTAGTGAATTAGCAGAATACTTTTCTTCTTTCTCTCTATAATTTCTCTCTATAATAATTGCTCTATAGCTTTAGTGAATTGGTGAGAAATGAAGGAAGAATGAGCTTCTATTTATAGGAAAATATAGTTTCGATAATTGCACGTTTTGGGGCTCGAAAAATTACAGTACAATACCTCGACTTTTCTTTCATTTTAATTTAGTCCTGCAAGTATTATCAAACTTACCACCTCCCTAATAGTAAATAATGTGAATCAATAGTTCAATCATATGAATCAATAGTATAATCATGTGAAAAAATTAATTACAGTATAGTACTGTAAGACCCCAACTTTTTAATGAATAAAATCGAATTTCCTCTATTTATTATTGTGAATAATAAGGTGTTCATTTGATATAATACTTTGGTTATGGGTGAAATGTGCAAATTTTGCAAAATAAGCAAGTGGTAATAAAATATTCATTGTGTCTAGGAATATTAGTTTGGTCGTGGAATATTCTTTACATGGGGAATATTAAATGCGACAATTGACCATTGTGGGCCCCATAACGGATAAGCTGTCGGGATGAAGAAAACGACAAAGTTTGGGTTGTTATAAATAACTTGCGTGTAGTTATTCTGAATTAACCTTTGTTGGAATACCCGGTGGTTAAAATCTGATGTCTGGCGTGGTTGCACGATAGCACACGGTATTGTTGAATTATTGATCCTTACGTGAAGGGCCTTTACTCGATAATTGTCACGGTAATTCTTTCGTTCAATATTTTATTTTATTGATTCAATAATTCTTTGTGTTGATATTTATATTATTGTTGTTTAATAATTATCAACGCACGATATCTCCATTATCGGATCAATAATTTATATTATTTGAATAATATTATTAGATAGCATTATTGGCAATGTCTAGAAAGTTACATCGAGGAGAGGTTTGGTTACCTAATTGCGGCGCCCGATGAGGAGAAATCCTTATCGGAAAGCCCTCTTTCTGAGAAACGACTGGTTTGTCATAAATGTGATTACTGTAATATTATTTGTGAATAATTAATTATTGATTCATATGATAAAGAAATATTTATTTTATGTGGATATAAATGATGGATTTATTTATGTGGTTATTAATGAATGAATTAATGCTGAGATGTTTTATTAGTATTTTGTCGGATTAGAAGTATTTAAATATCATCCGTTTGTGGATTTCGGGTATTTTTTCTGTTTGGAATTTGGAAAAACTCAAAGCTACATAGTTGTAGAGAATTCAATTTTGTGTGGAATGGACATAAAATTCGTATTTTTCTGATAAACGAGCTATTTTCTATGAATTATTAAAGTTTCTGATTATTGTTTAAATGATGAAACATTTTGGAAAATTCTAGAATTTGTTGATGAGAAATGTGCTCAATTGAATTTCAAATGTGGTGGGTGGCAATAGTAACAGGTAAAGCCATCAGGTAGCAGGTTAGTCTTCTATGGCGTTCTAAGCATTTTCCTATAAATAGGGTGCTTAGTTAGAATTAAAAATCACACCAGAATTCATAAGTTTTCTCTCTTTCTCTCTCTATATTATTGAGCGTATTCTTGTGAGTATTTTGATACTTTGAGTGTTGCTACACGGTACAAGTTTCTGTCAGCACTATATCCGAAATTCAGTCAAAATTACGGTTATTTTGAGGTAAGGGATGTTATTTTCTTCGTAAGTGATATTATTTCTTCAATATCATTATGCCGAAATATTGGTTGGAACTTTTTATCAAATTTAGAACTTTTCATATCCGAGTTCTTATTCATGAGTTTCTATTCACGAGTTCTTATTCACGTTATTACTTATTCACGAGTACTATTCACGAAGCATGATTATTTTTCTTGTGAAATTTCTATCTTTTGATGTCGGAGTTACTATTCACATATATGACACTATTCACGTGTCGACCTTATTCACAAAACAAGACTATTCAAATAAAAAAATGAATTTTTCTTCTTTTTGTCCAAGTTGTCTATTATGGTTACTATCTTTGATTGTATCCATGTTTTGATCTTTATTTTGAATTCTATTTCACAATTGGTTATTATGAAGTATTTTGAACTTGGATAAACCGTGTCTGAATCCCTAATATTTGATCTTTTATCTCACTTTGGATTCGTTTTTTCTTTAAGATATTTTCATCATCCTCGGTCCTAAATGATGATATTACTGAATATCTTTGGCCTGTAGTGCAAAGATGAATGATTAACTGATGAATATCTTTGGCCTATAGTTCAAAGATGAATGATTACATAATGAATATTTTTGGCCCGTAGTGCAAAGATGAACAGGTGTTGAGATGAACATGACCAACTGGTTATACAAATGAATATCTTTGGCCTGTAGTGCAAAGATGAATATTTGATTCAAGATGTATATTGATTGTTGTTACAGGGATAAAATATTGATGATGAACTTTTAAATCTTAGAAGATTGTAGAATTCTTTCTCTACTTGACTCTTCTAATGGATTGCTTATTCATTGCAGTTGTTGATCTAAAACTTATTGTCATTATATTTTATCGATTTTTCCTGTTGAAGACTAATGATAATTTGTTGTATATTATCTTAGTCATAATATTTCTTCTTGGGCTAGTTGAGCTCACCCTTTCTTTCAATTATTCTTCTTGAAAATGAGAATATATTTGGGACTAGTCGGGGAATGGATTGACAGATCCGATATGGTTGCATTAGTAGTCCTCACTATTCTGCAAATAAATAGCGTATCAATAATTGTAATGAGGACCCTTTGAGTTTTATCTTTGTATATTAGATAATAGTTGTATTCAAACTCACAACTATATATATTGTCGTATTTTGCACTTGACGATTGTAATACTAAAGTTGTATTTATTTTTGTACCATGTATTTGGCGACTCAGAATGGGTTGGATGGAATGGACCTATTTTGGGTTCGTCACAAGTACCTTCAACTATACCTCTATTTTTAACTTAGTCATGCAAGTATTATCAATCTTGCACCAACTCCCTTAATAGTACATGAATGTGATTCAATAGTACCCACATGTGAGCAAATAGTTATATAAGCATGTGAATTAGTAGTAATTAAGTGCTCATTTATCTGATAATTTACCTGATTTATCAATATAACCCCCAAACATCAAATTATCATCGAAATAGATGTCGATTTTCGTTAACACTAATAATTCCAACACAATGGAACTATCAACTTCATCTTTAATCAACACAACTTATTCATCATTAATATTATAACTCACAATATTTAACAACCAGGTTGTTCCCAGGAAAGAGGTGGCTTTTCGATAAGGATTTCTCCTTATTGGCGTGCAATTAGGTGACCAAACCTCTCCTTGACAGAACTTCTAGACATTGTCAATATTGTAAATAATAATATGAATAACTTTGTCGTCTCAATTATTGATTTAATAATAATAAATATTATACAGATGATACTGTGATAATAATTGAATCAATAATATGAGAGATATGATGCAACAATTACTGTAGCAATAATTGAGTATAAGCGGTGACTTCTCACGTAAGCATCAATAATCAATACCGGTGTACTTTACTTATCTGACCCAGCGCGTAGTACTATACTTTTAACACCGGTGTTTCAACAGTTTTAACGGTAACACTTTCGCCGTTATTTTTATAAAAAGATAATTATGTCATTTTTTAACTACGACAATACTTCCGTTGTGGGGTCCACCAATGATTGTGTCGTCGTATGGATATTCCCCGATAAAAAAAATATTCCCCGACCAAACGAATATTTTATAACAACTTGCATACTTTGCAAAATTTATAAATACTACCCACAACTATAAGATTATATCAAATCCACTTCATAATATAAAAAATTAAAAATTTATTTTGAGAAAATTAAATATTTATTCATAAAATCTGGGGTCTCACAATCTCCCCTCCTTATGGAATTTTGCCCTCGAAATTTACGTACGTACCTGGTATTCGAAGAGATGAGAATACCTTGCTTTCTTTTCGGATTGTACCTTCCCGATTATTTGCTCTGTATCATGATTTTCCCATTGCTCATCTCCTGTATTTCAGATATCATTCTAGAATATATCTTCAAAACAAAGGTCAATTGACACACAAATTTTCAATTTATCAAGTAAAAAAATTTACGACTTATGTAAGTCACACACTAGCGAAGTATATTACTAAATCTCTCCCTCCTAGTTCTGAGACTCATATCTCCGCCAACCAACCATATCCCTTAGCTTTGATACCAACCGTGGCGCCCCAAAAAGCAGAATACATTACCTATTCAGTAAATCAAATACATGATGCAGAATCTGAAATACAATCTTAAATATACTGACATGAGTGTGAGTTTGAATACAAATATTGTTTACTAGAGAGTATACAAACTCAAAAGGAGTCCTCATTACTATTATTATCACACTATTTCACGAAATAGTGAGGACTACTAATGCAAACATCTAGGACCATCACTACGTTCCCCAGCTAATCCCATTTACGTTCTCATTTTACGAAGAGAACGGTTGAAAGAAAGGTGAGCTCAACTAGCCCAGTAAGAAATATTATGACTAAGATAATGCAGAATAATTTATCATTAGTCTTCAACAGTATAACAACTATTAGAATATAATAGACAACAAGTTTTAGATCAAAAAAGCTGCGGTGAATAAATAATCCATTAAAAAGTCAAGTAAAATATAACATCTACTATCTTCTATGATTTAAAAAGTTTTCACCAACTTTATCATTGAGACTCGACAATAAATAATCCACATCATCGAATCATCCCCGAACTACTGACGAGGATATTCTTTAGTATCACGACCACGAATTATCCATGCCTTCTACGGCTAAAGATAATCATGTTTTCATCAGCCATCCTGATCATGCCATAAAATAATTCATGATAAATTCAAGAATGTTACTCCAACAGAATACTAAATAACGGAACCCGGTCGGTAAATTACAAGCAAGCGAAGCGGGATGTTCCAACGAGAATAATAAAGAATAGAATAACAACAAAAAATCACCATGCATGCGGTGCTTGTGATGAGCGGGTTATTCAAACGAGAATACTAATAAGAATGAGAATCGGTCCGTAAGAAAAGCATGCAGACGATGATATTCCAACGAATAATAATAATAAAGATGGAACCAGGTCCCACAAAATGCATGCGATGAGGATATTCCAAAAGAATAATAAAGATTTGAATCGGTCCGGTAATAAACGCATGCACATGATATTCAATGAATATAGTAAAGGCGAATAATAGAAGAATGTCACCAAGTATAGTGGCAGGTGCGTGCATACAAAGGTTATTCCAACGAGAATAATAAAGAATGGAATAACATAAGTTCTCTTCATGAATACAAAAGAATAACACCCCTTTACGAGTACAATAAATAATATTCCTACCTTAAGAAGAAAGTCTTGGATATATAAGTAGTGAAGTAGCGAAATACTTTCTTCTTTCTCTCTATAGTTTATTTCTCTGAGTTTCAATGAATTAAGTAAGAAAATAATGAAGGAATGAGCTTCTATTTATAGAAAAATGGGCTACGCATAGTAGAACTAACTCATGAGCGGTCCAGATTGATTGACTTTAATCGAAGGTCCATATTTAAAGCAAAATCTTTTAAATAAAATATAATATATTCTATTTATAATCTAATAAAACGAATAACTTTATAAAAGATTTTACTATCTGAAAACTTATCTGGAACCTTTATGCAAAACACTATATAATAAAATATAATATATTCTAATTATTGTCTAATAAAATAGATAGCTTTATAAAAGTATTACATTTTACATAAAAAGATTTTACTATGCAAAACACTATCTGAGACCTTTATGCAACACTATGCATAATAGAATATAATATATTACATTTATAGAATAACTTTATAAAAGTATTACATTTTATATAAAAATATTTTTATATTATTACATTAATAATACCAACAAAAGCGAGTGACTTATCACGTAAGCATCAATAATTAATCGATGTGCATATTCTTTGTACTTTTAACACCGGGTGTTTCAACGAGTTAACGGTAAAACTTCCATAGTTATTTTCATAAAAGTATTTTTGTCGTTTTCTCAATCCGACAATAATTCCGTTATGAGGTCCACCAATGATTGTGCGGTTATGCGAATATTCCTGTTAAAGCGAATATTCCCAGACCCAATCAAATATTATATAACAACTTACGTACTTTGAAAAATTTATAAATATTACCCACAACTATAACATTATATCAATTTCACTCCATAATATTCAAAATAATATTTATAGAAAATTCATCTTTATTCAAAAGTTGGGGTTTTACAATCTCCCTTCTTATAAAATTTTGCCCTCCAAATTAGAATTACGTACACGGTATATTGAAGAGGTAAGGATACCTTGATTTCATTTCGATTCTAACTCCCAAGTCATTTCTCAACATCGTGGTTTCTCCACAAAACTTTGACTTGAGGTATAACCTTGGAGCGTAGAATATGTTCCTTCTTATCCAAGATTTGAGCAGGAACCTCTTAAATACGTCAAATCTTCCGCTATTTCGTCAGTTCTAACTCAATAATGTGGTTCGGGTCTTCCACATATTTACGTAACATGGATATGTGAAAAGCGTTATGAACACGAGACATACTTGGCGGTAAAAGCGAGTCTATAGGCCACGATTCCTACTTTCGATCAAGGATTAAAATGGGCGAGATGAATCGAGGATTGAGCTTTCCCTCTTTCCAAATCTCGTAACTCCTTTCCATGGAGCAACACGTAACAACACATGATCTCTATATCGAATTTCCGTCCTTTCGATGAAGATCGGCATAACTCTTTTATCGATCTTGTGAGATTTTTATCGTTGTCGGATCGTTTGAATCTTTTTTTAGTAGTCATATGTACCAACTCAGGTCCCAACAACGTTGCTTCACCCACCTCATCCCAAATCTTTGAGAACGACACTTTCTTCCATACAACGCTTGAATGGAGTCATGCCAATACTTGCGATAAGCTGTTGTTGTAGAAAACTCCATCAATGGTAAGAACTTGTCCCAACTTCCTTGAAGTCGAGGACACGAGTCTTAATAGATCTTCAAGAGCTTGAATCGTCCTCTCTCGATTGCCCGTCCGATGCGAGGATGATATCTTAGAGCTAAATCGTAAATCCGTGCCCGTAGCTTTTTGCAAACTAACCCAAAATCTTAAAGTGAATCTTGGGTCTCGATCGAAACTATGGATCTTTGGCATACCATGCAATCTTACAACCTCGTTTATGTACATCTGAGCAAGGCGTTCAAAGTGTATAAGTTTCTCATATCGGTAAGAAATGAAGCGGACTTGGTCAATCTATCAACAATGACCCAAATCGCATCTATGCCTTGAGAAACTTTGGGAAGGCCGAACTTGAAATCCATGGTAATGTGCTCCCACTTCCATTCTGGAATTTCAAGTGGTTGCAATGGACCTTTTGGTACTTGATACTCGCTTGACTCGTTGACACGTTAGACACCTTGAGATAAATAAATACTATCTCTCTCTCTTCATATTGCTCCACCAAAATGTATGACGAATATCATGATACATTTTGGAACTCCCAGGATGGATTGCAAATGGTGTGTTATGCTCCATCATGATTTTATACTTTAAATCAGGGTCGTTAGGAACACAAAGTGCTGGAGTTGACTAGAAGTATTCCTTCTTCATCAATTCTTGCTTCCTAAGATAGCACCTTCTTGCTTTCTTCTCATCATACGCATCGACTCGTGTGCAGTAGCTTGGCGCGCTTTTAACTTTATCAATTAAAGTTGGTTCTACTCAGTATATTCGCCATCATCACATGGGTCCCTGAGTCTTTAACTATATCTCCATCCTTCTGAAGTCACACAAAATGGGCCTTTGCGTTGACAATATCGCATTACGCACTAGCATATGATCTTCTTCAATGCGCGTCGTCATTTCTACCGTTAAGCTTTTCGGGATGGTATTGGATGGTATGATCATAAATAATCTTTCAATAGTTCGAGCCAACGTCGTTGTCGCATGTTGAGTTCCTTTTGAGTGAAGAAATATTTGAGGCTTTTATGATCCGTAAAGATCTCCACTTTCTCCCCATACAAGTAATGCCTCCAAATCTTTAGTCTGAAGACAACAAATACCGCTAACTCTCTAGATCATGAGTAGGATAAATCCTCTCATATTCTTTGAGTTGTTGTGAGGCATAGGCTATGAATTTCCCATGCTGTATGAGAACACATCCTAACCCTTTGCCCGAAGCATCACTGTAGATGAGACAAATCCCTCCGAACCAGATGGTATTGTCAGAACAGGTGCTGAAATGAGTCTCCTCTTGAGTTCTTGAAAACTCTTCTCACATTCCTCGCTCCAACCGAACTTTGTATCTTTCCGAGTCAGCTGAGTTAGTGGAGTAGCGATTCGAGAAAACCCTTCTACGAATCTCCGATAATAACCAGCTAAGTCGAGAAAGCTATGTACTTCAGTCACTGATTTAGGTTGCTCCCGACTTTGAATAGCTTCAATCTTTCTTTGGGTCAACAGATATTCCATGACTTGATACCACATGCCCAAGGAATGCTACTTCCTCAAGCCAGAACTCGCATTTCTTCAACTTGGCATAAAGCTTATATTCACGAAGCTTTTGGAGTATCAGCCTCAAGTGTTGCTCATGATCTTCACGGGTTTTGGAATATATGAGGATGTCATCAATAAAGACGACCACAAAGTGATCCAAATATTCCTTGAATACTCGGTTCATCATATCCATGAAAGCGGCGGGGAGCATTAGTCAATCCAAAGGATACATGACTAGGAATTTATAATGCCCGTCTTAGGGAGTTACGGCAGCCGTCTTTGGAATGTCATCGATTCTAATCTTCAATTGGTGATATCCGGAATGAAGATCAATCTTTGAAAAAATTTGGCTCCTTACAACTCGGTCAAACAGATAATCAATACGTGGCGATGGGTACCTATTTTTTATGGTGACATGATTGAACTCCGATAATCAATACAAAGTCGCGTACTCCCATCTTTCTTTTCACGAATAGAAACAGAGGAGCACCCCAAGGAGAAGTACTAGGGGCCAGAATGAAACCGATGTCTAACAATTCCTGTAATTGGGTCTTTAACTCTTGAAGTTCAATAGGAGCCATTCGATATGGGGCATTAGAAATAGGTTTTGTACCAGGTTCAAGGTCGATATAAAATTCAATTTCACACTCTGGGGTAGGCGGGAAGTTCTTGAGGAAATACGTCGGAAATTCATTAACAATAGAAATATCATTCAAAAGCGGCGTATTTTTGTTTAGATCTGTGACATGAGCTAAGAAAGCTTGACATCCGTTTTTCAATAAACGAATAGCTCTATGGCTTGAGATGACAGTGATTAATTTTAATGGTTTGGTGGCTTGAATTACATAATGATTGGTTAGAATATGAAAGCTAATAATCTTACGAAAATAATCAATTTTTGCATGATGAGTAGTTAACCAATCAATCCCTAGAATTACGTCAAATACAAGTATTTTTAATGAAATAAGATCGACAGGTAATGTGAGGGTACCGATTTGAACTAAAAAGGACTTATAAATAGTGGATGTAATTAAGGTTTCTCCTAACGAAGTTTCTACAGATAAGTCAAAGTCTAATTTCTCCGGAGTCAAATTTAATCGTTGAGCGCAAGTAGGAGAAATAAAAGAATGGGTAGAATCGGTATCAAATAAGGTATAGACTTCGCTAGAGTTTATGATAAGCTTACCCGTGATGACCTTATTCGGGTTTCTTGCTTTCTGGGAGGTCATAGCAAACGCTCTCCCTTGCACTACCAGCTTTGACTTTTCTGCGACGGCCTTTGGTTCCTCCATCCTGGCTGAACTTATCTTCGGTGAACGACAAAATCGGGCTAAGTGACCTTCTCTTCCATAATTATAACATGTTTTGGACGGCATCGCGCAGTTTGGACTGATGTGTCCCTCCCCTCCGTATTTGAAGTATATGATAGGTGGTCGTTCTTCTTCCTTAACAACGGGTGCTGGTGCTGACGTCTTTCCATCATTGTTGAAACTCCTCTTCTTGAAATGTCCATTCTTATTGTTTTGGCCCTGATTACCACCAAGTGGTTATCATTTCGCCCGTTGATTCCTCCACGCTTGTTGTCACCGCTTGATGATCGCTTCTCACCGGGTATTATCATTTTGCCGGCTACTTTCTCTTGGTTGCATTGACTCGTTATCGCGCTCCACTAACTGAGCCCAATTTACAACATCTGAATACAAACACAGTTTATGAGAAATAAGATGTTGATGTATCTCCGGCTTCAAACCTCTTAAAAACATTCGCGTCATTCGCTCCTCATTATCGACCAAATGGGATGCAAACCGGGATAACTCCGCAAATTTAGCCTCGTATTGCGACACGGTCATATTGTTTTGTTCCAATTTGATAAACTCCACTTCTTTCATGTGACGAATACTCTCGGGAAAGTACTTGTCGTTGAATAGCTCTTGGAACTTCTCCTAAGACATCTTTAGTGCGGCAGGTTGAGTACGTTTTACTGATTCCCACCAGTAATCTGCCTCTCCTCGTAACATAAAGGTGGAAAATGGCACCTTTTGCTCCTCGGAGCATCCCAAGACATCAAATATCTTGGTGATCTGCTTTATCCATGCTTCCGCCTTAAGTGGTTTTGGCTCTCCAATAAACTTCGGTGGTCCCAGCTCCTTAAACTGCTTGGCGGCGACCATCCGAGAGTTGCCAGTATTTCCACCTGCATTTTGTACAGGAGCCGCTCTTGCGATCTTTGCATGAATTGCATAAAGCCTCCAACATTCCATCGTTCATCATTTGGTCAATGTTGTTGTTTGCACTGGGAATGTCGCCTTCACGATGCACATTATCCTCGATTATTGATCTGTGGAGACTCAACGGTCTCTGTGCTCCATTGATGTTCTCAACATTCTCGGATGCCATTTTGAGATCGCCACAAAACAAAGGTTAATTAACATATAACATATTATCCTATACTTTGACCGACCAATTAAATACCAAATAATCTTAGGTAGGTCATACTTAGCGAAGGAATTCCCGTCTCTCCCCTCCTCCTAGTTCTAGTCTCACATCTTAGCGAGGATCATATCCCTAAGCTTTGATACCAACCGTGGCGCCCCCCAAAATTAGGTATACATCACCCATCTTAAGTCGCCAGACATCGTAGTGCGAATTCAAATACAACTTAATAATACAACTGTCGTGGCAATACGACAAAACATAAATCTGTGAGTTTGAATACAAATATTGTCTACTAGAGAGTATACAAACTCAAAAGGAGTCCTCATTACAATTATTATCACACTATTTCACAGAATAGTGAGGACTACTAATGCACCATCTAGGACCATCACTCCGTTCCCCGACTCGTTCCAGCTATATTCTCATTTCCTGAAGAGAACAGTGAAAGAAAGGGTGAGCTCAACTAGCCCAGTAAGAAATATTATGACTAAGATAATGCAGAATAAATTATCATTAGCCTTAAACAGTGTTAAACTAATACAATATAACAAACATCAAGTTTAACTGCAGTGAAACAAGCAATCCATTAAAAGAGTCAAGTAGAGAATAAAATCTACTATCTTTTATGATTTAAAAGGTTTTTCATCACTTTTATCGCTGGAACTCAACTTAATAAATAACTCACATCATCGAATCACCCATTCACTACGGCCAAGGATATTCTTTAGTATCACGACCACAATTATCTATGCACTACGGGCCAAGAATATTTGTGTATTCATTAATGGTCATGATCATGCCAACAACTGTCCATCAATGCACTACGGGCCAATGATGACTTTTACCACATCATTTGTAACATTACGGTCATGATTACACCGAATAATCCCTGGTCATAATCATACCAAGTCCATCTATGCACTACAGGCCATAAGTGACTTTCAAAAAATATAAATATGAGGATGATGACAATGATATAAGAATTCAATAAAACAAGTTCAAGAATTAATTTGTCCAAGAACTAATAACGTCCAAATTGTCAACATGATACTGCTTTGTAGAGTAAAATTCAAAAATGCTCAGAAGAATGTTTCCATAAAAAGATACTGGATGAAGCGCAATTATCAAGGATATTCCACTAATTTCATGGAGTATAGAAGTCAAAACTTTAACCAACTGGGTATAATAAAGAATGGAATAACAAAAGAAATCTCCATGCATGCGGTACTTCTCATAGACAGGTTATTCCAACAGAATACTAAATAACGGAACCGGTCGGTAAATTAAATGCCGTGGGATGTTCCAACGAGAATAATAAAGAATAGAATAACAACAGAAATTACCATGCATGCGATTTTGATGATATAGACATGTTATTCCAACGAGAATACTAATAAGGGCGGAATCAGTCCGTAAAAATGCATGCAGACGAGGATATTCCAATGAATAATAATAATAAAGATTTTAACCAATGTCCGGCAAAAAACGCATGCATGACAGGATATTCCAAATGAATAATAAAGACGGAATAATAGAAGAATTTCACCAAGTATAGGGTAGCCCGGCGATATCTGGTTCTTCCAATGAATAATAAAGAATGGAATTACATAAGTTCTCTTCATGAATACAAAAGAATAACACCCTTACGAGTACAACAAATAATATTCCCTACCTTAAGAAGAAGAGTCTTTGGATATATAAGTAGTGAAGTAGCGAATACTTTCTTCTTTCTCTCTATAGTTTATCTCTCTAGAGTTTCAGTGAATTCGTAAGAAATAATGAAGGAATGAGCTTCTATTTATAGGAAAATTGAAGGATACTATTGGACTGTACAGTAGGAATTCAGACGAAATTATTTGCTGAGTTATAGCTCCACTGATCCAACGCATCAGTAATATTTTTTTCAAAGAGTTGGCCAATGAAAAAAATGAACACATGCCACTTGGAGGCCTTGACCAATTAAAAGGAGCCCCAATTCATAAGCTATCAATAATAATGCATAACTTGAAAAAGTTTGGCCAAAAGGTCCAAGCTTTGAAAAATTATCACAGAATCTACCAAAATAAGCTAGCAATGTCAATCCCCCAACCAATGAGAATAAATGAAAAAAAACTATAAAACATATCTATATATATAATCAACACATGTTGTAAACCTAAATATATATATAATAATAATAATTGTACTCCCCTCCCACGTGAACACCAACTTTCCCCCACCCACTTTGTCAGCTTGATAACTTTATATATATATATATATATATATAAGTATAATATATATAAATACATACCTTATATATATATATATATAAGTAATAAAACAAAACTGAGATGACTTCTCACGTAAGCATCAATAATTAATACCGTGTGCTACTATACAACCACGCCATTCATCAGACTTTTAACATCGGGTGTTTCAACAGCTTAATCAGTAAAACTTCCGCCGTTATTTTCATAAAAGTATTTTTGTCGTTTTCTCGTCCGACAATAATTTCGTTTGTAGGGTCCACCAATGATTGTTAGGTCATTGTATTTAATATTCCTGTTAAAACGAATATTTCCCGACCAATCGAATATTATATAACAACTTGCGTACTTTACAAAATTTATAAATATTACCCACAACTATAACATTATATTAAATCCATCCCATAATATTCAAAAATGATAATTATAGAAAATTTATTTTTATTCAAAAAGTTGGGGTCTTACAATAACAACTTGCGTACTTTGCAAAATTTATAAATATTACCCACAACTATAACATTATATCAATTTCACTCCATAATATTCAAAAATAATATTTATAGAAAATTCATCTTTATTCAAAAAGTTGGGGTTTTACAATCGACATCTATTCCGATGAAAATTGATGTCTGGGGGTTATATTGATAAATCGGGTAAGTTATCGGACAAATGAGCAATTAATTGCTACTAATTCACATGCTTATATAACTATTTGTTCACATGTGTGTACTATTGAATCACATTCATGTACTATTAGGGGAGTTGGTGCAAGATTGATAATACTTGCATGACTAAGTTAAAAATGGAGGTATAGATGGAGGTACTATACTGTAATTCATATTTTTACATGTCTAGAACTATTGAGTCAGATGATTTACTATTGATTTACATTATTTACTATTAGGGGAGGTGGTGCAAGTTTGATAATACTTGCAGGACTAAATTAAAAATGAAGAAAAAGAGGAAGGTATTATACTTTAATATTTCGAGCCCCAAAACATGCAATTATCGAAACTATATTTTCCTATAAATAGAAGCTCATTCTTCCTTTATTTCTCACCAATTCACTAAAGCTATAGAGCAATTATTATAGAGAGAAAGAAGAAGAGAAGTCTGCTACCTCACTATTCCAGTATCCAGTTTTCTTTTAAGGTAAGGGATATTATTTGTTGTACTCGTAAGGGGTATTATTTCTTTCGTATTCATGAAGAGAACTTCTGTTATTCTATTCTTTATTATTATGTTGGAATAACCTGTATATGCAAAGTACCGCATACATGGTGAAATTCTTCTTTATTCCATTCTTATTATTCTCATTGAATAACTTTGTTTATGCAATACCGCATACATGGTGAAATTCTTCTACTATTCCGTTATTTATTATTCGCATTGGGAATAATCATCATGCAGTAGCTTTTATCGCATGCATGGTGAATCCTTCATTATTCCATTCTTTATTATTCTCGCTGGAATAACTTGTCCGTGGATTACTGGTATGCACGGTGAATGATCCTTTGTATTCATTCTTTATTAAATTGTGCAAATGATCTGTCTACGTGGATTATCGCATTTAGGGTGAAAATCCATTTGTAGTTTCGTATATTCTATTATACTCGTATGAGAGATATCATTTCTTTTATGCTTCGTCATGGAATATCATTTTTTGGTATTTTTTACGAGTTACTATTCACGGGTTACTATTTACACGGTTACTATAGTATTATTTACTCGGGTATTCGGGGCACTTTTCGTGTCGGAGTACTATTCACGGGTTACTATTCACCCAAATTACTATTCACTCGAATATTTTTCACTCGAGTATTTGGGGTACTTTTCATGCCGAGGTACTATTCCCAAAGTACTATTCACGGGGTACTATTCACCCGAAAAATATATTTCTTTTTTTGTCCAAATTATTTTTGGTACATGAATATTATTCTTGAATTTTACTCCACGTAGATGTCATGTTGACAATTTAGACATTATCGGTTCTGGATAAATTAATTCTTGAACTTGTTTTATTGAATTCTTATATCATTGTCATCATCCTCATGTTTATATTATGTTGAAAGTCATATGTGGCTGTAGTGCATAGATGGACTTGGTATGATTATGACCGAGGATTATTCTAGATAATCATGGCCAGTAATGTTACAAATGATGTGGAAAAAGTCCTCATTGGTCCGTAGTGCATTGATGGATAATTTTGGTATGATTATGGCTATGGATTCTCTTCCTCCAAGGGTGCAAAGATGAATTATTTTATGGCATGATCAGGACAGTTGATGAAAACACAATTATCTTTGGCCGTAGTGCATGGATAATTCGTGGTTGTGATACTAAAGAATATCCTTGGACTGTAGTGCAGGGATGATTTGATGATGTGGATTATTTATTAAGCTAAGTCTCAGCTATAAAATTGATGATAAACTTTTTAAATCATAGAAGATAGTAGATTTAATTCTCTACTTGACTCTTCTAATGGATTGCTTGTTCCGCTGCAGTTAAGCTTGATGTCTATTGTATTTTATCAGTTTAACACTATTGAAGGCTAATGATAATTTATTCAGCATTATCTTAGTCATAATATTTCTTACTGGGCTAGTTGAGCTCACCCTTTTACTTTCATTGTTCTCTTCAGGAAATGAGAACGTAGCCGGGACTAGTCGGAGAACGGAGTAATGGTCCGAGATGGTGTCATAGTAGTCCTCACTATTCTATAAAATAGTGTGATAATAAATGTAATGAGGACTCCATTGAGTGTGGATATTGTCTAGATGACAATATTTGTATTAAAACTCACAGCATATGTTTTGTCGTATTTTACATGACAGTTGTATAATTAAGTTTTTATTTGTATTTTGTACCATGTATTTGGCGACTCAAGATGGGTGATGTATACCTGTTTTGGGGGCGTCACAGTTGGTATCAAAACTTAGGGATATGGTCCCTGGCTGAGATGTGAGACAAGAACTAGGAGGGGAGAAACGGGGAATTCCTTCGCTAGTATGACTTTATTTGGTATTTAATTGGTCGGTCAAAGTATAGGGATAATATGTGATATGTTAATTAACCCTTGTTTTGTGGAAGTATTTGAAAATGACATCCGAAAATATCGAGATAAGCAATGAAGCACATGAGACTGTTGAGTCAGCAACGATCAATACCCAGGATAATGTGCAACAGGAAGACAATAATCCTCAGGTAAACAATAACACCGATCAGATGATGAACGATGGGATGTTCAGAGGATTTATGCAATTCATGCAACATCAGGCGAGAGAGACTCCTGTTCAAAATGCAGGTGGAAACACTGGCAACTCTCGGATGGTCACCACTAAGCAGTTCAAGGAACTGGGACCGCCAGAGTTTTTGGGAAAGCTAGAACCACTTAAGGTGGAGACGTGGTTAAAGCAGATCACCAAGATATTTGATGTCTTGGGATGCTCCGAGGAGTAAAAGGTTCCCTTCGCCACCTTTATGTTGCGTGAAGAGGCAGACATCGGTGGAATCAGATAACGCATCTATTTAACGCACTCAAGATGTCTTGGAGAAGTTCCAAGAGTCATTCAACGACAAGTACTTTCCGAAAGTATTCGCTATATGAAGGAGGTGGAGTTTTCAAGTTGGAGCAAAATAATATGACCGTATCGCAATACGAGGCTAAATTTATGAGTTATCCGGCTTGCATCCCATTTGGTTGATAATGAGGAGCGAATGACGCGAATGTTTCTAAGAGGTTTGAAACCCGATATACGTCAATACCTCATTTCTCACAAACTTTGTTTATATTCAGATGTTGTGAATAGGGCTCAGTTAGTGGAGCGCGATAATGAGTATTTTATATTATTAAATCAATAATTGAGACGACAAAGTTATTTATATTATTAATTGCAATATTGACAATGTCTAGAAGTTCTGTCAAGGAGAGGTTTGGTCACCTAATCACAGCGTCAATAAAGAGAAATCCTTATCGAAAAGCCCCTCTTCCACGGGAACGACCTGATTGTTAAATATTGTGAATTATAATATTAATGATGAATAAGTTCGTGTTGATTAAAGATGAAATTGATAGTTCCATTGTGTTGGGATTATTAGTGTTAGTGGAAATCGACATTTATTTCGATAATAATTGATGTCTGGAGGTTATATTGACCAATCGGGTAATTAATCGGATAAATGAGCAATTAATTGCTATTATTTCACATCTTATAACTATTTTTTTTCACATATGTGTACTATTGATTCACATTCATGTACTATTAGGGAGGTGGTGCAAGATTGATAATACTTGCATGTATTAAAAGTTAAAATAGAGGTATAGATGGAGGTACTATACTATAATTCGTATTTTCACATGTATAGAACTATTGATTCACATGATTGAACTATTGATTCACATGATTGAACTATTGATTCGCATTATTTACTATTAGGGGAGGTGGTGCAAGTTTGATAATACTTGCAGGACTAAATTAAAAATGAAGAAAAAGAGAAAGGTATTATACTGTAATATTTCGAGCCCCAAAACGTGCAATTATCGAAACTATATTTTTCTATAAATAGAAGCTCATTCTTCTTTCATTCTCACCAATTCACTAAGTCTCACAAGAGCAATTATTATAGAGAGAAAGAAGAAGAGAAGTCTGCTACCTTACTATTTCAGTATCCAGTTTCTTCTAGGGTAAGTGGTATTATTTCTTTCGTATTCTTGAAGAGAGTTATTTTTTTTCAATACTCGTAAGGGTTGTTATTCCATTCTTTATTATTCGCTTGAATAACTTTTTTGCTCTTGATCTATCGCATGCCTGGTGAATTTTTCTGTTATTCCATTCTTTATTATTCTGTTAGAATAATCTGTTTGTACAGTCTATCGCATGCCTGATGAATTCTTCTGTTATTCTATTCTTTATTATTCTATTGGAATAACCTGTCTGTGCGGTCTATCGCATGCCTGGTGAATTCTTTTGTTATTCCATTCTTTATTATTCTGTTGGAATAACATGTCTGTGCGATCTATCACATGCATGGTGAATTCTTCTGTTATTTCATTCTTTATTATTCTGTTGGAATAACATGTCTATGGGGACTACCACATGCATGGTGAATGATCATTCGTATTCATTCCTTATTAAATTGTGGAAATGATCTGTCTACGTGGATTACCGCATGGCGGGCAAAAAAAATTTATTTGCAGTTTTATATATTCTATTATACTCAGTTGGTTAAAGTTTTGGCTTCTATACTCCATGAAATTATTAGAATATCCTGGATATTGTGCTTCATCCAGTATCTTTTCATGGAAATATTCTTCTGAGCATTGAATTTTACTCAACAAAACAGTATCATGTTGACAATTTGGACGTTATTGATTTATGAATAAATTAAATTATAAATATTTAAAAATTTGTCCTTGAACTTGTTTTATTGAATTCTTATATCATTGTTGTGAGATCCCAAATTTTATGAATAAAGATTTTAATTTCTCTAAATATTTTTTTTTAATATTATGGTGTGGATTTGAGATAGAGTTATAGTTGTGGGTAGTATTTATAAATTTTGCAAAGTAAGCAAGTTGTTATATAATATTCGATTGGTCGGGGAATATCCGTTTTAACAGGGAATATTTGTACAACGGCACAATCATTAGTGGACTCCATTAAATCGAAATTATTGTTTGATTGAGAAAGTTTACAAAAAATATTTTATGAAAATAACGACGGAAGTTTTACCGTTAACTGTTGAAACACCCGGTGTTAAAAGTACAGTAATATGCGTGGTTGTATAGTAGCACACGGTATTGATTATTGATGCTTACGTGAGAAGTCACTCAGTTTTGTTCAATTATTACTACAGTAATTGCTGCATAGTATCTCACGTTATTTGATTCAATCATTGTCAATATTTTATATGTTATTAAATCAATAATTGAGATGACAAAGTTATTAATATTATTATTTGCAATATTAACGATGTATAGAAGTTCTGCCAAGGAGAGGTTTGGTCACCTAATTGCTCGCCAATAGGGAGAAATTCTTATTGGAAAGCCCCCTCTTTCCTGGAAATGACCTGGTCGATTAATATTGTGAATTATAATAAAGGTGCTAAGTTTTGTTTTATTATTATTATAAATGTAATAAAACAGAATTTTTTTTATATAAAACAGAATACTTTTATAAAATTATTTATTTTATTAGACTATAAATATAATATATAATATTCTATTATGCATAGTGTTAGCATAGTGTTTGCATAGTAAATTTTTTTTATATAAAATAGAATACTTTTATAAAATTATTTGTTTTATTAGACTATAAATAGAATATATTGTAGGGTTTCTACGCGCAAACGCATGCATGAATATAAAAAATTTATAAAGCAATTTCCGAAATCCAACACAGGATCCATGCGAAACAAAAGTAATTCAGTGGTTTAGGATTTATACCGATAAAAGAAAACTCTGAAATCGCTTCGAATCTCCAACGCAATCCGAAAGAACTACGCCTCTACAGTATCCACACGAACGCTCCGCGAATTGTCTTACGATCTGCAGAAGAAGGAACCGCGGTACTAGCCACCAAGGATGAGGATTTTCGAAACTGTTTTCTCTAGTCTCTCTCTAAGAGCGGCTAGGGTTTTGTATTTTTGACGTAATCCTTAAAATGACTGATATATATCATATATATAGCAGTTAGGAGGAATTAATCAAAACCTAATATTATTAAAATCCAAATATATATATATATATATATATATATATCTTAATTAAGTCTTACTTAATTAATATACATATATACAAATTATCCTTTTAATTTAAATTCGTGATTTAAAATACTATCAATCATATTGATATATTTAAATCCTTACGATTTAAATTAATATCTTTTTTAACTTACGTTCTATGTGTGTGACCCTATATGTTATTATTACATTGGCAATAATTTTGAGCGGCATCTAGTAATGCATCACTGCTACCCAAGTAATAATAAGATTGATGATTCGATGCAACCTTTTTCGTGACCAATGTTTCAATGTAATTTAATCCTTTTAACCTTAATATACTAGATTAAACTCGAGTCATGGAATGTGTCATACTCTTCATAATTTAATCTGAGTTTTTCTTGATCAATGAGTAGACTATATGAAACAAATCACTATTTGAGCATGGCCATGCATTTCATAGTCCTACTCAATCAAGAGGCCTATAGATATCACCCCTAATAAATAGGAGGGTTAAATTCCATCTAGATCACTCATATTTCTCACACGATTCATGATGTACCCAATAATCACTTATATAGTCCACCCTATTAAAGGTGACATTTGATGATATCAAAGTACATAAATTTTCATGTAGAAATATAGTGATTTCAGGTCGAAGGACCATTACATCATTGTCACTATGAGAATTGCTAATGACACTTCGCATAATGCTCCACATATAGAATTCTCATGGTGGGTCTGTCCAAAGACATCGCTCTCAACATGTACTGTACGCATCGACTTAATATCTCATATATTTATGACCAATGAGATTTGGTCATCAATCGATCCATATACTAGTATTAATGCATCATTGTTGTCCCATCAACAATGATACTTGACTAGGGACATTTAAGAACAATGATACTAATTGTAATTATATAATCTCATGTTCAAGTCACATACTTGAAACTATATAATTTGTATCACTATTCAAAGGATTTTATTATGTTAACATTTATATAACGTAGTAAATAAAACCATAATAAAATCATTCATTTATTCAATCAAATATAATATCAAAATGTTAAACTATTATATTAATTGGCCTCTAGGGCATAAACTCTAACAGAATATTCCTCGACAAAACGAATATTTTATATCAACTTGTTTACTTTGTAAAATTTTCAAATATCACCTTTAACTTTAACCTTTTATCAATTTAACCATTTACTAAATAAAATAATAATTATAAGAAAATTGAATACTTTCATTTCATAAAATTCGGGGTCTTACAATGTATACCTATTTTGGGGGCGTCACATATGATATCTACAATCTTCTATGATTTAAAAAGTTTATCATCAATTTTATCGTTGAGACTCAACATAATAAATAATCCACATCATCGAATCATCCATGCACAACGGCCAAGGATATTCATTAGTATCACGACCAAAAATTATTCATGCACTACGGGCCAAAGATATTTGTGTTTTCACCAATGGTCATGATCATGCCAACAACTGTCCATCAATGCACTACGGACCAATGAGGACTTTTACCACATCATTTGTAACATTACGATCATTATTATACCGAATAATCCCTGGTTATAATCATACCAAGTCCATCTATGCCCTACGGGTCACAAATGACTTTCATCATAATATAAGCATGAGTATGATGACAATGATATTAGAATTCAATTAAAAGAAAACAAAGGATAAATTTTTAAAGATTTATAATTAAATTTATCCAGAATTCAATAATGTCCAAATTGTCAACATGATACTATTTTGTGGAGTAAAATTCAAGAATAATATTGTATCAAAACTGATTTGGACTAAAAAGAAATCAACTTTTGTTATGAATAGTACCCCAGGTGAATAGTAACTGAGTGAATAGTAATTCGAGAATAGTACTTCGTGAATATTACTCCGGCATAAAAAGGTTAAAACTTATCAATAATGCTCAGAATAATATTTTCATGAAAAGATACTGGATGAAGCGCAAATATCAAGGATATTCTACTAATTTCATGGAGTATATAAGCCAAAACTTAACAAAATGAGTATAAAATTCAAATTCTGAAACGAAATAATATTACTTACATACTACAGAGTATGGAAGAAAATATTATTTCATACGAATACTGAACAAAAATAATATCCCTTACCTTAAAAATGAGAGTATTCCAACTGGTATAGCGGGGATATTCTTGAAGAAAACTTGAACTGTTTTCTACGCTAAAATTTTTGTTAAACTTTAAAGAAATACGCTCAAGATTATAGAAGAAGAATTCTCAAGAAATACGTACGCTCAAGATTTTTAAAAAGTACAGTGAGCTAATTGAATATTTTAAAAGCACAGTGACTAATTTCTTAAAACACTACAACCACATTGGGTAAAGTGCTTTTTGCTGAATAAAGGTCAAAAATACGCATCATCTCACTAACCAGATTCGCTCGCTTGATATGGGGGCAATTCTGTTCGAAAATTTCTTTTTCTGTGTCCGCTAGTTGAACTAGTGGATGGCGTAATAGCATTTTGAATCTCTGCCCTTAATTTACGTAATGTACGGTGAAGATGTTATTTGCCTATTTTTTATCCATAGCAAATACATGCTATAGATCATTTCCCATATATATATTGCAAAGCAACGGCTAGAAAGACTTTGTTAGCAAAAAAAATCTCAACCAATGTTTGGAAAGAGTCATAATAGGAAGCAACATATATAAATATATCAAATAAAAGATAATAAACACAAATCAAACTAAGATAACCAAAATAAAGGAGAATAGGAGTCCAACATATTTTGCCCAGTCAAGATAGATTCATTTAAAAGACTCCTAATCAAATAACATATCTAACTTTAATTCAAATAAGGATATATATATATATATATATATATATATATATATATATGGGTCCGGATCAGGTAAGGACTCCCTTATGATACTAAAATACGGACTTTTTTTTGTTTTTTTTAAAACAACTAAAAAAAAGTTTAATATTTTATGGAATTGAAAATTTTCCATAATACAGTGTTTTGGGTGTTAGTTGGATACATATAACAAAACATGTCTGTACAGTCTGTGTGACGCCCCCAAAATTAGGTATACATCACCCATCTTGGGTCGCCAGATACATGGTACAGAATTCAAATACAAATTACTAATATAACTGTCGTGTACAATACGACAAAACATAAACTGTGAGTTTGAATACAATTATTGTCTACTAGAGATTATACAAACTCAAAAGGAGTCTTCATTACAATTATTATCACACTATTTCATAAAATAGTGAGGACTACTAATGCTATCTTCTTGACCATCACTCCGTTCCCCGACTCGTCCCAGCTATATTCTCATTTCCTGAAGAGAACAGTGAAAGAAAGGGTGAGCTCAACTAGCCCAGTAAGAAATATTATGACTAAGATAATGCAGAATAAATTATCATTAGCCTCCAACAATGTTAAACTGATAAAATACAATAGACATCAAGTTTAACTGCAGCAGAACAAGCAATCCATTAAAAGAGTCAAGTAGAGAATAGAATCTATTATCTTTTATGATTTAAAAAGTTTTTCATCACTTTTATCACGAGACTCAAATTTTAATAAATATTCCACATCATCGAATCACCCCTACACTACTACGACCCAAGGATATTCTTTAAGTATCACGCACCACAATTATCCATGCACTACGCCCAAGAATATTTGTGTATTCATTAATGGTCATGATCATGCCATAAAAACAATTCATCTTTGCTCCTCGTCAAGAAGAAATCCATAGCCATAATCATACCAAAAACTCGGCCCATCAATGCACTACGGGCCAATGAGGACTTTTAATTTTCACATCATTTCTAACATTACGGCCATGATTATACCGAATAATCCTCGGTCATAATCATACCAAGTCCATCTACGCACTACAAGCCACGTATGACTTTCAACATAACATAAACATGAGGATGATGACAATGATATAAGAATTCAATTAAACAAGTTCAAGAATTAATTTGTCCAGAACCAATAACGCCCAAATTGTCAACATGATATCGCTTTGTAGAGTAAAATTCAAGAATGCTCAGAAGAATATTTCCAAGAAAAGATACTGGATGAAGCGCAAATATCAAGGATATTCCACTAATTTCATGGAATATAGAAGTCAAAATTTTAATCAACTGAGTATAATACCGAATGGAATAACAAAAGATATCACCATGCATGCGGTATTTCAGATGATTTGTTATTTCAATGTATAATAATAACGGGCCAAGTCGTGAAATTCACAATCGGCTGTGATGTTCCAAATGTAATAATAAATGCGAATAATAAATGATGGAACCAGTCCCACAGATAAAGATGCATGTGATATTCCATGTAATAAATAAAGATAATAATAATAGAAGAATGTCACCAAGTATAGGGTAGCCACAGATATAAAAGTTATTCCAATGTAACAATAAAAGAAATAGAATAACAAAAATGTTCTCTTCTTGAATACAAAAGAATAATATCCCTTACCGTAAAATAATACTTGATATAAGAGTAGTGAAGTAGCAGAAAACTTTTCTTCTATCTCTCTATAGTCTCTCTCTATAGTTTCTCTCTCTAGAGTTCAGTGAATTCGTAAGAAAATAATGAAGGAATGAGCTTCTATTTATAGGAAAATGGAATGCATAAGAATTAATCCATGAACTATCCAGATTGATTTACTTTAATCTGACGGTCCATATTTATAGAAAAAAATCTTTTAAATAAAATATAATATATTCTATTTATATAAAAAGATTTTTACTATACAAACACTATGCGGGCACTATGCAAACACTATGCATAATAAAATATAATATATTCTATTTATAGAATAACTTTAATAAAGTATTCTGTTTTATATAAAAAGATTTTACTATATAAAACACTATGCATAATAGAATATAATATATTCTATTTATGTAATAACTTTAATAAAGTATTCTGCTTTATATAAAAGATGTTTCTATTTTATTACGTGAATAAAACAAAACTTCTAAATCAACAATAATTGAATCAAATAATGTGAGATACTACGCAAAGAACTATCAGTAGCAATAATCGAACAAAACCGAGTGACTTCTCACATAAATATCAATAATCAATACCGCTGCTACTACGCAACAACGCCAGACATCGCATTTTTACTACCGAAGTAGTTCAACAAGATCAATGGTAAAATTTCCGCCGTTATTTTCAATAAAATATTTTTGTCATTTTCTCAATCCGACAATAATTCCGCTGTGTCCACTAATGATTGTGGTCGCCGCATTTAATATTTCCTCGCTTAAAACGAATATTCCCCACCAATCGAATATAATATGACAACTTGCATACTTTGCAAAATTTATAAATATTACCCACAACTATAACATTATCTCAAATTCACAACCATAATATAAAAAATTATTTCGAGAAAATTAATTTTTATTCATAAAATCTGGGGTTTCACAATCTCCTCCTTATGGAATTTCTACCTCGAAATTTTACGCGACGCTCATACGTATAATGTGGTGAGGATACCTCGACTTCATTTCGATTCTAACTCTCGAGGTATAACCTCGAGTGTTGGATACGATTCTTCTTATCCAAGATTTTAACACGAGATCTCATACGTTAAATCATCCGCTATCTCGTCCGAATCTAAATTAATAATGTGATTCGGTCATCCACATATTTACGTAACATTGATACGTTAAAACGTTATGAGCACGCCACATACTTAAGCAGTAAAACGAGTCTATAAGCCACGCCCTACTCAATCGAGGATTTCAAATGGGCCAATTAAATCGAGGGTTGAGATTTCCTCTCTTCAAGAACTCTTGCTTCTAGAATAACGCCATTTTGAACCTTCTTCTTCACATTCATCGATTCGTATGTAGCTTGAGCGCCTTTAACTTTATCGATTATAGTCGATTTTACTCAGATATTCGTTATCTTCACGTGGGTCCCTGTAGTCTTTAACTCTATCTTCATCATTTGCAAGTTATACTGAAATGAGTCTTTGTGTTAACAACATCGCACTTAGAACGATACGATCTTCTACTCAACACATCACCTACCACGCTCGCTTTTCCACGATGATATATGAATAAGACGATCGTAATCTTCAACACCGAGTCAACGCTCTTTGGCACGCTATACGCTCGCTTTTAGTTGAAGAAATACTTGAGGGTTTTAGAAATGGGTTTTGATCGGGGTCAATACAAAATTCGACTTCACGCCTAAGGGTAGGCTAAGAAGTCTTCAAGAATACGCCAAGAAATTTATTAACGATAGAATTATCATTCAAAATCGTGACCTCATCCAAGACTTGATAAGACGTACACATCGATACTTATCAACTTGCCATCGCTCATTCTTGTCATCACATATCGCCATGTAAAGTCCGCTTCTGCATTTCCACACAAGAAGTCATCAACAAAAGGATCGGGGCTCTTTACTTATGACTTGATATGACAATGATCAATTTAGTGGTTTGGTTGCTTAGATTCGCATAATAGGTTGGTTAGGAATATGAAAGCTAACAACCTTACGAAAAAACATGATGAGTAGTTAACCAATCGTTAAAAAAAAAACCACATCAAAGACAAGTATTTTCAAAGAGATAAGATCGACAGTAACGTGAAAGTGTCGATTTGAATCAAACAAGATTTATAAATGAAATGAGAGGTAACGAAGGTTTCTCCCAATGGAGTTTCAATAGATAAATCAAAGTTTAACTTCTCCTGAGTTAAGTACAAACATCGAACACAACTAGTGAAATAAAAGAGTGAGTAGAACCCAGATTCAACACTTAGATATAGACTTCAGAAGAGCTTATGATTAACTTACCCGTGATAATTTTATTCGTGTTCTTCGTCACGAGAAAAAAAATGCTCTCTCTTAAACTACCGGCTTTTGGCTTGTCTAGGACATCCTTTGGCATCACTATCCCATGGACTCGACTTCACCATACGACAAAATCGAGCTAGGTGACCTTCTTCCGCAATTAAAACACGCTTTGATTTGTTGCGTGCGCATGCTTTGGACTTCCGATGTGTCCCTCTTGTCCGCATTTGAAACATACGACCGATGGGCGCTTCTTCTTCCTTTGAAACGGTGTCTTGGTGCCGACGCCTTCACGCCATTGTTGAACCTTCTTCTTAAAATATCCATTCTTATTATCTTCGCCATGATTACCACCGAAAATGGTTACCATTCTTGGTATGATAATATCCCCACGATGGTTATCGTTGTTCACGATGACCGCTGCCACCAGATGATTTTTATTATCGTGTTGTTGGTCGTCGCCTTTTGGTCAGGCTTTGACTCATTATCGCTACTTCCAATAACCGAGCCTTATTCACAACATCCTAATATAAACAAAGTTTGTGAGAAATGAGGTATCGACGATATCGGGTTTCAAACCTCGCAAAAACATTCGCGCCATTCGCTCCTCATTATCGACCAAATGGGATGCAAACCGATAACTCCGCAAAAACTTAGCCTCGCATCGCGACACTGGCCATATTGTTTTGCTCCAACTTTGATGAATTCAACCTCCTTCATGTGACGAATACTTTCGTGAAAGTACTTGTCGTTGAATAATTCTTGAACTTCTCCCAAGACATCTTGAAAAACCAGTCAGTAACGCTTTTGACGATTCCCACCAATGATCTCCTTCTTCACGCAACATAAAGGTGGCGAATGGAACCTTTTGCTCCTCCGAGCATTCCAAGACATCAAATATCTTGTAATCTGCTTTATCCATGTCTCCGCCTTAAGTGGTTCTGCTTTCCCAAAACTCCGGTGGTCCCAGCCTCGAATCGCTTAGTGCGGTGACCAACCGCGGGTTACCATTGTTTCACCGCATTATGGATGTGAGTCGCCGCACCGTTGTTGCATGAATTGCTTCCTTAAACCGCTTAGCGGTGACCATCCGAGAGTTATCGATATTTCTACCGCATTTTGGATGTGAGCGCCTTCACCGTTGTCGCATGAATCGCATAAAGCCTCCGACCATCCCATCATTCACCATTTCATCGGCATTATTGCTTTCATGAGGAGTATTGTCCTCCGTCAGACATTATCCTCGATTATCGATCTGCGTGGAGACTCAACGGTCTCCTGTGCTCCATCGATAATCTCAACATTCTCTTGATGCCATTTTCAAACACCGCCACAAAACAAGGGTTAATTAACATATCACATATTATCCCTATACTTTGACCGACCAATTAAATACCAAATAAACTTAGGTAGGTCATACTAACGAAGAAATTCCTCGCTCTCTCCCTCCTAGTTCTTATCTCACATCTTAGCCGTGGATCATATCCCTAAGCTTTGATACCAACCGTGACGCCCCCAAAATTAGGTATACATCACCCATCTTGGGTCGCCAGATACATGGTATGTAATTCAAATACAACTTACTAATACAACTATCGTAGTAATAATATTACAAAACATAAACCGTGAGTTTGAATACAATTATTGTCTACTAGAGATTATACAAACTCAAAAGGAGTCCTCATTACAATTATTATCACACTATTTCACAAAATAGTGAAGACTACTAATGCTATCTTCTGACCATCACTCCGCTCCCGACTCGTCCCAAATTTATATTCTCATTTCAAGAAGAGAATAAAGAAAAGAAAGGGTGAGCTCAACTAGCCCAAAAGAAGAAATATTATGACTAAGATAATGCAGTAATAAATTATCATTAGCCTCCAAATAATGTTAAACCGATAAAATACAATAGACATCAAGTTTAATCATAGCTGAACAAGCAATCCATTAAAAGAGTCAAGTAGATAATAGAATCTACTATCTTTTATGATTTAAAAGTTTTTCATCACTTTTATCACGAGACTCACCAATAAATATTCCACATCATCGAATCACCCCGCACTACACTACCCAAGGATATTCTTTAAGATCACGATCACAATTATCCATGCACTACGGCCAAAGAATATTTGTGTTTTCATTAATGGTCATGATCATGCCATAAAACAATTCATCTTTGCTCCTCGTCAAGAGAATCCATAGCCATAATCATACCAAAAATCGCCCATCAATGCACTACGCCAATGAGGACTTTTATTTTTCACATCATTTGTAACATTACTACCATGATTATACCGATAATCTCTCGGTCATAATCATACCAAGTCCATCTACGCACTATGTGCCACATATGACTTTCAACATAACATAAAATACGAGGATGATGACAATGATATAAGAATTCAATTAAACAAGTTCAAGAATTTATTTGTCCAGAACCAATAACGCCCAAATTGTCAACACGATATCGCTTTGAGAGTAAAATTCAAGAATGCTCGTAAAAATATTTCCATGAAAAGATACTCGATGAAGCACAAATATCAAGGATATTCCACTAATTTCATAGAGTATAAGTCAAAATTTTAATCAACTCGAGTATAATACCGAATGGAATAACAAAAGATATCACCATGCATGCAGATTTCAGATGATGTTATTTCAATGTAATAATAATAATCTTAACCAGTCGTGTGAAATTCACACCGATGTGATGTTCCAAATGTAATAATAAATGCGAATAATAAATGATGGAACCAGTCCCACAGATAAAGATGCATGTGATATTCCGGCGTAATAATAAAGACTAATAATAAAATGGAACCAGTCCCACAGATAAAGATGTATACATGATATTCCGGCGTAATAATAAAGATAGAATAATAAAGAATGTCACCAAGTATAGGTAGCCCGCATGATACAAAAGTTATTCCAATGTAACAATAAAGAAATGGAATAATGTAAGTTCTCTTCTTGAATACAAAAGAATAATATCCCTTTATCGTAAAATAATACTTGATATAAGAGTAATGAAGAAAGGTAGAAAAACTTTTCTTCTCTCTCTATAGTCTCTCTAGCTCTCTCTCTAGTTTCAAAGAATTCGTAAGAAAATAATGAAGGAATGAGCTTTCTATTTATAAGAAAATGGAATGCATAAGAATTAATCCATGAAACTATCTGATTGATTTACTTTAATCTGACAAATCCATATTTATAGAAAAATCTTTTAAATAAAATATAATATATTCTATTTATATAAAAAGATTTTTACTATGCAAATACTATGCGACACTACGCAAAACAATATGCATAATAAAATATAATATATTCTATTTATAGTAATAACTTTAATAAAGTATTCTGCTTTATATAAAAAGATTTTACTACGCAAAACACTATGCATAATGTAATATAATATATTATATTTATAGAATAACTTTAATAAAGTATTCTGCTTTTATATAAAAAGATGTTTCTATTTTATTACGCTAATATAAAAAAAAAAACTTCTAAATCAACAATAATTGAATCAAATAATGTGAGATACTACGCAAAGAACTATCAGAAGAATAATCGAACAAAACCGAAGTGACTTCTCACATAAATATCAATAATTAATACCGCAGTATTTACTACGCAACAACGCCAGACATCGCATTTTTTACTACCGAGTAGTTCAACAAAGATCAACTGTAAAAACTTCCGCCGTTATTTTCAATAAAATATTTTTGTCGCTTTTTCAATCCGATAATAATTCCGCTAGGGGTCCACTAATGATTGTCTTCATGTACATTTAATATTTCCTCGCTTAAAACGAATATTTCCCACCAATCTAATATAATACGACAAACTCGCATACTTTGTAAAATTTATAAATATTACCCACAACTATAACATTATCTCAAATTCACACCATAATATAAAAAAAATTATTTCGAGAAAATTAATTTTTATTCATAAAATCAGGGTTTCACATGCATAGCAGATCAGACATACATTATATATATATATATATATATATATATATACTTTTTGGGCTTTTTTTTAAAACAACTAAAAAAATTTAATATTTTATGAATCGAATTTTTCTGATATCAATATTTTAAGGCGTGATTTGGATACCTATACTAAAAATGTATATACAATCAAGCATGCAGATCGTATATATACCTTTTGTTATATATATCCAAATCACACCTAAAACATCAGATATGGAAAAATTCAAGCTCCATAAAATATTAAACTTTTTTAGTTGTTTTAAAAAAAGTAAAATAAAAATAAAAATAAAAAATCCGCATTTTAGTATCGTAAAGTGAATTAATTACCGATCCTAATTCTATATATATATATATATATATATATATATATATATATATATATATTAAGGAAATATTCAACTCTATAATATTTTTCAATCTAATTATTTCCTTATAAGACTCGGTTCCAAATAATATATTTGAATTTAATTCTAAACAATATATATCAAGGAAATCTTTAGCAAAACTAACACCTTTGAGTTTAACCGCTGAATAGATTATAATACAATTTTGGGCCAATCAAGAAATCAACATATTAAACATATTTAAACTAGCTCAAACAATTAAAAACACAAGTCCATTAAATTTAATACAAACCCAATAATATTGTCATCATTAAAATCATAAAAAAATATAAACCAACAATTATATATTTCTGCTTGTTTGTGAATAAAAAATGTACTAACTTTTAGGTCTATCTATGAATGAGCAGCAAAGATTAATATTTACTAATCTCCTGAGAAACTGTTCGAAAAGTTTGTTAGTTGATCAAGGAATGCAAGCAAATAAAGCAGTAGTGAAAATGGTTATGGGGTTGATAGCTGGATGATAAATAATGATCTTGTAGACATGTATGGAAAACGAGGAAGACCAAACAGAAAAAACAAGAAAAAAAAACAGGGCCAATATGGATTACCTCATTATGTCACCATAAATTACAATTGTACATCATCCAAACGCACCCTTAGTCAATCAGCCCACAGTTTTCAGCCACCAATCTATTCTCCGAATTTCAACATTCTGCTAATATAGCAACGTAAGGCTCAATTTGGCAAATTCCCATGTCCCTCTCTTGTCCCCACTCCGCACAAATCTTCGTCCCTTCTACGCGACCACCACAAGCCCTCCATCAGCTCCCTATAGAGAGAGCGTGTATAGCTGACAGTTGGTAGAGACAAAAAATATGCAATCGCTGCAGAAGAAAGCTTCGGAATGGAGTGGGGTAGCTACTGATGATGCGTTCGCAATTGATAAAACTAATTTATTTCAGAAGTTCGGTCTCCAAGCATTCATCAATCTCTCCACCAATTTCTATACAAGGTCCTTAAAAATATTCATCAATTTCTTTGGAGTAATTCTTTTATTTTTCCGTAAATTTTAACTTATTTTAATTATTGTTATTATTTTTAAGTTTGTATGTTTATACTTGGTTAGAAGGCCATCTTGAATGATTGAAGGATGGTTAGCTACTAATTTTTTATGTATAAGATTGGAGATTATTTTGCTAGTTTGAATATTTTTGCTATTTGAGTTGATGGGTTGATGACAAAATCTAGGAAAATAAAATTACTATAGAAAAGTTTCAGTCTTTAGCTCCGCATCGTGTTTTGTTTGAGCGATTTTTTTTTCCTTTTTGAAGTTCTTTCTTTGTCTGGTTGTTTTTGATTGTGATCACTGTCTTCTATTCAGTGTTTAGACACCTGTTTTGTTTTTGAATTATTAAAAAGCCAAAGGCATGAATAAGTGGGTGGCACTTGAATTGTGCAAAATTTTAGCTGAAATAATGGTTTTTGTGTACTGATTGTGAAATGGATTTCCCCCTTGAAAATAGGGTTTATGATGAAGATGAAGAATGGTTCAGGTCAATTTTCGCCAATTCAAAGAAAGAAGATGCAATTCAGAATCAGTATGAGTTCTTTGTGCAAAGAATGGGAGGACCTCCTCTGTATTCTCAGAGAAAAGGTGAATCCTCAACCTAAATATGTTGTAGTGTTATTGTTGTCAAATATGTTTGCATGGATCGAGGAAATTGTTTCTTTTGCTGCCTTTTGATTTGCTTTTTGTTATTACTATTTGACTAACACCAGTCTTTTTTCTGATGCCACTTTATTATAAAGATGTCATGATCAATCCATCCTACCCCAATCCTGGTGGTGCTATTCTAAAAGGAATATGTTTGAAATGCTTGTTCCACATAGTAAATGATGTGAACATTGAAACACATAAATATAGTTTTGTTAGAATTTTATTACTCAAGATAAGCCACTCATGATGAAAGATTTTTACATTTTTTCTCTATATGTTATTATTTCATGCCTAGGTTTTTGTTGGCACCGAAAACTGTTGGCCAGAAAAGCTTACCAATTTTTTGAAAATTCAAATCTATCACCAATATGGACGTGTTAATAAATAAATAACTTCCACTTTCCTGCATTGCTCCATCCCTCCCCCTTCACCCTTGCCAACTTTCCCCCTCCCCCTCCCCCTCCCCCTCCCCCTCCCTCTCCCTCTCCCTCGACAGGTTGTTAGGACAAAGCTTGAAACAGAAGAAACATGTAGGTAGTTTACACGTGAATTCGCAGAAATAGTCTTAACGAACAAGATACAATGATTCTAAACACCACATTGTCCACCCTGCTGCAGTTGTTTTCTGGTCTTCTCCAATAGCATTCACATGTTGAAATGTGGTTTTCTGAATTGTTATGAACTTGGTTCCTGTTACAACTCTCATCCTATACCCTCAATTCTATAGATATTGTATTTCATACTTATTGTTATCATAATCGACAAACTTACCAAAAAAATGAAATAAGCATAATCAATATTTTTGTCTTTGTTTGTTGCAATGAGTTGCATCATTATATGATATATAAAAAAATATAAATTTTCTTACGATTTGATTGAAACCCTTGCCTTTTAACATCTCTATCCTTCTTTATAACATTGAGTTGCATCACTCTATGATGAATGGAAGTATCTGCACATCTTTTAAGCCTCTTGCATCTATGTATGTATGTGTGAAATTTGGTTGTTGCTTGATGCATGTGTGGAACCTTGTGCAGATTTGATGGCTTTGCCTCATATTTGAATGGAAGTGCAGAGTACAAGATTTCTCATGCTGTTTATTACAACCTTGATTACTTTTGCAACTGGAAGACATGCTAATGAAAGTCCTAGTGAAGAGTTTTATAACTTTCATCTTGCAAGAATCTTAAAGTAGGTGAAGTAGATTATTACGTTGCTTCGCTGTTTTGATGCTTCTTTAGTTGATATTTGCCCCAACTTAGAAGTATCTTCTGGTTTAGATTGCTAAGCACATAAGCGTATAAAATAGATATTCAGGCCGGGTAGACCTTAAATATAATATAAATTGCCTCTTGAAACTATGATATAGGATAGTTCTTAGTCTTTAGGGTCTGCTCTGGAACATACTTTACTCTCTTCTCCGTTTTATAGGACTAATAGAGACAATGTGATACTTTAATTTACTAGGCAGTCTTATAGTAGCTTCAGTGCATCTGGGTTTTGATCTAACATATATCTATCAAAAATGATAAGTTGGCATTTCAGTGACTTGTTAAACCTATTTTCTTACTCATAATAACCTTCTTGTTTGGTGGGTGAATATCCTTGTGAATTCCAAGCTTTCATTATTGATTTCATTTACTTAATATATAATATATTTCTTTTTTCTCCACACACACCCTTCTCTGTCACCATTGGTTTTTGCACATTATGATGTCCAGAATCCTGTCTATTGGAGTAGTAGTGGATCATTTGGATGGAAATAATTTGTTGGTACCTGCATCCATGACTCTTAAATTATTTTGTCAACAACTACTCGTGTTAGGTACTTGATATTAAGGGTGTAAACGAGTCGAACCGAAGCGAACAGAGAGCTACTCGAATTCGATTCGAAATGATAAATTCGTACTCGAATTCGGCTCGAATTCGAATTATATTTGAAAAATCCTACTCAGACTCGACTCGAATATTTATTACTCGAATTCGATCCGGCTCGACTCGAATATTTATTCAAACTACTCGCGAGCTTCAAATTCAAGCTCGAATTCGAGTCTCCACATAATAACTAGTTTTATAATAAATATAATTATAAATTAAATTTGTTATTTTACTTAGAAATGAGAAAATATATTTATTATTACACTTTACAAATATAAAATCACAATTAAAATTAAAAACAAAACAAAACAAAACAATAACTAATTATCCTAATTTGATTTAAATTTGTATATATTATAAGAGAATGTATTGAACATCTAATCGAATATGTATTAACCGAGTATGTATCGAATCACAACAATCAAGAATTCGAGTAGTTTGAATTTTAAACGAGTCGAGTATGACCTTGCTCAGATTCTACTCATATTTTTATTCGAACTATTTTTAATGCTCAGATTTGGATCATATTATTAACGAATCCGAGTCTCTCGCCAGATTTTTTCGAGTCGAGTCTTAACCGCTTGGCTCTGCTTACGTACTTTACTTGATATATGTCATTGGGTACTTCCAACTTGAATTTTCATGGATCTGAGACTGATGAGAAGTATATGCTGTAATTCAAAATAGCAAGAGGCCTTTTAAGGTACTCTTAGTCTGGTGACTACAAAGCCTTTAAAAACCAAAACTCTTATTGATTTTTTGTTTTGAATAACCAAAAATATTATTGATATTGCTTTATGATCTTTTTCATTTACCCTGATCGAGGGCTCCAACTTTTTGATTAGTTGTCTGATCATGTTGATTCCAGAATTCTTTTTCTTTCTTCTAAAAGTTGGATTCCAAAATGAGCCCGAACTTGTGAACTTACAAAATTTTCATCCGTTAGTTTGAAAGTATGATTTTGTTTGGTATGTATTCACATCCCAGTTCATCCTCGGGGATGGGGAGCCGCTAAGTGGCTTCCACTGAGATTTGGCCCGGGGTTGTTGTAGGTGTCTGCAGGCCTCTTCACTAGGCAATCTCTATGATATATTTTTCCTAGTTATTATGAAAGACTTGAATTGGGATCAACCATGATTAAGATTGTAATTTTGATTGTTTCAGGCCATCCTGCGCTGATTGGACGACACCGGCCATTTCCTGTCACTCATCGAGCTGCAGAGAGGTGGTTACATCACATGCAACAAGCATTAGATGACAGTACGGATATTGATGCCGACTCAAAAACTAAAATGATGCATTTTTTTAGGTACGCTCCTCTTCTTACTTCATTTTTTATAAAGTCAATTTCATTTTTTTGCTTGTGAAAATGCATTACATGTTGTACATACACTATTAAATTTCAGGCACACTGCATATTTTTTTGGTTGCTGGAGATGAGTTGAAGAATCCAAACCAAGGAGTGCCCCCTAAGCCTGGAGCCAGCTAACCAGAAGCAATGTAAACCTACAACAGAAGTTTTTAATTTGGGTTCTTCCTGCAAGAACATGATGAAATATATAACTTATTAATCTCTCAGATGTAAAATACATAATTTTTCATCAAGTTTATTTGAAATTAAGCTTGGAGTTAGATTTTTATTTTGCTACTGCTGACAAATTCCAGAATTACTGATATAGCGGAGAATACAGAACAGTGATAGCCATTCCAAAATCAAGTTGCAGTTTTCAAGTTCTGATCTGTGTATAGATCCTTGTGAATAACGAACCGGTCCGTTGGAGAGCGGAACTATATATATATATATATCAGCTTTGTACTGCAGACTTGTTTAGGCATTGTTGGATAGGGTTGGGTTGAATTTTGATGTCTTATGATTCAATCATTTCATCTTAGGCTTAAATATGAATTAGTACCCTAAACTATAGGTCATATTCCACTTCGGTGATCCACCTTTCAATTTTGTAAATTAGGTGATTAAACTATCAATTTTTTTCAATTAAACAAAATTGAACACGCCACGTCAGAAATTGCTGACGTAGCCAATTTTGTGGGGTCTAAACATGTTTATGTGGCAAAAAAAACACTTTATTATTCATTACATAAACTAATCATTTTATATGATGGGCAAATTCGTCAAACTCAAATTAGTTTCCTCTCTCCTCGCCATCTCCCTCCTCTCCGCCACCACCTCCGCAGCCCTCATCACCGACCTAGAACTCGACCGCACAATCTTTGCCCTCAGATCCACCGGCTACAATCTCTTTGGCAATGCCATCGCCACCTCCGACCTCCGCTACCAAATCTTTTCCGCCGCCACCTACAATTCCTTCACAATTTTCTCCCCCTCGACTCACTTCTCTTCTCTCGACATGGCCTCCCCAAATTACTGCAGACATCCAAACACTCTACTACCACGTGTCCCCCCGCCTCACCTCCGCCGACCTTGGCATCTCTTTCCATCCCTACGATGAATTCAACGTGCATCCACTCTTTGATCTTCCCTGCATTTTCTCCATTTTTCTAGCATTAAATATCCTCTCTTTTTGTTTTTCATTACGAACATGATACACAACCATGGATGTCTCAGAATCTACATGTTTAAAACTCAAATGAGTTTTTCACCAGTGATTTATGAGTCTTCTTCATCTAATTTGTTGATCTAATGTATTAAATGACCAAGAACTTTTTTTTTTTTTTTTTCTACTTTTGGATGCTCGATTTACATGGACTCTGCTTTTCAGTTTGGGTTTTCTGTCTTGATTTGGCGGTTTGGATGGTTGGATGTTGGATCCGATCTTGCCAAAGGGGTTGATTCTCGTAGTCTTTATGTGCTTTCAAAGAATCCAGATGAAGAGATGAAGAGATTTTCCACCCGTAAATGCCGCTTTCAGATCTAGGAGTTTCGTAAGTGGGTGTGTTGTTTGCTTTTGCCACGGTGGAGTTTTGATCGACTACGGTATGGGTGAGTTTCAAAAGTGGGTTTCGATATAGAAGATCCGATCTTTCCGATTGATGCCAGCTTTCAAATCTAGGAGTTTCCGATAGTGACGAAACTGATTTGGCTAACAACATTTTAATGTTATTTTTAATTAATTAATTAAATTAAATTAAGATGTTAATGATAGTCAATAATAATATTTTAAATTAAATTAAAATGTTAATGATAGTCATTAATAATATTTTTGACTTTTTAGTTAGTTAGTTGTTTTTTACATCTTTGTCCTTGTAATTCTATATAATATTTTAAATCAAATATAAAATGAGTTTTTATTTAACACATCAAAGATTGACTTGCCACGTATTCAAGCCATATCATCAATTTTTGATGTGGCAATTCAATTGAACTAAATTGAAAAAAATTGATAATTTAATTACCTAATTGACAAAATTAAAAGATGGATAACCGAAGTGGAATATGACCTATAGTTTAGGGTACTAATTCATATTTAAGCCTTCATCTTATAAAGTGACACAAATATTGGTTTTAACAATGGTACTATATATAGTGACATATTATTGTCGCTAAATGTAATAATTTTATAGCTAAATGTGTAATTAATGAGAGAAATTAGGTGAAAGGTGTGATGAAAACGATCATTATCCGCGATTCCACTTAAACTATTGTTAATAATAACTGATGTTAATAATAAGATATCGAACACAGTATTAGTTTTCTGGTTCTTGTATTTGCAATGACCGTGCAGTGCATAGAAATAATGATACTGTAAGATATTTAAAGAACAACAAGCACATGTAGTTCACCCTTTGATTTAAGTTCCAAATTTCTGGACTCACAAGGGATTAGGTATACATATTTTGGGCAAATCATTTTTAGAATCAATTTTCTGGAATGCACTTCTACCGTAACACCAATCCCCTAATGCTTCTGCCATTGCCTGCGTAGTAAATTCAAGAACAAAACTAGTTATATATATATATATATATATATATATATATATATATATATATATATATTGGACAAGGACAATTGCATAGTGCCCAAAACTTTAAGCAACTACTGGGGACAAAATTAAAAAATCTCTTAATCAATGATATATAAGTACCGTGTTATCAAGCCTAAATGCAGGATCCCAATCCCAATTCAGCTGTAGTTGAGATTGGCAGTGCGCTAAGCATGAACTGATAAACATTCCTCTGAATGAACCATTACCCGATTTAGGTAATGCATGCAAAAATTCTGATTTGAACCCTGCATGCAATATATATATATATATATATATATATAGTTTTAGTTGAGCTTTCAACACAAACTTCTTTTCAATGTCGTAATTAAGACGGTGAAGAAAACGCCCTCCCATTATATTTTATGTACAAAGTGTTAGTTCACAAAGATTGTGATGATCTCGCGATATATAACACAGACTGTGATGAGCAGATTAGAGTAGATAGGCCAGCGTGGTGTTCTGAGGATGTTTGGGATGCGCTATGCAACCATTGGGCAAGGAATGAGTTCAAGGATAAGTCTAACCAACGCAAGGTTGATCGAGCGGCGAGCAAGATGGTCCACACAGGTGGATCGATGCCATTCGAGCAGCACGAGAGGGACTTGACACGGGAATCGAACTCCCAGCCGACACAAATGGATTTATTTGAGAGAACTCAAAAGAAGAAATCACAGAAGGGGCAACGTGGACAGGGGCCATGGGCCAGTGTTAGCATTATATATGTTGTTGTTGTTGGGTCCTTCATCTAACAATTTAAACTTTTAGATGAGTTGATTATTTAATATGGTATCAGAGCTCTGGGTGTGCAAAATCTTTTCTCCCTTCTCTATAAAAAAAAGTTGCATTTGAGGAAGTGTTAGCATGATATACATTGTTGGACCCTCTATCTAACAACTTAAGCTTTTAGATGAGTTGGTTACTTAACGAACATGCTGAGAATGAATATTTATGTATGAGAAATTTTCTAATTTGTATTTCAATTGTAAGCTCATTGTTGACTAAATTGCAAATCTAACCCTCCTATTTGTCATGTTTTTGCTAAACTGTTCCTTAAACTTTTTTTTAACATAACTGTTCCTCATAGGTGCGTTAGTCATGCAAATGTGTTCCTTCAATGTTCCATAAACTTTTTTTTTCGCATAACTGTTCCTCATAGATGCGTTAATCATGCAAATGTGTTCTTCTAATTTTTTTTTAACCTATTAAATTTGATTTTCTCTCTCCTCCCTTCTCATTTTTTTTTAAAATATATGTAAAAAATATAATCTTCTTCTTCTTTTGACTTATTTATTTTTATATTGACATTTTGAATTCAATATAAAATATCTTTAAAATCAAAATTAGTATAAATTAATTAATTTTAAACAATATAATTACCAAAATTATAAACTTTACTATTTTTTATTTTATCTAAATGACACTAATAAAAAAAATAGTAAGGTTTATATAAATTACTAGTATTTTTTTTAATTTTTTATTAATTATATTTTTTTTTTCATACCGTTATTAGTACCATTTAGATAAAAAATAAAAAAAGCAAGGTTTATAATTTTGGAAATTATATTGTCTAAAATTAATTAATTTATACTAATTTTGAATTTAGATATATTTTATTAAATTCAAAATGATAATATATAAAATAAACAATTAAAAAGAAGAATAAGAATATACTTTTTACACAAATTTTAAAAATAAAAACTAAAAAAAATGAGGAGAGGAGAGAGAAAATCAAATTTTAATATATGAAAAAAATTGAAGGAACACATTTACATGACTAACGCATCTACGAGCAGGGATGAAATCACTCATGGCTGCAGGGGGCCATGGCACCCCAAGATTTGAATTTTTTTTTTTTGTTGCTAAGTGATGTCAAATTTTTTAGGCCCACTTATTCAATACAAGTTATATTATTTTAGTTATTGGCCTGGCCCAATAATTATACAATAACAGGCTCTATTATTTCACACTAGTCTCTCAGTATATACACGCTATCTCTATTTCTCCCTCCATAGTCAGTCGACTCAGCTCAGTCCAGCAGTTCCTCTATTAGATCTGGCCTCCGCCCCTCCGCCCCTCCGCCGCTCCGCGCCTCCGCCTACAGCCTACTGCCTGATTTCCGTCCGCCGTCCGCGCCTCGCCGCCTCCGCCTACCTCAGTCCTCAGATACTTCCGATCTCGCCATCTCGGTTAGTCATCCACACACATACATACATATTTGATATTTGTATAAATCAATTTGCAATGGTAAATGGTTAGAGTTTTGAAAATCTGGTCTACTGCTTGAAATTTATCTTTCTTCATGTTTTATATAATTTGCAATGGTTAGGGTTTCTGTCTTGCTCAGTTGCTCTATTATCTCTTAAATTCAAAGTTGTGTAAATAAATGAATCTGATTATTGGTGTCTACTGCTTGAAATTTAAATTCAAAGTTGTGTAAATTCAATTTGATATAATGATATTATTGGTCTACTGCTTGAAATTTAATTTTTTTTTCCCTAATGGTAGTATTCCACCCAGTTACCCACCCCCACCATAAAAAGAAAAAGGCCCACCAACATGAAGAATGTAGTTTTTAAGACATTATATATAACCTTGCTTGATGCTTCATGAAAGTGTTTGTGCTTCTATGCTTAATGAGACCATTCTGAGTTGGCACAAGGTATCTGAAATTTTTAGAGCCCACAATAAAAATGTTCTAAAAGACTTTTTTTGTAATGTTTTGTTGTCTTCGGTAAAGTAAATCTATTACTATATTATCTTTGTTTTAGTAAAAATATGTTTTGTAATGGTGGAACTTTACTTTTTAATGATGAATATATATTATGTTGTTAAAAAAATTCTTCCCCCCCCCAAAAAAAATAAAATCCTGGTTTCGTCCCTGTCTACGAGGAACAATTGTGCTAAAAAAAAGTTTGGTGAACATTGGAGGAACACCTTTGCATGACTAACGCATCTATAAGTAGTTATGCTAAAAAAAAGTTTAGGGAACAGTTTAGTAAAAACATGACAAATAGAAGGGTCAGATTTGCAATTTAGTCCTCATTGTTAGTACTGACTTGATTTTATTTTGTGTTGCAGAAGAACTACAAAGATCCATTTGCTTCTTCAGACTCCTCAGGGACGACACTCACCCAGCAAGAGCTAGCGCAAATTAACAAGCCCAACTTCAGGCCTATCTTCATGTTATTGGTGGAGTGCGGAAGAACGGTATTGTAGGGATGCCTAGGGTGTTTGCAGTTATTCCTACCCGATATTCACAGACTCGTGATGGAGCTAGCTACTCTCAATCAAGCCCAAGTGTTGATTCATATGCTCATATAGAAATAACATAATATTGTTATTTAAGATAGTTTTATATTATCAAGTAGTTAGGATATTATTTTTGAATTACCAAATTTTTGATTATGTAATCCCTTGATTTTAGCATAGGTGATTTTGTAAATCACTTGATTCTAGCTTAGGTGGTTATCCTATATGTATATGTAGGACAACTCTCTTTGTAAATGAAACAAGTAATATAATACAAAAGCTTAGCTTTCTCTTAGCTTTAATTTGGTATTAGAGCCACAATACCTAACGCCTTATAATCCAGTTTTTCGCTGCACATCTTTTGTTCTCCTTCTTCTTCTCTTATGTTATTCATCTCTATTCAGACAATCTGCGTCCCTAATCACTTGTCTGCATTCCAGCAATTGTCCTTGATTTCTTCTTCTTCCTATAATCCTCTGCCTCCCTCAAATCAAATCAGCAACTCATTAACTCATTACTTCTCTCCAATCAAATCAAGTACCATCACTAATTATTCAAAAAAAAAACTAATTCTCCATCCAATTGCTTTAACATGATTCATATATACCACTTCATACCCTCCTCCAGAATTCTACTCTTCATCATATGACCCAAAATGGTGGCTAAATCCTCAGCAAAATGTTAATGCAATTTGCAACCCAAATGATTCGATCAGACATGAAAATATTTCTGATGATATCGTCACCGATACTTCTGATTCTGACTCATTTTTCAGATCTAATTGGTATGTTTAGGATATTCTCGAGACCAACTCTATTCTCTTCGAAAAGTTCCAATTCAATCTATAAACAACTATCTTTTCGAGGCGAAATCTCTTGCATACGCCCTTAATCGAGCCGGAGAACTCATTTCTGAAACCGAGCTCATTGACTGTCTCATTGATAGTCTTGATAATTCTTTCAGTGGCTTTATTCAAGACTACTATGAACTTAATCTCTTATTATCATTGGATTTGTTTTCTAGCTTTCTTCATAGCTATGAAAAATTACAATAGCCGCTCTCATCAATGTTGTCTAACCATCCTCTCGGTCCATCATCTACACTTCCACAAGAACATCAAAGTATTGACGGTGATACTCCTATTAACTCGTTATCAAGTTCTAATATCAGTGTTTCTCATTTTGACGTAATTTATTCGTCACAAATTATACCTCCATCCACCTCTCTTCCTTTACTCGTTGAAAAATATTATTATTTGGCAGTTCCCGCAAATTGCCAAATTCCAAAATTTCAGTTATTATCCTTATTTTTCTCCGCAATTAATGGTTATTCTCAGTCTCACTTGGACATCTTTAAGGATTCATTTTTAGTTTGCTCCTCATCTCCACCTTATCCCTCAAATGAGCGAATGCTTTCTCTTGATACAACCCACATCTCCTATCTTGATGGATTAATGGAATTCTCTAAGAGTGTTCATGTAAATCTAATATAAAATGTACAAGAAAGTTCCTACTTGTTGCAAGTGTGCAAATACCCAAGCACGTTCCAGTCTTCTTGATTATATTCAGTACTTGACGTCAATCAGAAGTTGTTCACTAATTAACATCCCCTAGCCTCCAGCCCATAGCCAAATAAATCTTCTAGTACAAGAGTACTCATTCATGGATCAAAAACATCCCAAGATAGAGAACTCGATGACCTTCACTAAAAGATAGCTAGATTTGGGGATAATTCACGTCATCACAACGATGTTAGGGAATGCTCTTCGCAGTGATGTAAATCTCTAACAATTGATTAAGTAGTGATGTAGGACAAAAATTGGGAAAAACTATTGGTCCGAAGAAACGACATTAATTTCCGAAGACACTTATTTTCGAAGGCAATAATGTTGAGTTCGGTTGACTTCGGGGTCGAGAGTTAGGTTCGGCTTCTCTTCGGAACATTAGATTTCATGTAGGAACTGTGACGCCCTCAAAATTAGGTATACATCACCCATCTTGGGTCTTCAGATACATGGTACAAAATTCAAATACAACTTACTAATACAATGCTGTAGTATAATAATACGACAAAACATAACTCGTGAGTTTGAATACAATTATTGTCTACTAGAGATTATACAAACTCAAAAGGAGTCCTCATTACAATTATTAACACACTATTTCACGTAATAGTGAGAACTACTAATGCTATCCTCCTGGGACCGTCCACTGTTCCCGACTAGCCCTCGCTATGTTCTCATTTCCTGAAGAGAATGTGTAAGAAAGGGTGAGCTCAACTAGCCCAAGAAGAAATATTATGACTAAGATAATGCGTAATAAATTATCATTAGTCTCCAACAATGTTAAACCGATAAAATATAATAGACATCAAGTTTAACTGCAATGAACAAGCAATCCATTAAAAGAGTCAAGTAGAAAATAAAATCTACTATCTTTTATGATTAAAAAGGTTTTTCATCATCATTATCATTGGGACTCAGCTTTAATAAATAATCCACATCATCGAATCACCCCTCACACTACTGACCAAGGATATTCTTTAGTATCACGCACCACAATTATCCATGCACTACGGCCAAGAATATTTGTGTATTCATTAATGGTCATGATCATGCCAACAACGGCCCATCAATGCACTACGGGCCAATGAGAACTTTTACCATATCATTTGTAACATTACGGTACCATGATTACAATCAATAATCCCAGGTCATAATCATACCAAGTCCATCTATGCACCACAGAGCCACGATGACTTTCAACAAAATATAAAATATGAGGATGATGACAATGATATAAGAATTCAATAAAACAAGTTCAAGAATTATTTTATCCAGAATTATTAACGTCCAAATTGTCAACACGATCTTTGTTTCAGTAGAGTAAAATTCAAGAATGATCTAAGAATATTTCCATGAAAAGATATCGGATGAAGCGCAAATATCAAGGATATTCTACTAATTTCATGGAGTATAGAAGTCAAAACTTTAACCAACCGAGTATAATAAAAATGGAATAACAAAAGAAATCACCATGCACGCGGTTGATTGTGATGATGTGTTATTCCAATGTAATAATAATAAAGGAACCAGTCGTGCAAAATTTGCAAGCGGCAGGATGTTCCAACAGAATAATAAAGACGCGAACCGTGTTCTTGTAAAACACATGCATGTGATGTTCCAAATGTAATATAATAATAAGATTTTAACCAGTCCTGTAAAACACATGCACAAGATGTTCCAACTAATAATAATAAAGATTTTAACCAGTCCCATGTAAAACACATGCATAAGATGTTCCAATGAGAATAATAAGAAGAATGTCACCAAGTATAGGGTAGATCATGCGATACAAAGTTATTCCAATAGAATAATAAGAAATAGAATAACAACAGTTCTCTTCATGAATAAGAAATAATAACACCCCTTACCGTAAAAGAAACCGAATATAAAAGTAGTTAGTAGCAGAATACTTTTCTTCTATCTCTCTATAGTCTCTCTCTATAGTTTCTCTCTCTAGAGTTTGGTGAATTCGTAAGAAAATAATGAAGGAATGAGCTTCTATTTATAGAAAAATGAAATGCATAGTAACTAATCCATGAACGGTCCAGATTGATTTACTTTAATCTGACGGTCCATATTTAAAGCAAAAATCTTTTAAATAAAATATAATATATTCTATTTATAATCTAATAAAACGAATAACTTTATAAAGATTTTATTATGAAAATACTATGCAGGCACTATGCAAACACTATGCATAATAAAATATAATATATTCTAATTATTGTCTAATAAAACAGATAGCTTTATAAAAGTATTCTGTTTAATATAAATAGTTTTTACTATGCAAAACACTATGCAGACACTATGCAACACTATGCATAATAGAATATAATATATTCTATTTATAGAATAACTTTATAAAAGTATTCTGTTTTATATAAAAAGATTTTCTGTATTATTACATTAATAATACCAACAAAACTGAGTGACTTATCACGTAAGCATCAATAATCAATACCGTGTGCTACTATGTAACCCACGCCAGATTATCGCATTTTTAACACCGGGTGTTTCAACAGTTAACGGTAAAACTTCCGCCGTTATTTTCATAAAGTATTTTTGTCGTTTTCTCAATCCGATAATAATTCCGTTGTGGGGTCCACCAATGATTGTGCCGTTGTACTAATATTCCCTGTTAAAACGAATATTCCCCGACCAATCGAATATTATATAACAACTTGCGTACTTTGCAAAATTTATAAATATTACCCACAACTATTATATCAATTTCACTCCATAATATTCAAAATTAATATTTATAGAAAATTCATCTTTATTCAAAAAGTCAGGGGTTTACAATCTCCACTTCTTATGAAATTTCACCAAATTAGAATACGTATTACTGGTATGTTGAAGAGGTAAGGATACTTTGATTTCATTTCAGATTCTAACTCCCAAGTCATTTTCTCAATATCGTGGTTTCTCCACAAAACTTTGACTTGAGGTATAACCTTGGTGCGTAGAATATGTTCTTTCTTATCCAAGATTTGAACAGAACCTCTTCATACGTCCAAATCTTCCGCTATTTCGTCCGATTCCCAACTCAATAATGTGGTTCGGTCTTCCACATATTTACGTAACATGAATATGTGAAAACGTTATGAACACAAGACATACTTGGCAGAAAAGCGAGTCTATAGCCCACGCCCTACTCGATCAAGGATTAAAATGGGCCATGAATCGAGGATTGAGCTTTCCTCTCTTTCCAAATCTCGTAACTCCTTTCCATGGAGCAACACATAACAACACATGATCTCCTATATCGAATTCCACGTCCTTTCGATAAAGATCAAGATAACTCTTTTGTCGATCTTGTGAGGTTTTATACGTTGCGGGATCGTTTGAATCTTTTCCGTAGTCATACGTAATAACTCTGTCCCAACAACGTTGCTTCACCCACCTCATCCCAAAGATAATCGAGAACGACACTTTCTTCCATACAACGCTCGAATGGAGCCATGCCAATACTTGCTTGATAACTGCTGTTGTTGTAGGAAAACTCCACCAATGGTAAGAACTTGTCCCAACTTCCTTGAAATCAAGGACACGAGTCTTAATAGATCTTCAAGAGTTTGAATAGTCCTCTCCGATCGTCCATCCGTCTGGAGGATGATATGCCGAAAAACTAAATCGTAAATCTGCGCCCATAGCTTTTGCAAACTAACCCAAAATCGTGAAATGAATCTTGGGTCTCGATCGAAAACTATGGATATTGCCATACCATGCAATCTTACAACCTCGCTTTATGTACATACTGAGCAAGACGTTCAAGTGTATAAGTTTCTCGTGTCGATAAGAAATGAGCGGACTTGGTCAATCTATCAACAATGACCCAAATCGCATCTATGCCTTGAGAAACTTTGGGAAGACCAATGCTTGAAATCCATGGTAATGTGCTCCCACTTCCATTCTCGGAATTTCAAGTGGTTGCAATGGACTTTTGGTACTTGATGTCTACCGACTCGTTGACACGTTAGACACCTTGAGATAAACAATATTATCTCTCTCTTCATATCGCTTTCCACCAAAATGTATGTCGAAGATCATGATACATTTTGGTACTCCTGTGATGGATTGCAAATGGTGTGTTATGCGCCTCCATCATGATATTATACTTTAAATCGGGATCGTTAGAACACAAAGTCCGGAGTTGACTCAAGTAGAAAATAAAGTCTACTATCTTTTAGGTTTTAAAAGGTTTTTCATCATCATTATAGTTTAGACTCGACTTTAATAAATATTCCACATCATCGAATCACCCCCGCACTACTGACCAAGGATATTCTTTAGATCACGACCACAATTATTCATGCACTACGAGCCAAGAATATTTGTGTATTCATTAATGGTCATGATCATGCCAACAATCGGCCCACCAATGCACTACTACCATCGAGGATTTTTATCACATCATTTGTAACATTACGGTCATGATTACACCGAATAGTCTCTCGGTCATAATCATACCAAGTCCATCTATGCACTTACAGCCCATGTATTGACTTTTCAACATAATATAACATGAGGATGATGACAATGATATAAGAATTTAATAAAACAAGTTCAAGAATTATTTTATCCGTGAATTATTAACGTCCAAATTATCAACATGATATCGTTTTGTAGAGTAAAATTCAAGAATGATCGGAAGAATATTTCCATGAAAGATATCGGATGAAACGCAAATATCAAGGATATTCCACTAATTTCATGGAGTATAAAGTCAAAGTTTTAACCAACCGGGTATAATAAAGAATAGAATAACAAAAGAAATCACCATGCATGCGATAGATCACACAGCGAAAGTTATTCCAATAGAATAATAAATAACGGAACCAGTCCCAGTAAAAACGCATGCATGTGATGTTCCAACAGAATAATAATAAAGATTTTAACCAGTCCTGTAAAACACACGACATGGATGTTCCAAATGTAATAATAATAAAGATTTTTAACCAGTCCCGTAAAACACACGAGCATGGATGTTCCAACGGAATAATAATAAAGATTTTAACCAGTCCTGTAAAACACACACATAAGATGTTCCAACGGAATAATAATAAAGATTTTAACCAGTCCGTAAAAACACCGCATGTGATGTTCCAATGTAATAATAGAAGAATGTCACCAAGTATAGGGTAAACCACGATACAAAAAAGTTATTCCAAAGAGAATAATAAGCAATGGAATAACAACAGCCTCTTCATGAATAAGAAAGAATAACACCCCTTACATTTGGTAGGAGATTGAATATCGCAAAGAATGTAGTAACAAAATACTCTTCTTCTTTCTCTCTTATTCTCTCTATACTTTCTCTCTCTATAGCTTAAATGAATTCGTGAAAAATAATGAAGCCCTAGGCCTCTATTTATAGAAGATTTCTAGCTTAGCACTGCGCCGTGTGAAAAGGCAAGTGGCTCGACGACTAATGATGTGAAAAGAAAAGTGGTTTGACGCTCAGAATGTGAAACGACAAGTGGTTGGACGCTTGTAATGTGAAACGACAAGTGGTTCGACGTCTGGTAAAGGTAATTACTATTAACGAAGGTAAATACTATCGATTTAAGGTAAATACTATTCACAAGGGTAATTACTATCGATGAAGGTAATTACTATCGATGAAGGTAAATACTATTCACAAGGGTAATTACTATCGACGAAGGTAATTACTATTGACGAAGGTAAATACTATCGACGAAGAGACTCTTAGATGATGACATATATAAGAGCCCCCATAAAATAATCAAACTTACCACAAATCATTTTTTTTTTTCATCAACACATATTTAATCTTTCAACAATTATTAATCATTTATAACTTGTCGTCTCAATTATTGATTTAATACTATAACATATTATACGATGATAATCTTTGTGAATAATTGAATCAATAATATAAGAGATATGATCAAAGAATTATCGTAGTAATAATTGAGCATAAGTGAGTGACTTCTCACGTAAGCATCAATAATCAATACTGCAGTGCTACTACGCAACCACGCCAGACATCGTATTTTTACCACCGGGTAGTTCAACAGTTTTAACGGTAACACCTCCGTAGTTATTTTTATAAAATATTTTTGTCGTTTTCTCGATCCGAAATAATTTTCTTTTATGGGTCCACCAATGATTGAGTAGTTGCACGAATATTCCCTAACAAAAAGAATATTCCCCACCAAACGAATATTTTATAACAATTTGCATACTTTGCAAAATTTATAAATATTACCCACAACTATAACATTATATCAAATTTATTCCATAATATTCAAAAATAATATTTATAGAAAAATTCATCTTTATTTATAAAAGTTTGGGTCTTACAACCTCCCTTCTTATGAAATTTCATCCTCGAAATTAGGTGTACGACTGGTATGTCGAAGAGGTAAGGATACCTTGATTTCATTTCGATTCTAACTCCCAAGTCATTTCCTCAACATCAGGGTTCCTCCACAAAACTTTGACTTGAGGTATAACCTTGAGCGTAGAATATGTTCCTTCTTATCCAAAATTTGAACAGAACCTCTTCATACGCCAAATCTTCAAACTATTTCGTCCGGTTCTAACTCAATAATATGGTTCGGTCTTTCACATATTTACGTAACATAGATATGTGAAAAAGCGTTATGAACACGAGACATATTTGGCAGTAAAGCGAGTCTATAGGCCACGCCCTACTCGATCGAGGATTAAAATGGACCGATGAATCGAGGATTAAGTTTTCATCTCTTTCCAAATCTTGTAACTCCTTTCCATGGAGCAACTCTTAACAACACATGATCTCCTATATCAATTCCACGTCCTTTCGATGAAGATCAAGATAACTCTTTTGTCGATTTTGTGAGGTTTTTATACGTTGTCGGATCGTTTGAATCTTTTCCGTAGTCATACGTACCAACTCCGGTCCCAACAAATAAGCTTGCTTCACCCACCTCATCCCAAAGATAATCGGAGAACGACACTTTCTTCCATACAACGCTTCAAATGGAGTCATGCCAATACTTGCTTGATAATCTGTTGTTGTGGAAAACTCCACCAATGGTAAGAACTTGTCCCAACTCCCTTGAAATCAAGGACACAGTCTTAATAGATCTTCAAGAGTTTGAATAGTCCTCTCCGATCGTCCATCCGTCTCGAGGATGATATGCCGAAGCTAAATCGTAAATGTCTGTGCCCATAGCTTTTTGCAAACTAACCCAAAATCGTGAAGTGAATCTTGGGTCTCGATCGTAAACTATGGATACCGTGCGTACCATGCGATCTTACAATATCGTTTATGTACATATACGAGCAAGACGTTCAAGTGTATAAGTTTCTCGTATCGGTAAGAAATGAGCGAACTTGGTCAATCTATCAACAATGACCCAAATCGCATCAATGCCTTGAGAAACCTTAGGAAGACCGTGGCAGAAATCCATGGTAATGTGCTCCCACTTCCATTCCGGAATTTCAAGTGGTTACAATGGACCTTTTGGTACTTGATGCTCCGCTTTAACTCGTTGACAAGTTAGACACCTTGAGATAAACAAATATATCTCTCTCTTCATATTGCTCCACCAAAATGTATGGCGAATATTATGATACATTTTGGTACTCCCGTGATGGATTGCAAATGGTGTGTTGTGCACCTCCATCATGATATTATACTTTAAATCGGGATCGTTAGGAACACAAAGTCCGGAGTTGACTCAAGTATTCCTTCTTCATCGATTCTTGCTTGCTAAGATAAAGACCTTCTTACACTTTCTTCCTCATACGCATCACCTCCGTGCGTAGCTTGAAAGCGGCTTTTAACTTTATCGATTAAAGTCGGTTCTACTCAGTATATTCGCTATCATCACATGCGTCCTCGAGTCTTTAACTCTATCTCCATCCTTTGCAAGTCACACAAAATGGGCTTTACGACAATATCGCACTCGTGCTTGCATATGATTTTCTACTCAATCGCGTCATTACCACGTTCGCTTTTCGTGATGGTATTGGATGGTATGATCATAATCTTTCAATGCTTCAAGCCAACGTCGTTGTCGCATGTTGAGTTCCTTTTGAGTGAAGAAATATTTGAGGCTTTTATGATCCGTAAAGATCTCCACTTTCTCCCCATACAAGTAATGCCTCCAAATTTTAAGTGAAAAGATAACAAATGCTAACTCTAGATCATGAGTAGGATAATTCCTCTCATATTCTTTGAGTTGTCATGAGGCATAAAGCTATAACTTTTCCATGTTGCATGAGAATACATCCCAACCCTTTGCTCAAGCATCATCATAGATGACAAATCCTCCGAGCCGATGGTATTGTCGTAAGCAGTCTTTGAAATAAGTCTCCTCTTGAGTTCTTGAAAACTCCTCTCACATTCTTCGCTCCAACCGAACTTTGTATCTTTCCGAGTCACCGAGTTAATGGAGTAGCGATTCGAGAAAATCCTTCCACGAATCTCCGATAATAACCAACTAAACCTAGAAAGCTACGTGCTTGATCATCGATTTAGGTTGTTCCCACTTTGAATAGCTTCAATCTTTCTTTGGGTCAATGATATTCCATGACTTGATACCACGTGCCCAAGGAATGCTACTTCTTCAAGCCGAAACTCTCATTTCTTCAACTTGGCATAAAGCTTATATTCACGGCTTTTGGAGTGTCGACCTCAAGTGTTTCTCATGATCTTCACGGCTTTTGGAATAAATAAGGATGTCATCAATAAAGACGACCACAAAGTGATCCAAATATTCCTTGAATACTTGGTTCATCATATCCATGAAGGCGTTAGGAGCATTAGTCAATCCAAAGGACATGACTAGGAATTCATAATGCCCGTGACGAGTTCTGGCCGCCGCTCTTTGGAATGTCGGTGGTTCTAATCTTCAATTGGTGATATCCTAACGAAGATCAATCTTTGAAAAGAATTTGGCTCCTTGCAACCGTCAAACAGTCATCAATACGTGGCAATGGATACCTATTTTTGATGGTGACGTGATTCAACTCCCATAATCAATACAAAGTCGCATACTCCCATCTTTCTTCTTCACGAATAGAAACAGGGAGCACCCCAAGGAGAAGTACTAGGGACGAATAAAGCCAATGTCTAACAATTCCTGCAGTTGGGTCTTTAACTCCTCGAAGTTCAATAGAGCCATTCGATATGGGGCTTTGGAAATAGGTTTTGTCTTAGGGTTCAAGGTCGATACAAAATTCAATTTCACGCCTGGGGTAGGCCGAAGTTCTTGAGGGAATACTTGGAAATTTATTAACAATAGAAATATCGTTCAAAACCGGCGTATTTTTGTTTAAATCAGACATGAGCTAAGAAAGCTTGACATCCGTTTTTCAATAAACGAATAGCTTTATGGCTTGAGATGACCGTGATTGATTTTAATGGTTTGGTCGTTTGAATTCGCATAATAGGTTGATTAGGAATATGAAAGCTAACAACCTTACGAAAACAATCAATTTTTGCATGATAAGTAGTTAACCAATCAATCCCTAGAATCACGTCAAATGCAAGTATTTTTAATGAAATAAGATCGACAGGTAATGTGAGGGTACCGATTTGAACCAAACAAGACTTATAAATAGTAGATGTAATGAAGGTTTCTCCCAACAGAGTTTCCACAGATAAGTCAAAGTCTAATTTCTCCGGAGTCAAATTTAATCGATGAGCGCAAGTAGGAGAAATAAAAGAATGGGTAGAACCGGTATCAAATAAAGTATAGACTTCATTAGAGTTTATGATAAGCTTACCCGTGATGACCTCATTCGGATTCCTTGCTCTTTGGGAGGTCACAACAAACGCCTCTCCCTTGCACTACTGGGTTTTGAATTTTACGGGACGGCTTTGGTGCCTCCATCCTAGCCGAATTTGTCTTGATGAAACGCACAAAATCGAGCTAAGTGACCTTCTCTTCCACAATTATAACATGCTTTGGACGGCATGACGCAGCTTTGATCGATGTGTCCCTCTCCTCCGCATTTGAAGCATATGATAGGTGGTCTTTCTCCTTCCTTAACAATGGGTCTTTGGTGCGGACGTCTTTCCATCATTGTTAATCTCTCCGTTTCTTGAAATGTCCATTCTTATTGTTTTGTACCTCGATTACCACCGAAGTGGTTACCATATCTCGCCCGTTGATTCCTCCACGCTTGTTGTCACCGCTTGATGACTCTCTACCGGTATTATAATTTTGTTGTGCTACTCTCTTTTAGTTGCGTTGACTCATTATCGCTCGCTCCACTAATCGAGCCCTATTTACAACATCTGAATACAAACACGGTTTATGAGAAATAAGATGTTGACGTATCTCCCGACTTCAAACCTCTTAAAACATTCGCCCATTATCTCTTCATTATCCACTAAGTGGGGCGAAAACCGTGATAACTCCGCAAATTTTGCCTCGTATTGCAACACGGTCATATTGTTTTGTTCCAACTTAATAAACTCCACCTCCTTCATGTGGCGAATACTTTCGGGAAAGTATTTGTCGTTGAAACAACTCTGGAACTTCTCCCAAGATATCTTCATCTGACAAAGAAGTTGAGTATCGCTTTTACCGATTCCCACCATGAATCCGCCTCTCCCCCGCAACATAAAAGCGTGAAAGGGAACCTTTGCTCCTCAAGCATCCCAAGACATCAAATATCTTGGTAATCTGCTTTATCCATGCTTCCGCCAGAAGTGGTTTTGCTCACCCTTAAACTCCGGTGGCCCCAGCTCCTTGAATTGTTTAATGCGGTGACCGCCGAGAGTTTTCCGTGTTTTCACCTACATTTTGGGCGAGAGTCGCTCTACTTTCTTGTTGTATAAATTGCATAAAGCCTCCGAACATTTGATCATTCATCATTTTGGTCGGTGTTGTTGTTTTCATGAGGATTATCGCCTTCTCGATGCACATTATCCTCGATTATTGATATGTGGTGAATCAACGATCGCTGCGCTCCATTCTATTCTCAACATTCTCGGATGTCATTTTCGAATCTTGCCACAAAACAAAAGGTTAATTGACATGTAACAAATTATCCTATCTTCTAACAAACCAATAAAATAAAGCACATAAACTTAGGTAGGTCATACTAGCGAAGAATTCCCGTCTCTCCCCTCCTAGTACTATTCTCACATCTTAGCTGTGGATCATATCCCTAAGCTCGATATTAACTGTGGCGCCCCCAAAATTAGGTATACATCACCCATCTTGGGTCGCCACTTACATGGTGCGTAATTTAAATACAACTTATTAACATAACTGCCGTGTATACAATACGACATAAACTGTGAGTTTAAATACAAATATCGCCTACTAGATATTATACAAACTCAAAAAAAAAAAAAATCCTCATTACAATTATTATCACACTATTTCACGAATAGTGAGGGACTACTAATGCTATCTTCGAGGACCATCACTCGTTTCCCAGGCTAAATCCCAAATATATTCTCATTTCACGAGAAACGGTGAAAGAAAGGGTGAGCTCAACTAGCCCAAGTAAGAAATATTATGACTAAGATAATGCGAAATAAATTATCAATAGTCTTGAACAATGTTAAACCCGATAAAATACAATAGACAACCGGTTTAATCTGCGTGAGAATAATGATCCATTAAAAGAGTCAAGTAGAAAATAAAGTCTACTATCTTTTAGGTTTTAAAAGGTTTTTCATCATCATTGTTATAAATTTGAGACTCACTTTAATAAATATTCCACATCATCGAATCACCCCTCGCTTCTACTGGCCAGGATATTCTTTAGTATCACGACCACAATTATTCATGCACTACGGGCCAAGAATATTTGTGTATTCATTAATGGTCATGATCATGCCAACAAGCATCCCACCAATGCACTACGACCATTCGAGAATTTTTATCACATCATTTGTAACATTACGGTCATGATTACCATCAATAGTCTCTCAGTCATAATCATACCAAGTCCATCTACACTACAGGCCACGAGATGACTTTCAACATAATATAACATGAGGATGATGACAATGATATAAGAATTCAATAAAACAAGTTCAAGAATTATTTTATCCGGGAATTATTAACGTCCAAATTATCAACATGATCTTTGTTTTGTAGAGTAAAATTCAAAAATGATCGAAGAATATTTCCATGAAAAGATCTTTGGATGAAACGCAAATATCAAGGATATTCCACTAATTTCATGGAGTATAAAAGTCAAAGTTTTAACCAACCGGGTATAATAAAGAATAGAATAACAAAAGAAATCACCATGCATGCGATAGGCCCGCATGACAGCGAAGTTATTCCAATAGAATAATAAATAACGGAACCGAATCCCACCAGAAAAGCATGCATGACGAGGATGTTCCAATGAATAATAATAAAGATTTTAACCAGTCCGATGTAAAACACACAGACATGGATGTTCCAATGAATAATAATAAAGAGCGGAACCAGTCCTGTAAAAAAACACATGAGCAGATGTTCCAACGGAATAATAATAAAAAGATTTTAACCGAGTCCGGTGTAAAACACATGACAAGATGTTCCAACGGAATAATAATAAAAAGCGGAACCAGTCCTGTAAAACACATGCAGACGGATGTTCCAATGAATAATAGAAGAATGTCACCAAGTATAGGGTAAACCACGATACAAAAGTTATTCCAAGCAGAATAATAAGCAATGGAATAACAACAGTTCTCTTCATGAATAAGAAATAATAACACCCCCTTACATTTGGTAGGAGATTGAATCTTTACAGACAATGTAGTAACAAAATACTCTTCTTCTTTCTCTCTTATTCTCTCTATACTTTCTCTCTCTATAGCTTAAATGAATTAAGTGAAAAATAATGAAGCCCTAGGCCTCTATTTATAGAAGATTTCTAGCTTAAGCACCGCCGTGGTGAAAAAGGCAAGTGGCTTGACGACTAATGATGTGAAAAGAAAAGTGGTTTGGCGCTCGTAATGTGAAACGACAAGTGGTTCGGCGCTTTTATAATGTGAAACGACAAGTGGTTCGACGTCTGGTAAAGGTAATTACTATTAACGAAGGTAAATACTATTGACGAAGGTAAATACTATTCACAAGGGTAATTACTATTGACGAAGGTAATTACTATTAATGAAGGTAAATACTATTCACAAGGGTAATTACTATCGACGAAGGTAATTACTATTGATTTAAGGTAAATACTATTGATGAAGAGACTCTTAGATGATGACATATGAGCCCCCCATAAAATAATCAAACTTACCACAAATCATTTTTTTTTCATCAACACATATTTAATCTTTCAACAATTATTAATCATTTATAACTTGTCGTCTCAATTATTGATTTAATACTATAACATATTATCTGAGATGATCTTTGTGACAATAATTGAATCAATAATATAAGAGATATGATCGCAAGAATTATCAGAGTAATAATTGAGCATAAATTGAGTGACTTCTCACGTAAGCATCAATAATCAATACTGTGTGCTACTACGCAACCACGCCAGACATTCTTGACATTTTTACCACCGGGTAGTTCAACAGTTTTAATCGGTAACACCTCCACCGTTATTTTTATAAAATATTTTTGTCGTTTCTCAATCGACAATAATTACATTGTAGGGGTCCACCAATGATTGAGTAGTTGTATCGAATATTCCCTAACAAAAGAATATTCCCACCAAACAAACGAATATTTTATAACAACTTGCATACTTTGCAAAATTTATAAATATTACCCACAACTATAACATTATATCAAATTTATTCCATAATATTCAAAAATAATATTTATAGAAAAATTCATCTTTATTTATAAAAGCTGGGGTCTTACAATCTCCGTCCTTTGCAAGTCATACAAAATGGGCCTTTGCATTGACAATATTGCACTCGTACCCGCATATGATCTTCTACTCAATGCGTTAGCTACTACCACGTTCGTTTTTCCGTGGATGGTATTGGATGGTATGATCATAATCTTTCAACAGCTTCAAGCCAACGTCGTTGTTGCATGTTGAGTTCCTTTTAGTGAAGAAATATTTGAGGCTTTTATGATCCGTAAAGATCTCCACTTTCTCCCCATACAAGTAATGCCTCCAAATTTTAAGTGCGAAGACAACAACTTTCTAACTCTAGGTCATGAGTAGGATAATTCCTCTCATATTCTTTGAGTTAATCGTGAGGCATAGGCTATGACTTTCCCATGTTGCATGAGAACACATCCTAACCCTTTGCTCAAGCATCACCGTAGATGACAAATCCTCCAAACCGGATGGTATTGTCGAGCAGTCTTTGAAATGAGTCTCCTCTTGAGTTTTTGAAAACTCTTCTCACATTCCTCGCTCCAACCGAACTTTGTATCTTTCCAAGTCAGCTGAGTTAGTGGAGTAGCGATTCGAGAAAACCCTTTTACGAATCAACGATAATAACCAGCTAAGCCGAGAAAGCTACGTACTTCGGTCACTGATTTAGGTTTCTCCCAGCTTTGAATAGCTTCAATCTTTGCTAGGTCAACATATATTCCATGACTTGATACCACGTGCTCAAGGAATGCTACTTCCTCAAGCCAGAACTCCCATTTCTTCAACTTGGCATAAAGCTTGTATTCACGAAGCTTTTGGAGTATCAGCCTCAAGTGTTCCTCATGATCTTCATGGCTTTTGGAATATAGGAGGATGTCATCAATAAAGACAACCACAAAATGATCCAAATATTCCTTGAATACTCGGTTCATCATATCCATGAAGGCAGCAGGAGCATTAGTCAATCCAAAGGACATGACTAGGAATTCATAATGCCCGTACCTAGTTCTGAAAGCCGTTTTTGGAATATCATCGGTTCTAATATTTAATTGGTGATATCCGGAACTAAGATCAATCTTTGAAAAGAATTTGGCTCCTTGCAACTGGTCAAACAGGTCATCAATACGTGGCAATGGGTACCTATTTTTGATGGTGACATGATTCAACTCCCGATAATCAATACAAAGTTGCATACTCCCATCTTTCTTTTTCACGAATAGAACAGGAGCACCCCAAGGAGAAGTACTAGGACGAATAAGCCAATGTCTAACAATTCCTGCAGTTGAGTTTTTAACTCCTGAAGTTCAATAGGAGCCATTCGATATGGGGATTTAGAAATGGGTTTTGTACCGGGTTCAAGGTCGATACAAAATTCAATTTCACGCTCTGGGGGTAGGTCAAGAAGTTCTTCAGGGAATACGTCAGGAAATTCATTAATAATAGAAATATTATTCAAAACTGACGTATTTTTGTTTAGATCTGTGACATGAGCTAAGAAAGCTTGACATCCGTTTTTCAATAAACGAATAGCTTTATGGCTTGAGATAGACGATGATTGATTTTAATGGTTTGGTTGCTTGAATTCAGTATAATAGGTCGATTAGGAATATGAAAGCTAACAACCTTACGAAAAAATCAATTTTTGCATGATGAGTAGTTAACCAATCAATCTCTAGAATTACATCAAATGCAAGTATTTTTAATGCAATAAGATCGACGTAATGTGTGGGTACCAACTTGAACCAAACAAGACTTATAAACAAGATGGATGTAATGAAGGTTTCTCCCAACGGAGTTTCCACAGATAAGTCAAAGTCTAATTTCTCCTGAGTCAAATTTAATCGTTGGCGCAAGTAGGAGAAATAAAAGAATAGGTAAACCCAGTATCAAATAAAGTGTAGACTTATTTAGAGTTTATGATAAGCTTACCCGTGATGACCTCATTCGGGTTCCTTGCTTTCTGGGAGGTCACAACAAACGCTTCTCTCCTCACTTCTACCGCTTTGACTTTTCCGGGATAGCCTTTGGTGCCTCCATCCTAATCAATTTGTCTTCTGGTGAGCGACAAAAATCGGGCTAAGTGACCTTCTCTTCCACAATTATAACATGCTTTGACTGACATCGCGCAATTTGACCGATGTGTCCTCCCCTCGCATTTTGAAGCATATGATAGGTGGTCTTTCTCCTTCCTTAACAACGGTCTTTGGTCTTGACGTCTTTCCATCATTGTTGAATCTCCTCTTCTTGAAATGTCCATTCTTATTGTTTTGGCCTGATTACCACCGAAGTGGTTACCATTTCGGCCATTGATTCCCTCCACCCTTGTTGTCACCGCTTCATGACTTCTCTCATTTGGTATTATCATTTTGCATTTTTTGCTCTCTTTTGGTTGCGTTGACTCGTTATCGCGCTCCACCAATCGAGCCTATTTACAACATCTCGAATACAAACACGCTTTATGAAATAAGATGTTGGCGTATCTCGACTTCAAACCTCTTAAAAACATTCGCGCCATTCTCTCTTCATTATCCACCAAGTCGGACGAAACCGGATAACTCATAAAATTTTACCTCGTATTGCGACACTGGTCATATTGTTTTACTCCAATTTGATAAACTTCACCTCCTTTATGTTACTGAATACTTTTGGGAAAGTATTTGTCGTTGAAACGACTCTTGGAACTTCTCCCAAGACATCTTGATCTGGCGAGTTGAGTACGTTTCTACCGATTTCCACCAATGTCTGCCTCTCCGCATGACATAAAAGCGCGAAAGGGAACCTTTTGCTCCTCGGAGCATCCCAAGACATCAAATATCTTGGTGATCTCGCTTTATCCATGCTTCCGCCATAAGTGGTTTTGACTCTCCTTAAACTCGGTGGTCCCAGCTCTCTTGAATCGCTTAGCGGTGACCACCCGAGAGTTTTCGATGTTTCCACCTACATTTTGGACAGAGCCGGCTCTCGCTTTCATTGTTGCATGAATTCGTATAAAGCCTCCGAACAATCCATCATTCATCATTTGGTCGGTGTTGTTGTTTGCATGAGGATTGTCGCCTTCGATGCACATTCTCACGATTATTGATATGTGGAGACTCAATGGTCTCTTGTGCTCCATCTTTATTCTCAACATTTTCGGATGTCATTTTCAGAATCGCCACAAAACAAAGGTTAATTGACATGTAACATAATATCTCTAAACTCGACCAACCACTTTAAATACAAAATAAATTTAAGTAGGTCATACTAGCGAAGGAATTCCCGCCTCTCCCTCCTAGTTCTAGTCTCACATCTTAACCAGGATCATATCCTAAGCTTTGATACCAACCGTGGCGCCCCCCAAAATTAGGTATACATCACCCATCTTGGGTCGTCGATATACATGGTACAAAATTCAAATATAACTTACTAATACAACTGTCATGTATAATACGACAAAAACATAACTTTGTGAGTTTGAATAAAATTATTGTCTACTAGAGATTATACAAACTCAAAAGGAGTCCTCATTACAATTATTAACACACTATTTCACGAATAGTGAGGGACTACTAATGCTATCCTGCAGGACCACTCTCAGTCTCTTCCCAGACTAGTCCCTCGCTATGTTCTCATTTCCTGAGAGAAACGGTGAAAGAAAGGGTGAGCTCAACTAGCCCAAAGAAGAAATATTATAACTAAGATAATGCGAGAATAAATTATCATTAGTCTCCAACAATGTTAAACCGATAAAATATAATAGACATCAAGTTTAACTGCAATGAACAAGCGATCCATTAAAAGAGTCAAGTAGAAAATAAAATCTACTATCTTTTATGATTAAAAGGTTTTCATCATCATTTGTTATCATTTGGACTCGACAAATAAATAATCCACATCATCGAATCACCCCGCATCACGCACGACCAAGGATTTTGTTTAGTATCACGACCACAATTATCCATGCACTACGGGCCAAGAATATTTGTGTATTCATTAATGGTCATGATCATGCCAACAATCGTCCATCAATGCACTACGGGCCAATGAGAACTTTTACCACATCATTTGTAACATTACTACCATGATTACAATCGAATAATCCTTGTCATAATCATACCAAGTCCATCTATGCACTACAGCCACGTATGACTTTCAACAAAATATAAACATGAGGATGATGACAATGATATAAGAATTCAATAAAACAAGTTCAAGAATTATTTTATCCGAGAATTATTAACGTCCAAATTGTCAACATGATCTTGCTTTTGTAGAGTAAAATTCAAGAATGATCGAGAAGAATATTTCCATGAAAAGATACTTTAGATGAAGCGCGAAATATCAAGGATATTCTACTAATTTCATGGAGTATAAAGTCAAAACTTTAACCAACCGAGTATAATAAAGAATGAAATAACAAAAGAAATCACCATGCATGCGGTATATTTCGCATGATGTACAAAGTTATTCAAATGAGAATAATAATAATGGAACCAGTCGGGCAAAATTTTTGCAAACGGGATGATGTTCCAATGTAATAATAAAGATTTTAACCAGTCCTAGTAAAACACACGCATGTGATATTCCAACGAGTATAAATAATAAGATTTTAACCGGGTTCCTTAAAAAACACGATGTGACGTTCCAAATCCAACGGAATAATAATAAAGATTTTAACCGTGTCCTTGTAAAACACATGATAGGATGTTCCAATGTAATAATAGAAGAATGTCACCAAGTATAGGGTAGATCACAGCGTATCGAAGTTATTCCAATAGAATAATAAGAAATAGAATAACAACAGTTCTCTTCATGAATAAGAAAGTATAACACCCTTTACCGTAAAAGAAACCGAATATAAAAATAGTTAAGTAGCAGAATACTTTTTTTCTATCTCTGTATAGTCTCTCTCTATAGTTTCTCTCTCTAGAGTTCAGTGAATTCGTAAGAAAATAATGAAAGAATGAGCTTCTATTTATAGGAAAATGGAATGCATAAAGAATTAATCCATGAACCGTCTGATTGATTTACTTTAATTTGACGGTCCATATTTAAAGCAAAAATCTTTTAAATAAAATATAATATATTCTATTTATAATCTAATAAAACGAATAACTTTATAAAAGATTTTACTATGCAAACACTATCTGAGTGCACTATACAAACACTATGCATAATAAAATATAATATATTCTAATTATTGTCTAATAAAATAGATAGCTTTATAAAAGTATTACATTTTATATAAAAAAAGTTTTACTATGCAAAACACTATCGCAGACACTATGCATAATAGAATATAATATATTCTATTTATAGAATAACTTTATAAAAGTATTACATTTTTATATAAAAAGATTTTCACGTATTATTACATTAATAATACCAACAAAACCGAGTGACTTATCACGTAAGCATCAATAATCAATACTGCAGTAATACTACTTATGCAACCACGCGTATTCTCGCATTTTAACAAGAGGTGTTTCAACAGCTTAACAGTAAAACTTCCGCCGTTATTTTCATAAAGTATTTTGTCATTTTCTCGAATCCGACAATAATTCCGTTGTGGGGTACACCAATGATTGTGCCGTTGTACTAATATTCTCTGTTAAAACGAATATTCCCCGACCAATCGAATATAACTTGCGTACTTTGCAAAATTTATAAATATTACCCACAACTATTATATCAATTTCACTCCATAATATTCAAAATTAATATTTATAGAAAATTCATCTTTAATCAAAAAGTTGAGGTTTTACAGGAACGATCGGCTTCGGGAGATGTCTTCGAGTTCGGAAATGGCATCATGACTTCAGGAGATGTCTTTGGGTTCGAAGATGGCGTCATGACTTCGAGAGATCAGAACTTCTTCGGGATTGGCATCAGAACTTCAGGAAGACTGAATTAATTAATTATTATTATTATTATTATATAGGGTAAGAAATATTACTAGAAAAAAGAAGAGTCATTCTAGGGCGACATTCTAGCGATTTTTTTTATATTTTTATTCGTTTTTTTAGAACCTCCCAAAAATTGTATAATATTTATTTCAATTGAAATTTTTACAGAAATAATATTTTAGGTGTAATTTAGATACATACAAGAAACAGAGTTGTATAGACTTATTGACAAAAAAAATCACTAGAAATGTCACAACAATGTCCCCCTAGATTTATTGAAAAAAGAATTGCATGAAATGTAAGAACTGCATCTAGTTAATTAATTACTCCTTTCGTTGCTTAATATAAGTTGTTTTAAAGTTGTGCGCAAATATTAAGGAAATGATTGCATAACATTAAATATAATATCAATTGTCTATATTGCCCTTGTATTGGAAAAAGAGAATGTTATTTATGGGCAAAAAATAGTAAGAGAATCAAAGTTATATTTATTACTTGGAATAATATTAAAAACTAAGCAATTAATGTTTACTTGAAATTCTCAAACGACTTATATTAAGAAACAAAAATAATTTTTTAAAACTATTTATATTAAGGGGTAGATATCATGACATTGACCTTTCAAGGTTTTTACTTGATTCCGGGAGCACGTTGGTGTGTCATTTTTGCAGCTCTCCCAAGATTCAGGCAGATTAGGCACGCTTGGTGCCAAAATATATCCAATCTAGAGGAATTGATAATACTGAAATTAGTAAATTAGAATATAATGAAAAACAATTTATTTATTTTTCCCACATTTTTGTAGTCTTTACTCTTTAGTACAAATAAAATTAGCAAGCTAACCTGATAGGTATCGTATGCGGAATTTATAAGAAATAGTGGTGTTTTGATGTGTGGCACAACGTATTGGGGATAAAAGCACTGCAGCGATATTGAAAATAGATATATACTTTTATTAGTAATTATTAAGAGGAAGTTATATCAAATTAATTAGTAAATAGTTACTTTTAAATTTATTTTTTGATAAATTATTTAATTATATTTATTTATAGAAGCTCCTGCAGTCGCTATTTTTTCAGTGCGCATTGGAACCACATTAACCAGTAAGGAAACCTTTCTTACCTAACTTTTGGGTTTCATCTTTGAGGTGCACGCCTTGGGTAAATTCTTAGTTGACCCCTGCATGCATGGCACAAAATTAAAGAATTTAAGTCAATCTAAAATTTGAAGAATATAAAATAATTATTATTTCAAGAACATATATGAGAGATTCGAGGGGGAGAGAGAAAGAGAAATTACATGTAAATTTACAATTTTATGAAAGAATTTTGCAAAATAGTATCCTCCAAATACATCTTTCCTGTGAAGACCACAGATTCAACAAAGAGAAGTTAATGAATAATAAGAATATTTTTAGTAAGTATATACTGCACAAATTGATGATAAGGGACCTAATTACTGTATTAGGCAAGCATAGGCGATAGGGTTTTAATTAAGTGAAAGAATTAAGCTTACGCATGGAGAAAGAAACCAGCGTCTGAAGCACATTTTACATTGATTTTGGTGGGTAGGAGAGACCGAAACTTATTGCAGTTGAGTATTGCAGCTAACCCACCAGCTGAGCATCCAGAAATGAGGGCCTGTACGTGGCATAATTTGTTCTTGTCAGATACAAGAACATATTAATTAAGCTGGATATGTAGAGAGAGAGCATGCCATGGGCCTTACATTTAATCCATTGCTCATCCCCTTTGCTAATAATTCCTTCACAATGGCATCAAAAATCTTTGCCCCTTTGTAATGGAGTTTGTAGACCTGATAAAATTTCTCATACCAGTCAAAACCACAAAAATGCATGGACACGCACCCTATATGTATGTTAATGTAGATATATACGTGTATGGGAAATGATTGAAAGTCAAGTTTCACTAAACAATTAAATAAGCAGACAGTTGATTACAACCAAACGTTGGTTATGTATCTTTCTCATATATACATTTTGAGTTAATTAACCCCTGAATTTGCTTATAATACAGTATGTTGTTTAATTTGTCACTTAACAATATTAATCGTACAGATGTATTTTAAAAACACTTACCGGATCGATCTTGTTTCCTGTAAATGATGCTCCATCACAATATCTAACAAAGATTCGGTTCCAGTTATAGAAATCTGGAAACTCAAACAAGAGAAAATTTTAATTGTTAGTCAAATTAAGGTAAAACTGTGAGAAGTATAACCAAGTTGAAATGAAGAATGAGAATCAAACAAGTCGTATTACCCTGCCATCCTGAAACTCTCTTTCTTTTTTTTTTAATGTATTTTTTCTTTTCTTTTTTATTTTTCTCTTATTTTTGCTTTATCATTAAAGTGAGGAAGAAAAAAGTTATCATAAGTGCACAATAGTTATATCATATCAAGATTATTAAATCTCTCCTTTCTTTTTGCTGTTGCTAAAATTCATTCTTTCAAACTAATTAATTTCATGAACCACAATATAAGGTTTTGAATATATAATATTATAATTTATCTATAAAAATAACTAATTATTTGACTAAAAACTTCAAAGTCTGATTAATAATCCTATAGTCCGAGAGAAATTAATATATATATATATATATATATATGTGTGTGTGTGTGTTTTAAGCCATTAGACTCACAACTCAAATGTTGATAAGAGTTGGAATAGGATGTTGTGAAATACTATAATTAGACAAAATGAATTTGAAAGAAGCATTTCAAACGTCAATAAATATATTTTTTACTCAGTGTATTTTGACTCCCTCTAAAAATATTCTAATTTCGCCACTGCAATGTAGGTTGGCTTCATTGACTAATAAAAGAATATCTACCATAAATCTATCTCTTTGTGTACTCTCTCTTTTTTCTCAACAATTTTTTTTTATTAAAAAAGTCGATGTAATACAAATGTAACAATTCAAAGATTTCGACGGAGCCACAGAGAGTTGCATTAAAAGACTTGAAAATCTAAACATCACAACTACTACAACAACAAAAACATAATTCCGACGAAATATATTCCATCGATAAGATTATATTTTTGACGAAATATTCTCCCAATCATAATTTCGTTGGAATTAAGTTAAAGTCGACAGAATTTCGTCGGAATTAATAATATCCTGTAATGATCGCAAAAGATAAAAAAATCTTTGTAAATAAGATTTATATGAAATTATTTAATAAAATGAGATTTTTATTGATAATTTGTGTTTTATGTGACTTATGCTCGTTATATGATCATGTTAAACGAGTTATGTGCGCATTTTTGAGTGTTTAAAGGGTAAATGTGAAAAAAAAATCCGAGAAAAGACGAAAAAAACTATTCACGCTAAAAACGCAAATTCGTTTTTTTTGAATTTTCGAATTACGACATAGCGTTTCTTCGGAAAAGGGAGATCGGTTGCGAAATCGGATTTTCGAAAGTCGATTTTTCGGCTAACCGAGCGGATTATGAAAAACATAACCGAGAAAGTTAGAAAATCATAGGCTTTAGAGCTGATAAGTTAGAAAGTCGAAAAAATTATTCTACTCAGGAGAATTTAAAGAGGATGTTACAAGGAATAAATAGACGTAAGAACGAGCTCATTCCGATATCGGACGAACAAGTTATAATGGTACGAATTAGGTGCGATTAAAACGACAAAACAGTCAAAATTGACAAAATGGGCACCTTAGGTACTACAAGTAAAGTGTGGGGCGCTCCACTGGCAAGGCCATTTGGGCACGGGGCGCGTCGAACCAGCAGTCGGTTGGACATCTTTGACATCCTTTAGTAAATTGGGCATAACTCTTTCGTAACTCCGATTGAAGTGATTCAAGATGATCCGGAAAGCTAAGAAAATAGACCTACAACTTTCATTTTTCAAGAATTGAGAGATAAAGTCGGAATCAAAGTATAAAATGAGCCTTTTCAGGACTGTTGTGTAATCGAAGGCAAACCATGGTGGTTTCTTCGGACTGCCGTGGCGCCAAGCCATTTTTAACTAATATTTTCGAGTTCTAAACATTGGAGTTTGGAAATATAGTCTAGAGGAATTTAAACTATGTTATGGTAGATTTAATGGACGTGTTAATCATACACAATAGCGTGTCAATCAGGCGTTCGGGTTAGACAAGTCAGGCGTGCGGCGAACGAACGTCGAAACGCCGATTGAAAGGTTAATGAACTTAAATAGTGTTTCGATTCTTATGAAATAAACATTATAAAATTTGTAAAAGTTTTAAAGTAAACCATGAGTGACGTTTATACGTGGATAATTGGAATGTTTATATGCACTGAATGTGTATGACTTACAAAGGGCAATTAACGCTAAAGTATTAAAGACCGCTAAGTCAAGTATTCTAACTACATTCAATCTTCATTTGAATGTTAGTTTAATGTGTGTGGATGTATATTCTTATGAATAATCCTTATGTATGCTTCAGTTTACACAATTTTTAATGATTGTGTAAACTTCAGACTTATACAAACTATTTGTTAGTTGTATAAATGTTCATCTATGCTATAATAAATAAATTGTTTAAGTTTTTTATAACACATGAATTTTTCAAGTTTTCAAAGTTCTGATATGCATGAACTGTTTAAGAAGTATGTCAATGTCATTTGTATCGGCTAGACACATGTTAAAACCTTTTGATGATCTAGATATGATCTTTTGAATTGTTATTTACTATAAGTATAAAAAGCTTCCAAACCAATTTCTACTTGGTGCGGATTCAATATGAGAATGAACAACCCTAATATTGGGGAAATATTTTAATATTGTCGGAATGAAATGTTGAGTGACGGAAGAATGAAAAATAAGTCATTCGCCATGTATTATTTATCAACGCAGGGTACAAAGGGTTGATCACCTAACGTGCCCGAGATTCATGACGGTTTACAACGGAATAATTGTTCAAACCTTTTCGAAATGAAAATGAAACTTCGAGGTCTTATGACCGCTCAGCTAAAGTCAGTATGTCATTTCAAATATATATTTTGAAAACAAATGAAGTAATTTTCTATCATTCGAAATCTCTTCGCAATTTTTGTTCAGTTGTTGAAGGTTTTGATGTATGAAAGCATGATTCTTGATTATTATTTTTTTATATGCAACTGTTATACTTGTTGGGCATGTAAATGCTCATTCTTGCTTTAAATTAAATGTTTTCAACGAAAATTGAGCGTGTAGAAGGTTCTGGTAAGGACAAGGGTAAAGGCAAGATGAATGAATAAGAGGATATGTATCATATCTATAATAGATAGGCTTATTGTAAATAATTATTGCTTTAATTATCATGTTAAGATGATTTAAAGGTCTTAGAACATGAGTATGTAATATTATTATTATTATTATTTACAATATTAACGATGTCTAGAAGTTCTGTCAATGAGAGGTTTGGTCACCTAATTGCGCGCCAATAGGGAGAAGTCCTTATTGGAAAGCCCCCTCTTTTCTGGAAACGACCTGGTCGATTAATATTGTGAATTATAATAATGATGATATATGTTGTTAAATTATTACGGTGATTGTTATAAAATTTTGGTTTATTTTATGGACCCCCCAGTTATCCATTTTTTAAAATAACCGGTAGAAGGTTATTCATTATATATAAGTGTTAGATATAATATATATATATATATATATATATATATATATATATATATGTATACTGGATAAGCGAGGAATGATTTGGGGGTGGGGGGGGGGAAATAAGATTGTCAATAGAGTACTATTATATATATATATATATATATATATATATATTTTGAGTTCTGCAAGTTGGCATGGAGTATCATTATTATGATTATTATATTTATATATATGTAATAAATTGTAGGTTTGGCAGACAAAGTTCACGGGGTTCATAACTCAGTGACTAATGTTATATATATATATATATATATATATATATATATATATATTATATTTTATTTAAAAGATTTTGCTTTAAATATGAACCGTCAGATTAAAGTAAATCAATCTGGACCGTTCATGAGTTAGTTACTAATGCAGCTCCATTTTTCTATAAATAAGCTCATTCTTTCATTATTTTCTTACGAATTCACCAAAACTCTAGAGAGATAAACTATAGAGAGAAAGAAGAAAGTATTCTGCTACTTCACTACTTATATATCCAGTACTCTTCTTCTTAAGGTATGGAATATTATTTGTTGTACTCGTAAGGGGTGTTATTCTTTTGTATTCATGAAGAGAACTTATGTTATATTATTCTTTATTATTATGTTGGAATAACCTGTATACGCGGGCTACCCTATACTTGGTGACATTCTTCTATTATTCCATTTTTACTATTCTGTTGGAATATCATGTCTGTGCATTTTACGCCGGACCTGATTCCGTCTTTATTATTCTGTTGGAATACGCTTATTCGCAATGCGTTTACGCTGCACTGGTTCCGTCTTTATTATTATTACATTGGAATATCCTGCTCATGCATTTTACGCCGGACCTGATTCCGTCCTTATTAGTATTCTGTTGGAATAACTCGCCTATCGCTGATACCGCATGCATGGTGATTTCTGTTGTTATTCCATTCTTTATATTTCAGTTGGAACATCCTGTTGGTGCGAATTTCGCCTGACCTGGTTCCGTTATTTAGTATTCAGTTGGAATAACCTCTCTGCTAAGTACCGCATGCACGGTGATTTCTTTTGTTATTCCATTCTTTATTATACTCAATTGGTTAAAGTTTTGACTTCTATACTCCATGAAATTAGTGGAATATCCTCGATAATTGCGCTTCATCCAAAGATCTTTTCATGAAAATATTCTTCCGAGCATTCTTGAATTTTACTCTACAAAGCGGTATCATGTTGACAATTTGGGCGTTATTGGTTCTTGGACAAATTAATTCTTGAACTTGTTTTATTGAATTCTTATATCATTGTCATCATCCTCATATTTATATTTTTTGAAAGTCATCTCGTGGCTCAGTGGTGCATAGATGAACTTTGTATGATTATGACTGAGGATTATTCGGTGTAATCATGGCCGTAATGTTACAAATGATGTGGTAAAAGTCCTCATTGGCCCGTAGTGCATTGATGGACGATTGTTGGCATGATCATGACCATTAATGAATACACAAATATTCTTGGCCCATAGTGCATGGATAATTGTGGTCGTGATATTAAAGAATATCCTCGTGGTAGTAGTGCGGGGTGATTCGATGATGTGGATTATTTATTAAAATCGAGTCCCAAATGATAAAAGTGATGAAAACCTTTTAAATCATAAAAGATAGTAGATTTTATTCTCTACTGACTCTTTTAATGGATTGCTTGTTCATTGTAGTTAAACTTGATGTTTGTTATATTGTATCGGTTTAACAACTGTTTAAGGCTAATGATAATTTATTCTGCATTATCTTAGTCATAATATTTCTTACTGGGCTAGTTGAGCTCACCCTTTCTTTCACTGTTCTCTTCAGAAAATGAGAATATAGCTGGAACTAGTCGGGGAACGGAGTGATGGTCCTATATGGTGCATTAGTAGTCCTCACTATTATGTGAAATAGTGTGATAATAATTGTAATGAGGACTCCTTTTGAGTTTGTATACTCTCTAGTAGACAATATTTGTATTCAAACTCACAGTTTATGTTTTGTTGTATTGTACTGCGGCATTGTATTATTAAGTTGTATTTGAATTACATACCATGTATCCGGCGACTCAAGATGGGTGATGTATACCTAATTTTGGGGGCGCCAAGGTTGATATCAAAGCTTAGTGATATGATCCTGCTAAGATGTGAGACTAGAACTAGGAGGGAGAGAGAATTCTTCCTTCGCTAGTATGACCTACCTAAGTTTATTTGGTATTTAATTGGTCGGTCAGAGTATAGGGATAATATGTTATATATTAATTAACATTTGTTTTGTGGCATTATCTGAAAATGACATCCGAGAATGTTGAGAATGGCAATGGAGCACAAGAGACCGTTGAGTCTCCACATATCAATAATCAGGATAATGTGCATCAGGAAGGCGACAATCCTCATGCAAACAACAACACGGACCAAATGATGAATGATGGATTGTTCAGAGGCTTTATGCAATTCATGCAACATCAGGCGAGAGCGGCTCCTGGACGGTCACCGCTAAATAGTTCAAGGAGCTGGGACCACCGGAGTTTATTGGAGAGCCAAAACCACTTAAGGCGGAAGCATGGATAAAGCAGATCACCAAGATATTTGATGTCTTGGGATGCTCCGAGGAGCAAAAGGTTCCTTTGCCACCTTCATGTTAAGGTGAAGAGGCGATTACTAGTGGAAATCAGAAACGCACTCCACCGACGGCCTTGCTTCAAGATGTCTTGGGAGAAGTTCCAAGAGCTATTCAACGACAAGTACTTTCCCGAGAGTATTCGTCACACGAAAGAAGTGGAGTTTATCAAATTGGAACAGAAAAATATGACCGTGTCGCAATACGAGGCTAAATTTGCAGAGTTATCCCGGTTTGCATCCCATTTGGTCGATAATGAGGAGCTAATGACGCGAATGTTTTTAAGAGGTTTAAAACCGGAGATACGTCAATATCTTATTTCTCATAAACCGTGTTTTGTACTCGGATGTTGTAAATAGGGCTCGCTTATTGGAGCGCCAGAACGAAATCAAGGCAACCAAGAGAAAGCAAATTGCAAAGATGAAAATACCAAAGGTATCGACCATCGAAACGGTGACAACAAACGTGGAGGAATCAACATGCGTAAATGGTAACCACTTCGGTGGTAATCATGGCCAAGACAAAGAAAAATGGACATTTCAAGAAAAGGAGATTCAATAATGATGGAAGGACGTCGCCAAGACCAAAGACCCGTTGTTAAGGAAGGAGAACGACCACCTATCATATGTTTCTAATGCGGAGGGAGGGACACATCACCCAAATCATACGATGTCATCTTCCCAAATCATGTTATAATTGTGGAAGAGAAGGTCACTTAGCCCGATTTTGTCGCTTCATCAAGACAAGTTCAGCCGAGATGGAGGCACCAAAGGTCGCCCCGAGAAAAGTCAAAGCCGGTAGTCAAGGGGAGAGCGTTTGTAGTGACCTCCCCAGAAAGAAAGGAACTGAATGAGGTCATCACGTAAACTTATCATAAACTCTAGCGAAGTATATACCGATTTGATACTGTTCTACCCATTCTTTTATTTCTCCTACTTATGCTCAACGCTTAAATTTGACTCAAGAAATTAGACTTTGACTTATCTCATTGAAACTCCGTTGGGAAAACCTTCATTACATCCACTCGCTTATAAGTTTTGTTTGGTTCAAATTGGTACCCTCATATTACCCGTCGATCTTATTTCATTGAAAATACTTGCATTTGACGCGTGATTCTAGGGATTGATTGGTTAACTACTCATCATGCAAAATTGATTATTTTCGTAAGGTTGTTAGCTTTCATTTTCCTAACCAAACTATTATGCTAAATCAAACAACTAAACCATTAAAATCAATCAATGTCATTTCAAGCCATAAAGCTATTCGCTTATTGAAAAACGGATGTCAAGCTTTCTTAGCTCATGTCATGGATCTAAACAAAAATACGCCGCTTTTGAATGATATTTCATTGTTAATAAATTTCCGACGATTCCCAAAGAACTTCTTGCCTACCCCAGAGCGTGAAATTGAATATTGTATCGACCTTGAACCCAGACAAAACCCATTTCCAAAGCCCCGTGATCGAATGGCTCCTATTGAACTTCGTGGAGTTAAAGACCCAATTAGGAATTGTTAGACATTGGTTTCATTCGTCCCTAGTCGCCTCCTTGGGGTGCTCCTGTTCTATTTGTGAAGAAGAAAGATGGGAGTATGCGACTTTGTATTGATTATCGGGAGTTGAATCATGTCACCATCAAAAATAGGTACCCATTGCCACGTATTGATGACCTTTTGACCAGTTGCAAGGAGCCAAATTCTTTTCAAAGATTGATCTTCGTTCCGGATATCACCAATTGAAGATTAGAACCGATGAAATTCCAAAGATCGACTTTTCGGAACTCCTGCGACGGCATTATGAATTCCTAGTCATGTCCTTTGATTGACTAATGCTCCTCCGCCTTCATGGATATGATGAACCGAGTATTCAAGGAATATTTAGATCACTTTGTGGTAGTCTTTATTGATGACATCCTCATATATTCCAAAACCAATGAAGATCATGAGCAACACTTGAGGTCGATACTCCAAAAGCTTCGTGAATATAAGCTTTATGCCAAGTTGAAGAAATGCGAGTTCGGCTCGAGGAAGTAGCATTCCTTGGGCACGTGATATCAAGTCATGGAATATCCGCTGACCCAAAGAAAGATTGAAGCTATTCAAAGCCGAAGCAACCTAAATCGATGATCAAGTCACGTAGCTTTCTCGGCTTAGTGGTTATTATCGGAGATTCGTAGAAGGGTTTTCTTCGAATCGCTACTCCACTAACTCAACCGACTCAAAAAGATACAAAGTTCGGTTGGAGCGAGGAATGTGAGAAGAGTTTTCAAGAACTCAAGAGAGACTCATTTCAAAGACTGCTCGACAATACCATCCGGGTTCGGAGGATTTGTCATCTACAAAGATGCTTCTGGTAAAGGGTTAGGATGTGTTATCATGCAACATGGAAAAGTCATAGCCTATGCCTCACGACAACTCAAAGAATATGAGAGGAATTATCCTACTCATGATCTAGAGTTGGCAGCTGTTGTCTTCGCACTAAAGATTTGGAGGCATTACTTGTATGGGGAGAAAGTGGAGATCTTTACGGATCATAAAAGCCTCAAATATTTCTTCACTCAAAAGAAACTCAACATGCGACAACGACGTTGGATTGAACTGTTGAAAGATTATGATCATACCATCCAATACCATCCTGGAAAAGCGAACGTGGTAACTGACGCATTGAGTAAGATCATATGCAAGTGCGAATGCGATATTGTCAACGCAAAGGCCCATTTTGTGTAACTTGTAAAGGATTGAGATAGAGTTAAAGACTCTAGGGATCCATGTGATGATGGCAAATATACGAGTAGAACCGACTTTAATTGATAAAGTTAAAGCTGCTCAAGCTACAGACCTGGAGCTGATGCGTATGAGGAAGAAAGTGCAAGAAGGTGCTATCGAAGCAAGAATCGATGAAGAAGGAATACTTGAGTCAACTCCGGACTTTGTGTTCCTAACGACCCCGATTTAAAGTATAAAATCATGATGGAGGCGCATAACACACCGTTTGTAATCCATCTCGGGAGTACCAAAATGTATCGCGATATTCGGCCATACATTTTGGTGGAGCAATATGAAGAGAGAGAGATAAATACCGTTTATCTCAAGGTGTCTAACGTGTCAACGAGTCAAGGCGAGCATCAAGTACCAAAAGGTCCATTGCAACCACTTGAAATTCCGAATGGAAGTGGGAGCACATTACCATGGATTTCATTCACGGCCTTCCCAAAGTTTCTCAAGGCATAGATGCGATTTGGGTCATTGTTGATAGATTGACCAAGTCTGCTCATTTTTTACCGATACGAGAAACTTATACACTTGAACGTCTTGCTCGTATGTACATAAACGAGGTTATAAAATTGCATGGTATGCCAGTATCCATATTTTCTGATCGAGACCCAAGATTCACTTCAAGATTTTGGGTTAGTTTGCAAAAAGTTATGGGCACGAATTTATGATTTAGCTTGGCATATCATCCTCAGACGGACGAGCAGTCGGAGAGGACGATTCAAACTCTTGAAGATCTATTAAGACTCTATGTCCTTGAATTCAAGGGAAGTTGGGACAAGTTCTTACCATTGGTGGAGTTTTCCTACAACAACAGTTATCAAGCAAGTATTGGCATGGCTCCATTCGAAGCGTTGTATGGAAGAAAGTGTTGTTCTCCAAGATATCTTTGGGATGAGGTGGGTGAAGCAACGTTGTTGGGACCGGAGTTGGTACATATGACTACGAAAAAGATTCAAACGATCCGACAACGTATAAAAACCTCACAAGATCGACAAAAGAGTTATGTTGATCTTCATCGAAAGGACGTGGAATTCGATATAGGAGATCATGTGTTGTTACGTGTTTCTCCATGGAAAGGAGTTACGAGATTTGGAAAGAGAGGAAAGCTCAATCCTCGATTCATCGGCCCATTTTTAATCCTCGATCGAGTAGGAACTATGGCCTATAGACTCGCTTTCTGCTTGAAGTATGTCTCGTGTTCATAACATTTTTTACATATCCATGTTACGTAAATATGTGGAAGACCCGAACCACATTATTGAGTTAGAACCGGACGAAATAGCGGAAGATTTGACGTATGAAGAGGTTCCTGTTCAAATCTTGGATAAGAAGGAACATATTCTACGCTCCAAGGTTATACCTCAAGTCAAAATTTTGTGGAGAAACCACGATGTTGAGGAAATGACTTGGGAGTTAGAATCTGAAATGAAATCAAGGTATCATTACCTCTTCAATATACCAGGTACGTACCTTAATTTCGAGGGCAAAATTTCATAAGAAGGGGAGATTGTAAAACCCCAACTTTTTGAATAAAGATGAATTTTCTATAAATATTATTTTTGAATATTATGGAGTGAAATTGGTATAATGTTATAGTTGTGGGTAATATTTATAAATTTTGCAAAGTACGCAAGTTGTTATATAATATTCGATTGGTTTGGGAATATTAATTTTAACGAGGAATATTTGTACAACGGCACAATCAATCATTGGTGGACCCCACAACGGAATTATTGTTTATTGAGAAAACGAAAAAATACTTTATAAAAATAATCTACGGAAGATTTACTGATTAATCTGTTGAAACACCCGGTGTTAAAAGTATGCAAGAAAATGCAGCGTAGTTGCACAAAGAGTTATACTCAGTATTGATTATTGATGCTTACGTGAGAAGTCACTCGATTTTGTTCAATTATTGCTTAAAGAATTGCCGCGTAATATCTCACGTTATTTAATTCAATTATTGTCAATATTTTATATATTATTAAATCAATAATTGAGACGACAAAGTTATTAATATTATTATTTACAATATTAACGATGTCTAGAAGTTCTGTCAAGGAGAGGTTTGGTCACCTAATTGCGCGCCAATAGGGAGAAGTCCTTATTGGAAAGTCCCCTCTTTCCTGGGAATGATCTGGTCGATTAATATTGTGAATTATAATAATGATGATATATGTTGTTAAATTATTACAATGATTGTTATAAAATTTTGGTTTATTTTATGGACCTCCCATTTATCCATTTTTTAAAATAACCGGTATAAGGTTATTCATTATATATATAAGTGTTATATATAATATATATATATATATGTATATACGGATGGCGTGAATGATTTGGGGGGGAATAAGATTGTCAATGGGAGTACTTATTATATATATATATATATATATATATATATGTTTTGAGTTTGCAAGTTGGCATGGAGTATCATTATTATGATTATTATATTTATATATATGTAATAAATTGTAGGTTTGGCAGACAAAGTTCACGGGGTTCATAACCCGTGACTAATGTTATATATATATATATATATATATATATAATTATATTTTATTTAAAAGATTTTGCTTTAAATATGGATCCGTCAGATAAAGTAAATCAATTTGGACCGTTTCATGAGTTAATTACTATGCAGGTCCATTTTTCTATAAATAAGCTCATTCCTTCATTATTTTTTTTACTTAATTCAATTAAACTCTAGAGAGATAAACTATAGAGAAAAGAAGAAAGTATTCTCGCTACTTCACTACTTATATATCCAAAGATTTCTTCTTCTTAAGGTGGGAAATATTATTTGTTGTACTCGTAAGGGGGTGTTATTCTTTTGTATTCATGAAGAGAACTTATGTTATTCTATTCTTTATTATTCTCGTTGGAATAACTTGTATACGCTGGCTACCCTATACTTGGTGACATTCTTCATTATTCCGCTTTTACTATTCTCGCTGGAATATCATATCATGCGTTTTTACTTTAACCTAATTCCGCCTTTTATTATTACCGCTGAATACCCTATTCATGCGTTTTGGCGGGACTGGGTTCCGCTCTTTATTATTATTATTCCGTTGAATATCCCGATCGTGCGTTTTTGTGGGACCGATTCCATCCTTATTAGTATTCTCATTGGAATAACTCATATATCGGAAGTCCGCATGCATGGTGATTTCATTGTTATTCCATTCTTTATATTTCGTTGGAACATCCTCGCTTGGTGCGAATTTACTTTGACACGGTTCCGTTATTTAGTATTCTGTTGGAATAACTTTGCTCATGCTAAATCTTACATGCATGGTAATTTCTTTGGTTATTCCATTCTTTATTATACTTAGTTGGTTAAAGTTTTGACTTCTATACTCCATGAAATTAGTGGAATATCCTTGATAATTGCGGCTTCATCCAAAGATCTTTTCATGAAAATATTCTTCCGAGCATTCTTGAATTTTACTCTACAAAGCAAGATCATCATGTTCACAATTTGGACGTTATTGGTTCTTGGACAAATTAATTCTTGAACTTGTTTTATTGAATTCTTATATAATTGTCATCATCCTCATATTTATATTTTTTGAAAGTCATTTGTGGCCTGTAGTGTATAGATGGACTTGGTATGATTATGACTAGGGATTATTCTTGTAATCATGGTCGTAATGTTACAAATGATGTGGTAAAAGTCCTCATTGGCCCGTAGTGCATTGATGGACAAATTGTTGGCATGATCATGACCATTAATGAATACACAAATATTCTTGGCCGTAGTAGTGCATGGATAATTGTGGTCGGATACTAAAGAATATCCTTGGTCGTGAAAAGGGGGTGATTCGATGATGTGGATTATTTATTAAAATCGAGTCCCAACGATAAAAGTGATGAAAAACCTTTTAAATCATAAAAGATAGTAGATTTTATTCTCTACTTGACTCTTTTAATGGATTGCTTGTTCATTTGTAGTTAAACTTGATGTTTGTTATATTGTATCGCTTTAACATCATTAAGGCTAATGATAATTTATTCTCGCATTATCTTAGTCATAATATTTCTTCTTGGGCTAGTTGAGCTCACCCTTTCTTTCACTGTTCTCTTCAGGAAATGAGAATATAGCTGGAACGAGTCGGGGAACGGAGTGATGGTCCTAGATGGTGCATTAGTACTCCTCACTATTCTGTGAAATAGTGCGATAATAATTGTAATGAGGACTCCTTTTGAGTTTGTATACTCTCTAGTAGACAATATTTGTATTCAAACTCACAGTTTATATTTTGTTGTATTGTACACGACAGTTGTATTATTAAGTTGTATTTGAATTTTGTACCATGTATTTGGCGACTCAAGATAGGTGATGTATACCTATTTTGGGGGCGTCACAACAGTAATACGCGTGGTTGCATAGTAGCACACAGTATTGCACAATATCTCTGATTATTGATTTTTACGTAAGAAGTCACTCAATAATTGATACAGTAAAATTGCACAGTCTTTCATATTATTGATGCAATAATTGCTACAGTGATAATTGAATAGTATTTTACATTATTGATTCAATAATTGTCACGACATAATAACTCATATTATTGAAATGATATTATTATATAACATTATTGATATTGTCTAGAAAATTCTGTCGAGGAAAGGGGTTAGGTTATATAATTGCACGCCACTAAGGAGAAATCCTTATCGGAAGCCCCCTCTTTCCTAGGAACGATCTGGTTGTCAGTATTGTGAATCTATAATATTAAATAGAAATAATTATTGAAGAATTGTAAATAATTGATGAATATGGTAAGTAAATATTTCTTCAATTTTGATATAAATGGAGAAATTTTAGAATGAGACATTTGTCGAAAGTTTGTTATATTTTTCTATGAAACCATAATTATCTTCTCCAATAATATATTTATATATTATTATAGTTATCTTCTCCGATAATATATTTATATATTATTATAATATTACATTATAATAGTATAATGTGATAATATAATAGTATAATTTTATAATTTAAATGGTAATATTATTATAATAAATTTATGGTATAAGAATAAAATAAGGAGGAAGAAAGCAAATTGAATTTGAATTCTTTTATTTCAAATAACATGTGATAAATGATGGAAGTAAACAAGTTGGTTAGGGAAAGCTTGTTTTCAAAAGGTGTATGCTGCAAAATCATCCGTATATAAGATTTGTCAGAAGTGGTGTGCTATTTTTGTATAAATAGGTTAGTTAGTTAAACAATGAAACTCAGATCAGAATAAGAAAAATATCTCTCTATAACATTACGCGTATTTCTTGTGAGTATAATAATATTTTGAGTGTTGATAGTAGTGCAAGATTTCCTCAACATAATCTCCATTATTCCAGTCAGAACTACTTTCCTATTAAGGTAAAGGATATTATTTTTCTCGTAAAGAATGTTAATTTCTTTTAATACTCATAAATGATATTATTTTCTTCCATACTCGTAAGGGATATCATTTTCTTTCATACTTTATATTACGTAAGCGATATTATTTCATCTCATATTCCTAATTTAAACTTACTATGGTAAGTATTGCTTCTATGATTCCTGAAATGATTAGAAATTTCTTAAGGATTGCGCTTCATCTAATATCATTTTACTGAAATATTGATCTAAAATTTCTTATTAAATTTTAATTTTTCATGTATGGGTACTATTCATACGGTACTATTCATGGGCACTATTCATACGGTACTATTTATACGGTACTATTCATGAGTATTGTTCACAACAGAATTTAATTTATTTTCTTTGTCCAAGTTATCTTTTATGAATTTTATTCTTGAAATTGAATCCATGTTATTATCTCATTTGATTGATTCTTTATATCATTATCATCATCCTTATGTTTATATTGTGTTGAAAGTCATCTTTGGCCCGTAGTGCAAAGATGAGTTGTTGATTGATATCTTTGGCCCGTAGTGCAAAGATAAATTATTAATTGATATCTTTGGTCCGTAGTACAAAGATGGACATGTGTTTGGCATGATCATGACCACTGGTGATACAAATGATTATCTTTGGCCCGTAGTGCATAGATAATTCGTTGATTGAAAATAATTATTGATTGATGTTACATGGATAAAATATTGATGATAGACTTTTAAATCATGGAAGATAGTACACATCATGCTCTGCTTGACTCTTCTAATGGATTGGTGTTTCCGCTGCAGTTGTTGATCTAAAACTTGTTGTCTATTGTATTCTATCAAAAATTTCCCTGTTGAGGACTAAGGATAATTTGGTCTAAATTATCTTAGGCATAATTTTCTTTACTGGGCTAGTTGAGCTCACTCTTTTCCTTTTGGTTCCATTATTCTTCTCAGGAGGCAAGAATGTAGTTGGGACTAGTTGTGGGAGTGGAGTAATGGTCCAAGATGGTTATTTTAGTAATCCTCACTATTTTGTAAAATAATGTGAGAAGAATTTTAATGAGGATTTTATTTTAGTTTGGATATTGTTGTGACTCCCCCAAAATAGGTATACATCACCCATCTTGAGTCGCCAGATACAAGGTACTGAATACAAATACAACTTAATTATACAACAGTCGTGTAAAATACGACAAAACATAGGTTGTGAGTTTTAATACAAATATTGTCATCTAGACAATATCCACACTCAATGGAGTCCTCATTACATTTATTATCACACTATTTCACAGAATAGTGAGGACTACTAATGCACCATCTAAGACCATCACTCTGTTACCACATCATTTGTCACATTACGGTCATGATTATACCGAATAATCCCTGGTCATAATCATACCAAGTCCATCTATGCACGTAAGCCAAAGATGACTTTCAACATAATATAAGCATGAGGATAATGACAATTCAATAAAACAAGTTCAAGAATAAATTTTAAAGATTTATAAGTTAATTTATCCTGAACTCAATAACATCTAAATTGACAACACGATATCTTTGCTTTATGCGAAAAAATTCAAGAATGCTCGTAAGAATATTTCCATGAAAAGATATCTTTGGATGAAGCGCAAATATCAAGGATATTCCACTAATTTCATGGAGTATAGAAACCAAAACTTTAACCAACTGAGTATAATAGAATATATGAAACTGCAAATGAATTTTCACCCGCCATGCGGTAATCCACGTATACAGATCATTTCCACAATTTAATAAGGAATGAATACAAATGATCATTCACCATGAATGTGGTAATCCACATAGACAGGTCATTCCAACAGAATAATAAAGAATGAAATAACAGAAGGATTCATCATGCGTGCGATAGACTGCACAGACAGGTTATTCCCAATAAAATAATAAATAATAGAACCAAGTCCCAAGCGTAAACGCATACAGATGAGATATTCAAGCGAAATAATAAATAATGGAACCAGTCCCAAAACGCACGCATGTGATATTCCGGCAGAATAATAAATAATGGAACCAGTCCCATAAACGCATGAGGCAGGATTTTCCCGGCGTAATAATAAAGAATGAATATTAGAAGAATTTCACCATGTATGCGGTGCCCGCGTAAACAAAGTTATTCCAATGTAATAATAAGAATGGAATAACAGAAGAATTTAACCATGTATGCGGTACTTCGCATATACAGGTTATTCCAACATAATAATAAAGAATGGAATAACAAAGGTTCTCTTCACGAATAAGAAAGAAAGAATACCCCTTACGAGTACAACAAATAATATCCCCTACCTTAGAAGAAACTTGATATTGGAGTAGTGAAGTAGCAGAATACTTTTCTTTTTTCTCTCTATAGTTTCTCTCTCTAGAGTTTCAGTGAATTCGTAAGAAATAATGAAGGAATGAGCTTCTATTTATAGGAAAATGGACTGAACATGAACGGTCCAGATTGATTTACTTTTAAACTGACGATCCATATTGGTTTACTATTAAAACTTAAAGCAACGGTCCATACTGATTTACTATTAAAAAATTTAAACCAGCGATCCATATTGATTCACTATTATAACTTTCCACCAGCGGTCCATATTGATTTACTATTATATCTTCAATCTGCAAAAAAAAATTAAAGCACATCTCATTCATGGAATAATATTATACCCAAAAATGATTTGGACCGAAAAGAAATATATCTTACAATGAATAGTACCTTTGTGAATAAGAACTTCGTGAATAGTAACTCGTGAATAGTACTCCGACACGAAAAGTGCCTCGAATACCCGATTGAACAATATAACCTTCAGACATCAATTATTATCGAAACAAATGTCCATTTCCACTAACAGAAATAATTCCAACACAATGGAACTATAAAATTCATCTTTAATCAACACGAACTTATTCATCATTAATATTATAATTCATAATATTTAACAACCAGGTCGTTCCCAGGAAAGAGGGGGCTTTCCGATAAAGATTTCTCCTTATTGGCGCGTAATTAGGTGACCAAACCTCTCCTTGACAGAACTTCTAGACATTGTCAATATTGCAAATAATAATATGAATAACTTTGTCGTCTTAATTATTAATTTAATAATATAACATATTATGCAGATGATACTGTAACAATAATTGAATCAATAATATGAGAGATATGATGCGTGAATTATCAGTAGTAATAATTGAGTATAACTGAGTGACTTCTCACATAAGCATCAATAATCAATATCGTGTGCTACTATGCAACCACGCGTATTACTGTACTTTTACTACCGGGTAGTTCAACAATTTTAACGGTAACACCTCCGTCGTTATTTTTATAGAAAGATAATTTTGTCGTTTTCTAACTACGACAATACTTCCGTTGTGGGATCCACCAATGATTGTGCCTTCGTACAATATTCCCTGTTAAAACGAATATTCCCCGACCAATCGAATATTATATAACCACTTGTTTACTTTGCAAAATTTATAAATACTATCCACAACTATAACATTATATCAAATCCACACCATAATATTCAAAAAATTATTTCAAGAAAATTAAATATTTATTCATAAAATCTGGGGTCTCACAATCTCTCCTCCTTATGGAATTTCGCCCTCAAAATTTACGTACGTACCTAGTATGCTGAAGAGGTGAGGGTATCTTGACTTCATTTTAGATTCTAACTCTTGAGGTATAACCTTTGAGTGTCGAATATAATCCTTCTTATCCAAGATTTTAACACGTATCTCATCATACGTTAAATCATCCGCTATCTCGTTCGGTTCTAAATTAATAATGTGGTTCGGGTCGTCCCCATATTTACGTAACGTCGATACGTTAAAAACGTTATGAACACACGACATACTTGGCGGTAAAACGAGTCTATAAGCCACAGTTCCTACTTCATCGAGGATTTCAAATGGGCCAATTAAATCGAGGGTTGAGATTTCATCTATTCGTCGATTCTTGCTTTTAGAATAACGCCCTCTTGAACCTTCTTCTTCACATTCATCAGCTACGGGTGTGTAGCTTGAGCGGCTTTAACTTTAACGATTAAAGTCGATTCTACTCGTATATTCGTTATCTTCACGTGGGTTCGTATATTCGCACTTGCAAACGCATACGATCTTCTACTCAACGTGTCAGCTACCACGTTCGCTTTTCCACGATGGTATTGAATGGTACGATCGTAATCTTCAACAGCTCGAGCCAACGTCTTTGGCACATGTTACGTTCATTTTAGTTGAAGAAATATTTGAGGGTTTAAGAAATTGGTTTTGTACTGAGGTCAATAAAAAATTCGATTTTTCGCTCTAGGGGTAGGCTAAGAAGTCTTCAAGAATACGTCAGGAAATTTATTAACAATAGAAATATCATTCAAAATTGTGACCCTCATCCAAGACTTGGATAGTACGTCACATTGATACCTATCAACTTGCCATCGTCATTCACGACGTCACCTACAGAAAGTCCGGCTTCGGTGCATTTCACACAAGGAAGTCAACAACGAAAGGACCGGGGCTCTTTACTTATGGCTTGATATGACAATGATTGACTTTAGTGGTTTGGTTGCTTGGATTCGCACAACAGGTTGGTTAGGAATATAAAAGCTAACAACCTTACGAAAAGCATGATGAGTAGTTAACCAATCATTTCCAACAATCACATCAAAGGCAAGTATTTTCAAAGAGATAAGATTGACAGGTAACGTGAAAGTGTCGATTTGAATTAAACAAGATTTATATATAGTAGATGTAACGAAGGTTTCTCCCAACTGAGTTTCAACAGATAAATCAAAATCTAACTTCTCCGGAGTTAAATTCAAACATTGAACATAACTAGGTGAAATAAAAGAGTGCGTAGAACCGGTATCTAACACGGTATAGACTTCGCAAGAGTTTATAATTAACTTACCCATGATAATTTTATTCAGGTTCCTCGTAAAAAAATGCTCTCTCTTAAACTATCTCGCTTTTGGCTTGTGCATGGGGACATCCTTTGGCATCACTATCCCAAATTGGACTTGACTTTGGTGCACGACAAAAATCGGGCTAGGTGACCTTCTTTTCCACAATTGTAACATGTTTTGGATCGCATCACGCAGCTTGGTCGATATATCCTCCCTCCTCGCATTTGAAGCATACGATGGCGGTCGTTTCTCCTTCCATAACAGGTCTTTGGTCTTTGTTGTCTTTCCATCATTATTGAACATTCTCTTCTTGAAATTTCCACTTCTATTATCTTGGCCATGATTACCACCGAAGTGGTTACCATTCTCAAGTGATAATTTTCCCCACGATGGTTATCATTGTTCATGGTCGCTTGCCACCGTGCGATTATTATCGTGTTGTTGGTCGTTACCTTTTGGTTATGTTGAATCATTATCGCGCTCCAATAACTGAGGCCTATTCACAACATCTGAATATAAACAAAGTTTGTGAGAAATGAGGTATTGACGTATATCGGGTTTCAAACCTCTTAGAAACATTCACGTCATTCACTCTTCATTATCGACCAAATGGGATGCAAATCGGGATAACTCGGCAAACTTAGCCTCGTACTGTGACATGGTCATATTGTTTTGTTCCAACTTGATAAACACCACCTCCTTCATGTGACGAATACTTTCGGGAAAGTACTTGTCGTTGAAAAGCTCTTGGAACTTCTCCCAAAACATCTTGAGTGCGTCAAGCTAGGTACATTTTACAGATTCCCACCAATAATCTGCTTCTTCACACAACATAAATGTGAGACCCCAGATTTTATGAATAAAAATTTAAATTTCTCGAAATATTTTTTTGAATATTATGGTGTGGATTTGATATAATGTTATAGTTGTGGGTAGTATTTATAATTTTTTCAAAGTATGCAAGTTATTGTATTATATTCGATTGGTCGGGGAATATTCGTTTTAGCAAGGAATATTCGTACAACGGCGCAATCATTGGTGGACCCCACAACGGAATTATTGTCGGATTGAGAAAACGATAAAAATATTTTTATTGAAAATAACGGCGGAAGTTTTACCGTTAATGTAAGACCCCAACTTTTTGAATAAAGATTAAATTTTCTCGAAATATATTTTTGAATATTATGGTGTGGATTTGATATAATGTTATAGTTGTGGGTAATATTTACAAATTTTGCAAAGTACGCAAGTTGTTATATAATATTCGATTGGTCGGGAAATATTTGTTTTAACAGGAATATTCGTATAACTAAGACAATCATTGGTGGACCCCCCCACAAACAACGGATTATTGTTTGATTGAGAAAACGATAAAAATACTTTATAAAAATAATAAATGGAAGTTTTACCGTTAATCTGTTGAACTACCCTAGTAGTAAAGTACAAAGAATACTGCTGTCGTTGCATAAGTAGCACACGGTATTGATTATTGATGCTTACGTGAGAAGTCACTCGCTTATACTCAATTATTACTACAAAGAATTGCGTGATCATATCTCTTATATTATTAATTCGATTATTGTCATAAGATCATCTGCATAATATGTTATTTTATTAAATCAATAATTGAGACGATAAAGTTATTCATATTATTAAATTACAATATTTACAATGTTTAGAAGTTACACAAGGAGAGGTTTGGTCACCTAATTGTGCCAATAGGAGAAAATCCTTATCGAAAGCCCCTTTCCACAGGAACGACTTCGTTGATAAATATTGTGAGTTATAATATTAATGATGAATGTTATTAAAATTAAAGTTGTGTTCGGAGTTGAATTTGGAGACGTGGACATGATATTTGAGTCCGGAACGATGAAATTAGTAAAAATAGTCTATAAACACAAAATTTTCCGGAATTCACTATTTGGTCAAAAAGTCAAGAGTTGACTTTTTCGAGAAAAGTCAAACTTCAAAATTTCAAATTTTATATTTTTGATAAAAATGGTTTCATTGTGTTGGAATTATTTGTGTCAGTGAGAATCGACAATTATTTCGATAATAATTGATGTCCTGAGGTTATATCACCCGATCGGTATTTAACCGGATAAATGAGCAATTGATTGCTATTATTTCACATGATTATAACTATTTGTTCACATATGTATACTATTGTTTCACATTCTTGTTACTATTAGGGGAGTTGGTGCAAGATTGATAATACTTGCATGACTAAGTTAAAAATGGAGGTATAGATGGAGGTATTATACTGTAATTCGTATTTTCACATGACTAGAACTATTGATTCACATAATTTACTATTGAATCACATTATTTACTATTAGGAGAGGTAGTGCAAGTTTGATAATACTTCCATGACTAAATTAAAAATAAAGGAAAAGTTGGAGGTATTGTCTTTGAAATTTTTTCGAGCCCCAAAACGTGCAATTATCGAAACTATATTTTTCTATAAATAAGCGACTCATTTTTCCTTCATTTCTCACCAATTCACAAAAAGCTTTAGAGCGATTATTATAGAGAGAAATTATAGAAAGAAGAAGAAAGTATGCTACCTCACTATTCCAAAGATCCAGCTTTTTCTAAAGGTAGGGAGTATTATTTCTTTCTTATCTATGAAGAGAACTTATGTTATTCCATTCTTTATTATTTTGTTGGAATAACCTGTATACGCGGGTTACCCTATACTTGGTGAAATTCTTCAGTTGTTCCATTCTTTATCATTTTGTTGGAACATCATGTATGCATGCGTTTCTGTGCTTACCGGTTCCGCTCTTTATTATTCTATTGAATATCCATGTGCATGCGCTTTTACGCCGGACTGATTCCGCCTTTATTATTACATTGGAATATCCATCTGCGTGTTCTACGTCGGACTCGATACCGCCTTTATTATTCTCGTTGAATATCCGTCTGCATGCGTTTTACGGCGGGATTGATTCTCGTCTTTCTTATTCATTGGAATATCTTGTCTGCATGCGTTTACGCCGCACTGATTCCGTTATTTATTATTCTTTTGGAATAACCTGCCTGTGCGGTCTATTGCATGCATGGTGATTTCTTTTGTTATTCCATTCCTTATTATACTCAGTTGGTTAAAGTTTTGACTTCTATACTCCATAAAATTAGTGGAATATCCTGGATATTTGCGCTTCATCCAGTATCTTTTCGTGGACATATTCTTCTGACATTCTTGAATTTTACTCTACAAAGCAGTATCATGTTGAAAATTTGGACATTATTAGTTCGTGGATAAAATAATTCTTGAACTTGTTTTATTAAATTCTTATATCATTGTCATCATCCTCATGTTTATATTTTGTTGAAAGTCATCTGTGGCCTATAGTGCATAGATGGACTTGGTATGATTATGACTAGGGATTATTCAGTGTAATCATGACCGTAATGTTACAAATGATGTGGTAAAAGTCCTCATTGGCCCGTAGTGCATTGATGGACAGTTGTTAGCATGATCATGACCATTATTGAATACACAAATATTCTTGGCCCGTAGTGCATGGATAATTATGGTCGTGATACTGAAGAATATCCTTGGCAGTAGTGCGTAAGTGATTCGATGATGTGGATTATTTATTAAAAATTTGAGTCCCAATGATAAAAATGATGAAAAACCTTTTAAATCATAAAAGATAGTAGATTTTATTCTCTACTTGACTCTTTTAATGGATTGCTTGTTCCGCTTCAGTTAAACTTGATGGTTGTTATATTGTATCAGTTTAACACTGTTGAAGGCTAACGATAATATATTCTGCATTATCTTAGTCATAATATTTCCTACTAGGCTAGTTGAGCTCACCTTTTTACTTTTATTGTTCTCTTCAGGAAATGAGAACGTAGCAGGGACTAGTTGGGGAACGGAGTGACGGACCAGATAATAGCATTAGTAGTCCTCACTATTCAGTGAAATAGTGGAAAATAAATGTAATAATATTGAATTTGAGTTTGAATATTGTCTAGACGACAATAATTGTATTAAAATTAACAGCTTATGTTTTGTCGTACTTTACACGACAGTTGTATAATTAAGTTATATTTGTATTCTGTACCATGTATTTGACGACTCAAAATAGGTGATGTATACCTATTTTGGGGGTGTCGCAGTTGGTATCAAAGCTTAGGGATATGATCCCTAACTAAGATGTGAGACTAGAACTAGGAGGGGAGAGACGGGAAATTCCTTCGCTAGTATGACCTACCTAATTTTATTTGGTATTTAATTGGTCAATCAGAGTGTAGGGATAATATGTTTCATGTCAATTAACCCTTGTTTTGTGGCAGTATTTGAAAATGACATCCGAGAATGTTGAGAACATCAATGGAGCACAAGAGACCGTTGAGTTTCCACGGACCCGAATAACCGTGACAATGTGCATCGAAGGCGACAATCCTCATGCAAACAACAACACCGACCAAATGATGAACGATGGAATGTTCCGAGGCTTCATGCAATTCATGCAACATCAAAGAGAGCGGCTCCACGCCCAAAAATGCGGTGGAAACATCATGGCACTCTCTGGACGGTCCACCGCCAAACAGTTCAAGGAGCTGGGACCACCGGAGTTTATTAGAGAGCCAAAACCACATAAGGCGAAAGCATGGATAAAGCAGATAACCAAGTTATTTGATGTCTTAGGATGCTCTGAGGAACAAAAGGTTCCCTTTGCCACCTTTATATTGCGTGAAGAGGCAAATTACTGGTGGGAATATGTAAAACGTACCCAGCCTGACGCACTCAAGATGTCTTGGGAGAAGTTCCAAGAGCTGTTCAACGACAAGTACTGGTGGGAACTTGTTTTATTGAATTCTTATATCATTGTCATCATCCTCATGTTTATATTTTGTTGAAAGTCATCTGTGGCCTATAGGGAATAGATGGACTTGGTATGATTATGACCAGGGATTATTCGGTATAATCATGACCGTAATGTTACAAATGATGTGGTAAAAGTCTTCATTGGCCCGTAGTGCATTGATGGACAGTTGTTGGCATGATCATGACCATTAATGAATACACGAATATCCTTGGCCCGTAGTGCATGGATAATTTGTGGTCGTGATACTAAAGAATATCCTTGGTCGTAGTGCAAGAGTGATTCAATGATGTGAATTATTTTTTTAGCCGAGTCTCAACGATAAAAGTGATGAAAAACCTTTTGAATCATAAAAGATAGTAGATTTTATTTTCTACTTGACTCTTTTAATGGATTGCTTGTTCCGCTGCAATTAAACTTGATGGTTGTTATATTGTATCAGTTTAACACTATTGAAGACTAAGGATAATTTATTCTGCTTTATCTTAGTCATAATATTTCTTACTGGGCTAGTTGAGCTCACCCTTTCTTTCACTGTTCTCTTTACGAAATGAGAACGTAGTAGGGACTAGTCGGGGAACGGTGTGACGGTCCAGAGGATAACATTAGTAGTCCTTACTATTATGTGAAATAGTGTGTTAATAAATGTATTGAGGACTTATTTTGAGTTTTAATGCTGTCTAGAAGACAATGTTTGTATTAAAACTCACATCTCATGTTGTATATTTAAGATTGTATTTGAATTTTGTACCATGTATTTGGCGACTCAAGATGGGTGATGTATACCTATTTTGGGGGCGTCACAATAAAGGTGGCAAAGGGAACCTTTTGCTCCTCGGAGCATCCCAAGACATCAAATATCTTGGTGATCTACTTTAACCACGTCTCCGCCTTAAGTTGTTCTGGATTTTCCAAAAACTCCGGTGGTCCCAGCTCCTTGAACTGCTTAGCGGTGACCGACCGTTTGTTGCCATTGTTTCCACCTGCCTTATGAGCAGGAGTCTCTCTCGCCTAATGTTGCATGAATTTCATAAAGCCTCTGAACATCCCATCGTTCATCATTTCATCGGTGTTATTGTTTACCTGAGGATTATTGTCTTCATGTTGTACATTATCCTGGATATTGATCGTTGGTGACTCAACGGTCTCATGTGCTTCATTGCTTATCCCAACATTTTCGGATGGCATTTTCAAATACTGCCACAAAACAAGGGTTCATTAACATGTCACATATTATCAATATACTCTGACCGACCAATTAAATACCAAATAAACTTAGGTAGGTCATACTAGCGAAGGAATTCCCCGTCTCTCCCCTCCTAGTTTTTGTCTCACTTCTTAGCCAGGGATCATATCCCTAAGCTTTGATACCAACTGTGACGCCCCCAAAATAGGTATACATCACCCATCTTGAGTCGCCAGATACATGGTACAAAATTCAAATACAACTTAATTATACAACAGTCGTGTAAAATACGACAAAACATAGGCTGTGAGTTTTAATACAAATATTGTCATCTAGACAATATCCACACTCAATGGAGTCCTCATCACATTTATTATCACACTATTTCACAGAATAGTGAGGACTACTAATGCACCATCTAGGACCATCACTCGCTCCCCGACTAGTCCCGCCCACGCTCTCATTTCTCAAGAGAACAAAGGAAAGAAAGGGTGAGCTCAACTAGCCCAGTAAGAAATATTATGACTAAGATAATGCAGAAAAATTATCATTAGCCTTCAACGGTGTTAAACTGATAAAATATAATAAACATCAAATTTAACTGCAGCGGAACAAGCAATCCATTAGAAGAGTCAAGTAGAGAATAAAATCTACTATCTTCTATGATTTAAAAGGTTTTTCATCACTTTTATCGCTGAGACTCAGCTTAATAAATAAAATCGAATCATCCCTGCTCCATGGCCAAGGATATTCATGTAATCATCAATGGTCATGACTATACCGAATAATCCCTAGTCATAATCATACCAACATCTGTCCACCAATGAACTACAGGCCAATGAGGACTTTTACCACATCGTTCGTCACATTGCGGTCATGATTATACCGAATAATCCCTGGTCATAATCATACCAAGTCCATCTATGCACGTAAGCCAAAGATGACTTTCAACATAATATAAGCATGAAGATAATGACAATTCAATAAAAAAAGTTCAAGAATAAATTTTAAAGATTTATAAGTTAATTTATCCTGAACTAAATAACGTCCAAATTGACAACATGATACTGCTTTGTGCAGTAAAATTCAAGAATGCTCAGAAGAATATTTCCATGAAAAGATACTAGATGAAGCGCAAATATCAAGGATATTCCACTAATTTCATGGAGTATAGAAACCAAAACTTTAACCAACTAAGTATAATAGAATATATGAAACTGCAAATGGATTTTCACCCGCCATGCAGTAATCCACGTATACAGATCATTTCCATAATTTAATAAGGAATGAATACAAAGGATCATTCACCATGCATGTGGTAATCCACATGTATGCGAGTTATTCCAATGTAATAATAAAGAATGGAATAACGGAATGATTCACCATGTAATGCGATAGAATTGCGCATGCATATGTTATTTCCAATAGAATAATAAATAATGGAACCCGGTCCCACAGAACGCACGCATGTGATATATTCAGCGAATAATAAATAATGGAACCGTGTCCCGTAACGCATGCGGATAGGATATTCCGACAGAATAATAAATAATGGAACCAGGACCGGCATAAACGCACAAACAGGATATTCTGACAAAATAATAAAGAACGGAATATTAGAAGAATTTCACCATGTATGCGGTACTTCGCATAAACAGGTTATTCCAACATAATAATAAGAATGGAATAACAGAAGAATTTCACAATGTATGCAGTACTTCGCATAAACAGGTTATTCCAACATAATAATAAAGAATGGAATAACAGAGGTTCTCTTCACGAATAAGAAAGAAAGAATACCCCTTATGAGTACAACAAATAATATCCCCTACCTTAGAAGAAACTTGATATTGGAGTAGTGAAGTAGCAGTATACTTTTCTTCTTTCTCTCTCTAGAGTTTCAGTGAATTCATAAGAAATAATGAAGGAATGAGCTTCTATTTATAGGAGAATGGACTGATTAGTAACTAATTCATGAATGGTCCATATTGATTTACTTTTAAACAGACGGTCCATATTGGTTTACTATTAAAACTTAAAGCAACGGTCCATACTGATTTACTATTAAAACTTTAAACCAGCGATCCATATTGATTCACTATAATAACTTTCTATCAGCGGTCCATATTGATTTACTATTATATCTTCAACCAACGGTCTGAAAAATTAGCACATCTCCTCATGGAATAATATTGTACCCAAAAATGATTTGGACCGAAAAGAAATATATCTTACGGGTGAATAGTACCCCGTGAATAGTAACTCATAAATAGTAACTCGTGAATAGTAACTCATGAATAGTAACTCGTGAATAGTAACTCGTGAATAGTACTCCGACACGAAAAGTGCCCCGAATACCCGATTGAACAATATAACCTCCTGACAACAATTATTATCGAAACAAATGTTGATTTCCACTAACACAAATAATTCCAACACAATGGAACTATAAAATTCATCTTTAATCAACACGAACTTATTCATCATTAATATTATAATTCACAATATTTAACATCTAGGTCGTTCCCAGGAAAGAGGGGGCTTTTAGATAAGGATTTCTCCTTATTGGCGCGTAATTAGGTGACCAAACATCTCCTTGACAGAACTTCTAGACATTGTCAATATTACAAATAATAATATGAATAAATTTGCCGTCTCAATTATTGATTTAATAATATAACATACTATGCAGATGATACTGTAACAATAATTGAATCAATAATATGAGAGATATGATGCAAAGAATTATCAGTAGTAATAATTGAGTATAACTCGAGTGACTTCGACGTAAAGATCAATAATCAATATCGTGTGCTACTTATGCAACCACGCCAGACATCAGTACCTTTACTACTAAGTGTAGTTCAACAGTTTTAACTGTAACACCTCCGCCGTTATTTTTATAGAAAGATAATTTTGTCATTTTCTAACCACGACAATACTTCTGTTGTGGGATCCACCAATGATTGTGCCGTCGTACAATATTCCCTGTTAAAACGAATATTCCCCGACCAATCGAATATTATATAACCACTTGCTTACTTTGCAAAATTTATAAATAATATCCACAACTATAACATTATATCAAATTCACACCATAATATTCAAAAAATTATTTGGAGAAAATTAAATATTTATTCATAAAATCTGGGGTCTCACAATTGTCTACAAGACAATATTTATATTAAAACTCACAGCGTATGTGTTGTTGTATTTTGCACGACAGTTGTATTAATGAAATTTTATTTGAATTCTGTACCATGTATTTGGCGACGCGGATGGGTTGTGTGGACCTATTTTGGGGGCGTCACATGATAAATGTATGATTATGTTTAGTAACGTGAAGCACCATATTTGGAGTTTAAAGGTACTCGAATTTTGGGGCATCACATAACCCATGGTGTGACGCCCTTAAAATAGGTATACACAACGCATTCTGAGTCGTCAAATACATGGTACATAATTCAAATACAAATTTAATTTATACAATATGACAAATGTAAGCTAAGAGTTTTAACACGATAATTGTCTCGTAGACAATATCCAAACTCAAATGAAGTTCTCATTACAATTATTATCACACTATTTCATAGAATAGTGAGGACTACTATAGCCACCTTCTTGGACCATCACTCCATTCCCCGACTAGTCCCACCTATATTCTCATTTTCTGAAGAGAACAATGAAAGAAAAGGGTGAGATGGCCAAGTAAAGAATATTATGTCTAAGATAATGTATAATAAATTATTCTTAGTCTTCAACAGTATAAAAACTGATAGAATACAATAGACAACAAGTTTAACTGCAACAGAACAAGCAATCCATTAGAAGAGTCAAGTAGAGCATGATGTCTACTATCTTCTAAGATTTAAAAGTTCATCATCAATATTTTATCTCTGTAACACAACTCAATAAATAATCCATATCATCGAATTATCCATGCACTACAAGCCAAGGATATTCGCTAGTATCACATCCACGAATTATCCATGCACTACGGGCCAAGGATATTCGTTATTATCACCAATGGTCATGATCATGCCAACAACTGTCCATCAATGCACTACGGGCCAATGAGGACTTTTACCATATCATTTGTCTGTAACATTACAGGTCATGATTATACTGATACATAATTTCTGTTCATAATCATTCCAATCAATAGTCCATCTATGCACAATGGGTCAAAGATGACTTTCATCACAATTTAAGCATGAAGATGATGATAATGATATAAGAATTCAATTAAGTGAAAGCAAGGATAAATTTTAAAGATTTATAATTCAATTTATCCAGAGTTTAAGAATGTCCAAATTGTCAACATGATAACTGCTTTGTGGAGTAAAATTCAAGAATAATATTCATGTATCAAAAATAATTTGGACATAAAAGAAATCAATTTTTGTCGTGAATAGTACCCGTGTGAATAATACCCGAGTGAATAGTACCCCGTGAATAATACCCCGACATGAAAAGATTAAAATTTTAACAAGAATGTTTAGAAAAATATTTTTGTGAAACGATACTAGACGAAGCGCAAATTTCAATGATATACTACTAATTTCAAGGAGTATAGAAGCAATACTTATCAAAATAAGTGTAGAATTAGGAATATGAAACGAAATAAAATTACTTACATACTACAAAGTATGAAAGAAAATATTATTTCTTACGAATATTGAACAAAAATAATATCCCTTACCTTAAAAAGAGAGTACTTCTGATTGGTATAGTGGGGATATTCTTGAAGAAAAATTGTACAATTTGCAACACTCAAAGTTTTCTTAAACTCAAAAGAAATACGCTCAATATTATAGAAGAAGAATTCTCTGATTCTGGTGTGCTTTTCATTTCTAAACTAAGCATCCTATTTATAGGAGAATGGTAGGATACTATTTAGAATTTTCACGAGTGAATAGTTGAAGGATTTCACGGAAGGATTCATTCAAATTCACATGCATCCGATTTTTTTTAAAATAAAATTAAAATATTCAAGTAAAACAAATAACTTTATATATAATATAATATATTCTATTTATATAAAAAGTTTTCTATTTTATTACTATTATAATACTAATAAAACAAAACTATATATATATAAGTAATAAAATAAAACTGAGATAACTTTCTACCGACGATTTTGAAAACTGAGTAAGTGGGGATCCATGTAATAAGTCAAACTTACAACAAATACTTCATAAAAAATCCCTTTATTTATATCAAATCACTTGACTTCAATAAACACATTTTTAATCATTCATTATTAATATTATAACTCACAATATTAACAACCAGATCATTCCCAAGAAAGAGGGAGCTTTCCGATAAGGACTTCTACTTATTGGCGCACAATTAGATGATCTAACCCCTTTCATCGACAGAAATTTCCAGACATTGTCAATAATGGAAATAATAATATGAATAACGGTGTTGTCTCAATTATTGATTTAATAATATAAAATATTATGTAGATGATATAGTGATAATAATTGAATCAATAATATGAGATACTATATAGCAACTACTGTGGCAATAATTGAATAAAACTTAATGACTTCTCAAGTAAGAATTGAAAATCAAATATATTGTACAATACCGTGTGCTACTCTGCAATCACATGTATTACTGTACTTTTATCACCGAATATTTCAACAGTAAAATTTTTGTCGTTATTTTTATAAAAAGGTTATTTCTGTCGCTTTCTATATCCGACAGTAACTCCATTGTGGGGTCCACCAATGATTGTACCGTCATACGGATATTCCCCGACAAAAAGAATATTTCCCGACTAAACGAATATTTTATGACAACTTGCTTACTTTGCAAATTTGTAAACATTACCCACAACTATAACATTAAATCAAATCCACACCTTATTATTCAAAATAATATTTAGAGAGAATTAAATCTTTATTCATAAAAGTTGGGGTCTTGCTGTGACACCCCCAAATTCGGGTACTTCGTTTCCACAGGATTTGGTGTTCACTTGATAAAAACATTCATATCTAACTACCCAATCATAATTAAATTGAATAATAAACCTTTCTATTAAAGGATTACATTAATAAAAATCTCTCAGGTTATCTAACCTTTAAATACAATCATCAAATGCGGAAAATTTAAATAACTTCATTACAATAATTAAAATAAATGACAACAAAAATGTCAACATATTTACAAGTCTTCAATACTTGTTCATATTTCTTTTTCCTTTACCAGTGCTAGGTACATCGACCTTCTCAACTTTAGTTGTAATAGTTATATAAGCAAGAGTGAGCAAACAAGGCTCACTTGAAATGATTATGAATAAAACTTTAGAAAAATTGCCAAATAATAGGCTCAATAGAACTGAACAATATGTTCTATTAATGATAATCCAAATTATGAAATATATATATCTGAGGATAATAAGACCACGAACTATATCCATAGTTATAAGTAATCTTTCAACTTAAACTTTAACAGTCATAAGACTATAGGGACTCCTCGTACTTAGGGGGATCAGCCCTTCGTACAATGTATTGTGCACAAACATTTCAACGCTATGCGTAAATTATCCCCTAATAATAGGGTTGTTCATCTCAGCATTTAGAAAACAAGTCCGCCCCAAAGTAAGTTTGGTTTGGATACATTTCAAGGTAATTTGGAATTCAACGGACATCAACTAAGGATTAATTGAATAAAAAGTTAATAATGTTATGCTATGGAATAATCATAACTGAATCGACATTGTAAATTAAGGTCATGCTTTAGGAATAATCTAATAGCATAAGTATTGGATAGTATAACATACCTTGCTTGAACAATATTAAGCTAAGGTTAAAATCTTATTTAGAATTGAGTATTGAGCATGCATAACAAATGGTAAATTGAACGATAAAACTTGTTCAACTTTAATATATCAGAATGTAGAAACTTGCAAGCTAAATAACAAGTTTAGGTTTAGAAAAACTTGCACAATATAATTAGAGTTAAGAAAACTTGCATCCAACAAAACAAGTTAAAGACAAGAATAATTTGCTCAATAACAAACAAGGTAGAGTAAGAAACTTGAGTGATTGTAATCGAACTAGAAACAATAAACTTGCTTAACGAAATAAGTTAAAAACAAGAATAACTGGCTCAATATAATCGAGATAGGGTAAGTAAACTTGCAACATTTATAATCAAGATAGAGATAAAGGAACTTGCTTAAAAGGAACAAGTTAAGGATAAGATACCAGCATTCAATACACGAAAGTAAAGGGTGAGCTCAACTAGCCCAGTAAAGAATATTATGACTAAGATAATGTAGAAAAAAATTATCGTTAGCCTTCAACAGTGTAAAACTGATAGAATAAAATAGACAACAAGTCTAACTGCAGCGGAACACGCAATCCATTAGAAGAGTCAAGTAGAGCATAATATCTACTATCTTCTATGATTTAAAAGTTCATCATCAATATATTATTGTTGTAACACAGATCAATAAATAATCCACATCATCGAATTATCCATGCTCTATGGGACAAGGATATTCGTTAGTATCACATCTATGAATTATCCATGTACTACGAGCCAAGGATATTCATTATTATCACATCCACGAATTATTCATGCACTATGGGTCAAGGATATTCGTTAGTATCACCAGTGGTCATGATCATGCCAACAACTGTCCATCAATGCACTACAGGCCAATGAGGACTTTTACCATATCATTTGTAATATTTCAGGTTATGATTATACCGATACATGATTCCTGGACATAATCATACCAATCAACAGTCCATCTATGCACTACGGGCCAATGATGACTTTCATCACAATATAAACATGAGGATGATGACAATGATATAAGCATCAAACGAAATCAATGATAAATATTAAAGATTTTTAATTTATCCAGAGTTTTAAAATGTCCAAATTATCAACATGATAACTGCTTTGTGGAGTAAAATTCAAGAATAATATTCATGTATCAAAAATAATTTGGACAGAAAAAAAATTAATTTTTGTTGTGAATAGTACCCCAGGTGAATAGTACCTGAGTGAATAGTACCCCATGAATAGTACCCCGGCATGAAAAGATCAAAATTTAACAATAAGGTTCAGAAAAATATTCTTGTGAAACGATACTAGATGAAGCGCAAATTTCAAGGATATTCTACTAATTTCAAGGAATATAGAAACAATACTTATCAACATGAGTGTAAAATTAGGAATACGAAACGAAATAATATTACTTACATACTACAAAGTATGGAAGAAAATATTATTTCATACGAATATTGAACAATAATAATATTCCTCACCTTAAAAAGAAAGTATTTCTGACTGGTATGACGGGAATATTCTTGAAGAACACTTATACTGTTTTCTATACTCAAAGCTTCCATAAACTCTAAAGAAATACGCTCAATATTATAGAAGAAGAATTCTCTGATTCTGGTGTGATTTTTATTTCTAAACTAAACATCTTATTTATAGGAGAATGGCAGGAAACTATTTAGAAAATAAAATCACAGACTGCATAGTAGGAAAAAAAATATTCGCGGACGAAACTTTTTAAAAAAATTGATTTTACTATGTTGCACTATGCATTACTATGCAAACACTATTCGGTATTATGCAAACAATAAAATATAATATATTCTATTATATATATATATATATTCACACATACACACCCACACACACACACACACTTTATATATATATATATATATATATATATATATATATATAAGTAATAAAACAAAACTGAGATAACTTTCTCCCAACAATTTTGAAAAATGAGAAAGTGGGGGTTCATGTAATAAGCCAAATTTACAACAAATACTTCATAAAAAAATCCCTCCATTTATCTCAATTCACTTGGCTTCACTAAATACATTTTAATAATATTTTGTCATCATTAATATTATAACTCGTAATATTAACAACCAGATTATTCTCAGGAAAGAGGGGGCTTTCCGATAAGGACTTCTCCTTATTGACGCGCAATTAGGTGACCAAACACATTTCCTCGTCAAAACTTTTTAGACATCATCAATAATGAAAATAATAATATGAATAACTTTGTCGTCTCAATTATTGATTTAATAATATAAAATAATCTGATAATAATTGAATCAATAATGTGAGATACTATGCAGCAATTACTGTGGCAATAATTGAATAAAATTGAGTGACTTCTCACGTAATCATCAATGATCAAAGATATTGTACAATATTGTGTTCTACTATGCAACCACGAGTATTACTGTACTCTATCACCGGATATTTCAACAGTTAACGGTAAAACTTTTGCCGTTATTTTTATAAAAAATTATTTTTGTCGTTTTCTAACTCCGACAGTAATTATGTTGTGGGTTCCACCAATGATTGTGTCGTCGTACGAATAATCCCTAATAAAACGAATATTCCCCGACCAAGCGAATATTTTTTGACAACTTGCTTACTTTGCAAAATTTATAAATATTATCCACAACTATAACATTATATCAAATTCACACCTTATTATTCTAAAATAATATTTAGAGAAAAATTAAATCTTTATTCATAAAAGTTGGGGTCTTACACACTCCTTCAGCATTATGTTGAGGTAAAGGATTGTCCTGAAGATGTGGTTGCTCGGGTGCTGTCACCACGATTTTATCGATGTCTATCATGTCCCGAATCTTGTGTTTCAGAGACCAAAATTCTTGGGTATCATGTCCAGGGGACCCCAAAATGGTATGCACATTTCTTGCTTGGGTCAAACTACTTCCCGTTTGGATTATCTGAGTGAAGGAGCTGAGTAATTTTTTTGTGTGTTGTCAGAAGCTTTAATATGCTCTCAAGTGAGTCCCCAAGGGGTGTAAATGTTCTCATGCGTCTGACTTCTTCGACTATCTAGGATGAAGAACTTGTAGGATTTACAGCTGATCGGAATGGAAAGTAATTGTTTTATTTTTAAATGGGCAGGTTCTGACTTCGAGCTTGACCTTGAAGTATTAAGGATACATCTTCCTCTTTCTTCTTATGAGCCCTTCGAGGGTTACTCCCATAATTTCTTGTCTGAATGTGCTCTACCACTACCTCCAGAGTCGTGAGGTATTTAATATTACTAGACCTTAACCCATTTCAACCATTTCTCCATGTTTGATCATTTTTTAGAATGGTATTCCTATTCCAGCTAGGACCCTCTCATAATAGGGAGCTTCCTAGATGTAGATAAAAGTCATCACCATTTCAGTTTCTATCATTGGTGGGCTGAGTTGGGCTGCCATACGTCTCCATCTTTGGGCATATTCCCGAAAAAACTCAATATCTTATTTTTTTACTTTAGTCACCTGATACTGATCTAGAGCCATTTTTGACTGGAAAATGTACTGATTTAGGAAGGCATGGGCTAACTCTTCGCGGCTGTGGATTTTAGCATTGTCAAGTCTGGCATTCCATGCCCTGGCCTATCCAGTTAAACTTTTTAGAATAGCTGCATTCTCATCTTCTTGTCCTCTGCATAGGATCCAAGTTCTCCAATGTATACTTTCATATGGGTATAAGGGTCTCCTAACCAATTATATTTCTCAAAATTTGGGACATTTTAATTTGTCCGGATAACGAGCCCCTAGGAAGATGCACAGATCTGAATAGTTGATACTTCCAAGTGATCATGTCCCTTTTATGGATCAGATGATTTCTTCCATTTGTTGGACCTTTTTCCTTATATCACCATTTTCACGATCATCCCTAAGATTGGTGATTTCAGGGGTTTTGTTGGTTATTATCTCATTGAAGTGAGGTATAGGTATCTGAATTTCTACCTTTTTATTAGGACTTTAGTTACCTCTTTCTGTGGAGAATTCTGGTTAAGACGGACTCTTTGGCTCCTAAATGGTCTTAAGTTATTCTTTTAACATGCTAGCCACCTTTGTTATCTGTTTTTTGAGTTACACAAATTCATTTCGGGACACAGGGATAGATTCATGTGAGGCACTTTCAGCCATGTCGATGGAGGGGCTTTATGCCTTCTTAGATTTTTATCTGGTGGTGGGACCAAACTTTCCTACAAAAAGGTAGGTAATTTAGTCTTAATAAACACTAACGATATGCATGCTACACATTAGTTTTAGGGTTTTTAATCTTTTTCTGCAAAACAAGGGTCATTTGTTTTGATGACATGATAAATATGACATTAATATTTAACAGTAATAAATATTTAACATTTTACAAGAATTAACATTTGACATGAATTGAAAGGGAAAGGAATGAAGAGACTTCCCTTCGTATTTGGTTTATTAGAGGCAGACTTCTCTTAGGTTACTCTCACAGGCTTTTCGGCATGAAGGTTCCCAGATCATCACAATCTACTAGATAGGAATGAATCAAATCTTTCAATTGGAGTGGATCTAAGTGGCGCCTTTCCTGAGCCTCGTAGGATTATGCTCCTTTTAATTCCAGTAATCAACCACCGACGGGTTTGCCTCCTGGTGGAGGAATCATACAACATATATTCGCATACATTCATCGCGCTTCATCACATACATTATGATGAAATTGTGTGAAGTACTAATATAAAGCATTGTAAATAAACATTCATTCACACACAAGCATTGTAAAGAAAGTATCACACATATACAGATAAAACGGAATTGAAAAGATTGAAAAGCTGCTTAAGCCCTCAACTTGTCCCCAGCAGAGTCGACACCTGTCGACGCCGGGAAATTCGATTTTCCTAATGTTTTCCTACCCTTTATATTTCGCTATATTGATTTATTTATTTAAAGGTGATCAGTTTTAGGAATGGACCTATATACATGTCGACGATTTTGCAAAGATTGATTTTATGCGACTAGGTTGAATTAAACAGAGCCGCCAATTAGTATGAGTTCAAAAAGATGTACCAACTCATCCGAATTTTGAAGGTTTTCGCAATATGGCTCAATATGTGAATCCATTTAATTGGTCTCGAACCCGAGATTCATAGAGTTCGAGGGGAAGGTGTTAGGCACCTCCCGACTTCTATGAAACACGGTTACCATAACTTTTTCATTCCCTAAGCATGAAGTGTGTGTGTGTGTGTGTGCGCGCGCGTGTGTGCGCAAAGATTTTTTAAAAGGTGCTTAAGTGCTTTATTTTGAAAGTAGTGTTGTGCCACTTTGGACCTATGTACAAAGGGTTTAATTTATAGAAAAGTTCATTTTTAGACGAAGCATATGAAAGTGAGGTCTTGAAATCTAGTTTTCAAACCCTTTTTTGCAAAAATAGGAATCGAGACCCTTTGATACTTCCAATTTTATTCTAGAAGCACCTTGATTTGATTTTAATCGATATGCGAAGCATCTTCGACAGCTAGGTCGAAAATATTAAATACAACGGTTGAGCTCCTTGTGGGCATAGAAGCCATTGAAGTGAGCCCGAGCACCCACAAACCACGATTTTACTATATCGAGGCCTTAAATACGGATATCGTTTTAGGCCAAAGATTATATGTACAAGGGATTGCAAGCTGGTTGTACAACTTAAATAAGTCCATCACGGGAACAAGATCTAGATGTGGCACCCCCAAATCTCGGTACTTCATTACCTCAAGATTTGGTGTTCACGTAATCAAAACATTCATTTATAACTACCCAATCATAAATAAAATTGAATAATAAACCTCCTTACATACAAATTACATTAAAATAAATTCTCCCGGTTATCTAACCTTTACAAACAATCATTCATGCGGAAAATTTAAATAAACTTCATTACATTCTTTAAACCAAAGTCTGATAATAAAACTATCAAAACTATTACAAGTCTTCAGTACTTGTTCATCTTTCCCTTTCCTTTACTTTGGTGCTAGGTACGTCACCCTTTCCATCTTTAATCGTAAGGATTTTACGAGCAGAGTGAGCAAACAAGGCTCACTTGAAATAACAATGAATAACTTTTACATTCTCTGCCCATTCAGGGGCTCAATAGAACTGAACAATAGGTTATATTAACATCTTAAACATTCCTTGCCCATTTAGGGGCTCAATAGAACTAAATAATAAGTCCTATTAACATCTTAACATTCACTTAGGGTCTAATGACCACGAACCTTGTCCACAGTTATAAGTAATCTTTCAACTTAAACTTTTACAGTCATACAACCATAATGACTTTAAGGTACTTAGGGGGATCAACCCTTCGTACATGTATTGTATACAAACATTTAAGCACAAAGTACAAAACTAAGTATAACCCCTATAAATAGGGTTGTTCATCTCAGTATTTTGAGTACAAGTCCGCCCCAAAGATAGTTTGGTTTGGATATACTTCAAGGTAATTTGGAATTCAACGGACATCAACTAAGGATTAGTTGAATGAAAGATAATAACACTATGTTATTGAATAATCATAACTGAATAAATATTTCATTCTAAGTTCATGCTTTAGGGATAATCTAATAGCATAACTATTGAATAACACATCATACCTTGCTTTGAATAACATTAAGCTAAGGTTACATCTTAGAATTTAATATCAAGCATGCACAACAAATAATAACTTGAACGATAAGCTAAAGGTACTTGCATGCTAATATAACAAGTTTAGAGTTAAGAAAACTTGCATAATCATAATAACTATCTCAACGAAAGTGTGGAGAAGGGAAACTTGTATCATCATGAATAACTGGATACAATGAAGTTGCTTAATGGAAATACTTTACTCAATAAAGTATAGCATATGAAATTTGCATAACGAAGCTTTAGAATTAGAAAACTTGCTTAAACACAACAAACTAACTCAAAGAGAGTATGGAGTTAGAGAACTTGCTTAATGTAAAAAGATAGGTTTAGAAACTTGCACAATTATAAAAGTAGAGTTAGAGAACTTGCCTCGTGCATAGGTTAAACAATTACTATTCACGTTCACCCCAAGTCCTACACATACCATATGTATTGACAATACACATTAGTTACACTAACATTACCTTTATGAGTTACTTTATTACTCTTAGTATAGCTACTAACTAAGTTTAAGTTTAAACAACATCACATCTTTTCATGAACATTACTTTTTAGCTTTATTACAACTACTTAAGTGATCATGTCATTGCACCACATGCACATTAACAACTTGATACAATATCCTATTACATGTTCAACATGTTATCATTAAGTTATTCTAATACCCAAAGGGTTGCACTTGCATTCGTGCATCCCGACGCCCTCCGATTGACTCCAAATACACAACAGTTCAAAAATATGGCCATTTTGACTACTGTTACAGACCTAAAATTAAAAAACTTAAAGCACAAAAGTTGTAGGTCTATTCGTCCTCGTTCCGGATCATCTTGAATCAACTCAATCGGAGTTCGTATGAGAAAGTTATGGCCGTTTTACTACAGGAGGTCAAAACTGCCCAACTCAGACAACTTTTCCGGCGTCGGGACGCGGATCAGTGGCGCCGGGACTCGAGTACCAGCGCCGGAGCACGAGTTCCAGCGCCGGGGCACGAGCTACTGTCCCATTTTTGATGTTTGAAGGCAAAACTTTGACGTTTGGTAGCGAAATTTGGTATTTGGTGCGAATTTTGACGTTTTGGTATTTGAAACTCATAGAACCAAAACGAAGAACAGAGCCAAAGCTACTGTCTTAAATTTGTAACAACAATTTGCCCCAAACAACATGTATAATTAATATAAACTACACATAATTGCTAAAAATTATCCATATACCAATTTCCAACAATTGAACAACAAATTTAAAAGACTAAAATCACTAAAATAATATTTGGTTAAAACTCAAAACTCCATTGTTGATATCTAAAGTACAGTGAACGAAATTTTCACTGTTATCAACCAAATTTGATTCCTTTGAATACAAGTATACCAACATATAACAAATTAACATGTATAGTTCAATTCCTCAGTTAGCATACATAACTTTTGATATTTCTACAAAACATATATTCGTATATATATTTTTCATCGTAAAACCAAGTTCTCTTTCTAAATCTTAATTTAGCATACAACACACACACACACACACACACACACACACACACATATATATATATATATATATATATATATTAACTATAACAATTATAACAATAAAAACACATAACATCATAACCATTCTAGAACATGTTTTACGAGATAATTTTGGTAAAAACCTTAATGAGTGAATGACTTTCAAGAACACGATACTTTAAACCTAATGACGTAAAACATATATGTCTTCATAAACATAAATTTAGGTTATAAACACCTACCTTTTGTTGTTAAGAAACACTTGTTAAACCATTGAAAAGCTTGAAGAACTCATATTTTCCTAGAATCCCAAATGACCATTTCTCTCTCAACTATCTCTCGTATTCTTTTCTTTCTTTTAGCGAGACAACTCTAAGGTAAAACCGATAAGCTAAGCCACATAACAAAGATACATATACTAAAAAATAAAACTAACGACGCTCTATTTTTCAAATGTTTGAAACCGACATTTGTATTAAATATACCAATAAGTTTATCGATTTACCAAAATATATTCATATATATATATATATATATATATATTTATATTTTATTTATTTAATTAATAATTTAAATTCAAAAGAAATCCAAAAGCCATAAGGCTTTGTTTGTAAAACCATTTAAAATTAAAGGATTAATACTTAAACCTTGTTTGGCAAAACTAAATTAAGAATTACTTTAATTATTTTAATAACTCTTTATCACATAGTTATTTGTCACACTTTATGTAATAACAATTTATTAAATAAATCACTTAATAACATAACTCAATCCATAACACATTAATTATTTAACAATTAAATAATTAACTAAAACATCTCAATCAAATTGAACAATTACTTATTCAATAATAAACATGTCCAATAAATATTTATATAAATCAATAAATATTTATAACTTACATTTAAAAAATCTGGAATGTTACACTAGATCCATTGATTGAATCTTCGACCATATGGTTCCTAGGCTCACATAAAATCATTTAAAAGCTTGCACGATGTATATTTATCATAATAGATACATATAACTCAGAACTTCTCTAAACAAGGGATTTATCAGTTAAATCATTGCACGCGAGTAACAAAGGCTTCTCGTTCCCTCTAGATATAGATCTAAGGTCACGTGGTTGCTAAACATTTACAAAACTTGAAAATAAACTAGGTCTACCTAGAACCTAGCCAATCTAGCTCAAAGGTTCATGTTTTGTAACTTTTGAACCGGTTAAAAGCTAGATCTGGCTAGATCTAGAATAGATCTAGTCAATACACTTTAAATATTGACTATTTACACAAAATGAAAGTTGAAAAGCTAGATATTACCACAACCAAGCAAGATATATATATATATATATATATATATATATATATATATAACACTTATATATTGTAAATTATGGTGAATGACCCTTCATATTCATTTTTTATTCATCTGCGGGAGTAACCTGTCTACGCGAACTACCGCATGCATGGTGAATGACCTTTCGTATTCATTCTTTATTAATCATGGAGGGAGTAACTTTTCTGCCTTGGACTACATCGCATGCATGGTGAATAATCCTTCGTATTCATTCTTTATTAAATTATGGAAAAGATCTGTCTACGCGGATTATCGCATGACAGGTGAAAATCCAGTTGCAGTTTCGTTATTCTTTTGTACTCGTATGAGATATCATTTCTTTTGTACTCGTCATAAGATATCGTTTTCTTTTGTATTCATACATACGATACTCTTTATACATACGGTACTATTTATGGGTATTATTCATATACGGTACTATACATACGGTACTATTCATATATACGGTACTATTCACAGAGTACTATTCATGGGGTACTATTCACGACAAAATTGATTTCTTTTCTGTCCAAAATTATTTTTGATACATGAATATCATTCTTGAATTTTACTCCACAATTGGTGATCATGTTGACAATTTAGATATTCTTGAACTCTGGATAAATTGAATTATAAATATTTAATATTTATCCTTGATCTCACTTGATTGAATCCTTATATCATTGTCATCAGTCTCATGTTTATATTGTGGTGAAAGTCATCTTTGGGCCGTAGTGCATAGATGGACTGTTGATTGCTTTGATTATAACTAGAAATTGTGTATTGGTGTAAACATAACCTGTAATGTTACATATAAAGACTTGTGATGAATGTTCTCTTTGGCTCGTAGTGAAAAGAAGAACTGTTTATTGATATCTTTGGTCGTAGTTATGCAAAGATGAGTTGTTGATTGATAGCTTTGGCCCGCAGTGCAAAGATAGACAGGTGTATGACATGATCATGACCACAGATGATACAAATAAATATCTTTGACCCGTAGTGCAAAGATAGATTATTGTTTGGTATGATTATGATCATTGTTATTACAATTGAATATCTTTGGCATTTAGGGCAAAGATATTGAGTGAAAGTTCTATTAAGCCTTTGAGACAAGGAGAAACTGTTGATTTACATTATTATAAATATGAATTATGAATTAAACGATAATCTTTGGTGGTTCAGGTGAAGACATGTGATGAAAGTTCTCTTTGTCTTGGGTACAACAAAGAACTGTTGATGTGGATTACAGTGATGAAATATTAATGATGGACTTTTAATTTGGAAGAGATAGTAGACATTATGTTCTACTTGATTCTTCTAATGGAATGTTGGGTCCGCTGCAGTTGCTGATGTGACGCCCCCAAAATTAGGTATACATCACCCATCTTGGGTCACCACTTACATGTACAGAATTTAAATACAACTGAATACATAAACTGTGAGTTTAAATACAAATATCGTCTACTAGATATTATACAAACTCAAAAAGGAGTCCTCATTACAATTATTATCACACTATTTCACGAATAGTGAGGACTACTAATCTTATCTTGAGGACCATCACTGCGTTTCCCAGACTCGTCCCAAATATATTCTCATTTCAAGAAGAATAACGGTGAAAGAAAGGGTGAGCTCAACTAGCCCAGTAAGAAATATTATGACTAAGATAATGCAGAATAAATTATCAATAGTCTTCAACAATGTTAAACTGATAAAATACAATAGACAACCAGTTTAACTGTAGCGGAATAAGCAATCCATTAAAAGAGTCAAGTAGAAAATAAAGTCTACTATCTTTTAGGTTTTAAAAAGTTTTTCATCACTGTTATAGCTGAGACTCAGCTTTAATAAATATTCCACATCATCGAATCACCCCTGCACTACGGCCAAGGATATTCTTTAGTATCACGACCACAATTATTCATGCACTACGGGCCAGGAATATTTGTGTATTCATTAATGGTCATGATCATGCCAACAACTGTCCACCAATGCACTACGACCACTGAGGATTTTTATCACATCATTTGTAACATTACGGTCATGATTACACCGAATAGTCTCTGGTCATAATCATACCAAGTCCATCTATGCACTACAGGCCACAGATGACTTTCAACATAATATAAACATGAGGATGATGACAATGATATAAGAATTCAATAAAACAAGTTCAAGAATTATTTTATCCAGGAATTATTAACGTCCAAATTATCAACATGATACTATTTTGTAGAGTAAAATTCAAGAATGATCGGAAGAATATTTCTATGAAAAGATCTTTGGATGAAACGCAAATATCAAGGATATTCCACTAATTTCATGGAGTATAGAAGTCAAAGTTTTAACCAATGGGTATAATAAAGAATAGAATAACAAAAGAAATCACCATACGCGCGATAGAAGCTTACATGCGAGTTATTCCAATGCGAATAATAAATAACGGAACCAGTCCCAAAAAAAACGCATGTAGATAGGATGTTCCAACGTAATAATAAAGAATGGAACCAGTCCGGCGTAAAACACACAGATGTGATGTTCCAACGAATAATAATAAAGAGGCGAACCAGTCCTGTAAAAAACACGCATGATGTTCCAATGAATAATAATAAAGACGGAACCGAGTCCGTGTAAAACACACACAAACAGGATGTTCCAACGAATAATAATAAAGATTTTAACCGGTCCTGTAAAACACACAGACGGGATGTTCCAAATGAATAATAGAAGAATGTCACCAAGTATAGGGTAAACCACGTATACAAAGTTATTCCAATGAATAATAAGCGATGGAATAACAACAGTTCTCTTCATAAATAAGAAGAATAACACCCCTTACATTTGGTAGTAGATTGAATCTTTGCAGCGGTGTAGTAACAAAATACTCTTCTTCTCTCTCTCTTATTCTCTCTATACTTTCTCTCTATATAAGCTTGAATGAATTAAGTGAAAATAATGAAGCCCTAGGCCTCTATTTATAGAAGATTTCTAGCTTAGCACCGCCGTGTGAAAAGGCAAGTGGCTTGACGACTAATGATGTGAAAAGAAAAGTGGTTTGGCCTTTGTAAATGTGAAACGACAAGTGGTTCGACGCTTTGTAATGTGAAACGACAAGTGGTTCGACGTCTGGTAAAGGTAATTACTATTAACGAAGGTAAATACTATTGACGAAGGTAAATACTATTCACAAGGGTAATTACTATTGACGAAGGTAATTACTATATTGTGAAGGAAAATACTATTTACAAGGGTAATTACTATCGACGAAGGTAATTACTATTGATTTAGGTAAATACTATCGACGAAGAGACTCTTAGATGATGACATATAGGCCCCATAAAAATAATCAAACTTACCACAAATCATTTTTTTTTCATCAACACATATTTAATCTTTCAACAATTATTAATCATTTATAACTTGTCGTCTCAATTATTGATTTAATACTATAACATATTATACGATGATCTTGTGACAATAATTGAATCAATAATATAAGAGATATGATGCAAAGAATTCTCAGAGCAATAATTGAGCATAGTGAGGGACTTCTCACGTAAGCATCAATAATCAATCTGCAAGTGTACTTTCTACGCGACCACATCGTATTCTTTACTTTTTACCACGGGTAGTTCAACAGTTTTAATTCAGTAACACCTCATAGTTATTTTTATAAAATATTTTTGTCGTTTTCTCAATCCGGATAATAATTCTTTTATGTCCACCAATGATTGAGTAGTTATGCGAATATTCCTAACAAAAAGAATATTCCCAGACCAAACGAATATTTTATAACAACTTGCATACTTTTAAAAATTTATAAATATTACCCACAACTATAACATTATATCAAATTTATTCCATAATATTCAAAAATAATATTTATAGAAAAATTCATCTTTATTTATAAAAGTTGGGGTCTTACAACCTCCCTTCTTATGAAATTTATCCTCGAAATTAGGGGTACGATACTGGTATGTCAAGAGGTAAGGATACCTTAATTTCATTTGATTCTAACTCCCAAGTCATTTCCTCAACATCGTGGTTCCTCCACAATACTTTGACTTGAGGTATAACCTTGGAGCGTAGAATATGTTCCTTTTATCCAAAATTTGAACAAGAACCTCTTCATACGTCAAATCTTCCGCTATTTCGTCCGTTCTAACTCAATAATATGGTTCGGTCTTTCACATATTTACGTAACATAGATATGTGAAAAACGTTATGAACACGAGACATATTTGGCGGTAAAAGCGAGTCTATAGGCCACGCCCTACTCGATCGAGGATTAAAAATGGACCAGATGAATCGAGGATTAAGTTTTCCTCTCTTTCCAAATCTTGTAACTCCTTTCCATGGAGCAACTCTTAACAACACATGATCTCCTATATCGAATTCCACGTCCTTTCGATGAAGATCAAGATAACTCTTTGTCGATTTTGTGAGGTTTTTATACGTTATCGGATCGTTTGAATCTTTTCCGTAGTCATCATACCAACTCCGGTCCCAACAACGTTGCTTCACCCACCTCATCCCAAAGATATCTTTGGAGAACGACACTTTCTTCCATACAATGCTTCAAATGGAGCCATGCCAATACTTGCTTGATAAGCTGTTGTTATAGGAAAACTCAACCAATGGTAAGAACTTGTCCCAACTCCCTTGAAATCAAGGACACACAGTCTTAATAGATCTTCAAGAGTTTGAATAGTCCTCTCCATTGTCCGTCCAAATGCGAGGATGATATGCCGAAAGCTAAATCGTAAGTCTGTGCTTATAGCTTTTTGCAAACTAACCCAAAATCGTGAAGTGAATCTTGGGTCTCGATCGAAAACTATGGATACCCAAGCATACCATGCGATCTTACAATCTCGTTTATGTACATCTGAGCAAGACGTTCAAGTGTATAAGTTTCTCGTGTATCGTAAGAAATGAGCGGACTTGGTCAATCTATAACCAATGACCCATATCGCATCAATGCCTTGAGAAACCTTAGGAAGAAGGCCGTGCTTAAATCCATAGTAATGTGCTCCCACTTCCATTCGGAATTTCAAGTGGTTCTGAATGGACCTTTTGGTACTTGATGCTCGCTTTTAACTTCGTTGACAAGTTAGACACCTTAATATAAACGGCGTTATCTCTCTCTTTCATATTGCTCCACCAAAATGTATGGCGAATATCATGATACATTTTGGTACTCCCAAGATGGATTGCAAATGGTGTGTTGTGCGCCTCCATCATGATATTATACTTTAAATCGTATCGTTAGGAACACAAAATGCGGAGTTGACTCAAGTATTCCTTCTTCATCGATTCTTGCTTCCGGCGTAGCACCTTCTTGCACTTTCTTCCTCATACGCATCGGCTCGTGTCAGTAGCTTGGCGACTTTAACTTTATCGATTAAAGTCGGTTCTACTCGTGTACTCGCTATCATCACATGCGTCTCTGGAGTCTTTAACTCTATCTCCATTCTTTGCAAGTCACACAAAATGGGCCTTTGCGTTGACAATATCGCACTCGTACTTGCATATGATTTTCTACTCAATGCGTCAGCTACCACGTTCGCTTTTCCAGGATGGTATTGGATGGTATGATCATAATCTTTCAATGTTCAAGCCAACGTCGTTGTCGCGTGTTGAGTTCCTTTTGAGTGAAGAAATATTTTAGGCTTTTATGATCCGTAAAGATCTCCACTTTCTCCCCATACAAGTAATGCCTCCAAATTTTAAGTGCAAAAGACAACAACCGCTAACTCTAGATCATGAGTAGGATAATTCCTCTCATATTCTTTGAGTTGTCATGAGGCATAAACTATAACTTTTCCATGTTGCATAAGAACACATCCCAACCTTTTGCAGAAGCATCATTTGTAGATGACAAATCCTCCGAGCCGGATGGTATTGTCCGAACGAGTCTTTGAAATAAGTCTCCTCTTGAGTTCTTGAAAACTCTTCTCACATTCTTCGCTCCAACCGAACTTTGTATCTTTCAAAGTCACCGAGTCAATGGAGTAGCGATTCGAGAAAATCCTTCCACGAATCTCCGATAATAACCAACTAAACCGAGAAAGCTACGTCTTCGGTCATTCGATTTAGGTTGTTCCCGACTTTGAATAGCTTCAATCTTTCTTTGGGTCAGCGGATATTCCATGACTTGATACCACGTGCCCAAGGAATGCTACTTCTTCACCGAACTCACATTTCTTCAACTTGGCATAAAGCTTATATTCACAGAAGCTTTTGAAGTGTCGACCTCAAGTGTTGCTCATGATCTTCACGGCTTTTGGAATAAATAAGGATGTCATCAATAAAGACGCGACCACAAAGTGATCTAAATATTCCTTGAATACTCGGTTCATCATATCCATGAAGGCGGCGGGAGCATTAGTCAATCAAAAGGACATGACTAGGAATTCATAATGCCCGTCTTAGAGTTCCGAAAGCCGTCTTTGGAATGTCGGTGGTTCTAATCTTCAATTGGTGATATCCTAACGAAGATCTATCTTTGAAAAGAATTTGGCTCCTTGCAATCGGGTCAAACAGTCATCAATACGTGGCAATGGATACCTATTTTGATGGTGACATGATTCAACTCCGATAATCAATACAAAGTCGCATACTCCCATCTTTCTTCTTCACGAATAGAACAGAGAACCCCAAGGAGAAGTACTAGGACGAATAAAGCCAATGTCTAACAATTCCTGCGGTTGGGTCTTTAACTCCTGAAGTTCAATAGAGCCATTCGATATGGGGCTTTGGAAATAGGTTTTGTCTGGGGTTCAAGGTCGATACAAAATTTAATTTCACTTTCTGGGGTAGGCGGGGAAGTTCTTGAGGAATACGTCGGAAATTTATTAACAATAGAAATATCGTTCAAAACCGGCGTATTTTTGTTTAAATCGTGACATGAGCTAAGAAAGCTTGACATCCGTTTTTCAATAAACGAATAGCTTTATGGCTTGAGATGACCGTGATTGATTTTAATGGTTTGGTCGTTTGAATTAGCATAATAGGTTGATTAGGAATATGAAAGCTAACAACTTTACTGAAAACAATCAATTTTTGCATTATAAGTAGTTAACCAATCAATCCACTAGAATCACGTCAAATGCAAGTATTTTTAATGAAATAAGATCGACGGAATAATGTAAAGTACCGATTTAAACCAAACAAGACTTATAAGCAATGGATGTAATGAAGGTTTCTCCCAACGGAGTTTCCATAGATAAGTCAAAGTCTAATTTCTCCTGAGTCAAATTTAATCGATGGCGCAAGTAGGAGAAATAAAAGAATGGGTAGAACCCCAGATCAAATAAAGTATAGACTTCATTAGAGTTTATGATAAGCTTACCCGTGATGACCTCATTCGGTTCCTTGCTCTTTGGGAGGTCACAACAAAACGCTCTCCCTTGCACTAACTGGGTTTTGAATTTTCTCGGGATGGCCTTTGGTGCCTCCATCCTAGTCGAATTTGTCTTGATGAAACGATAAAATCGAGCTAAGTGACCTTCTCTTCCACAATTATAACATGCTTTGGACTGGCATGACGCAGCTTTGGTGATGTGTCCTCTCTCCGCATTTGAAGCATATGATAGGTGGTCTTTCTCTTCCTTAACAATGGGTCTTTGGTAATGCGACGTCTTTCCATCATTGTTGAATCTCCGTTTCTTGAAATGTCCATTCTTATTGTTTTGGCCTCGATTACCACCAAGTGGTTACCATATCCCCGCCTGTTGATTCCTCCACGCTTGTTGTCACCGCTCGATGACTACTCTCGCCGGTATTATAATTTTCTTGCGTACCGCTCTCTTTTAGTTGTGTTAACTCATTATCGCGTTCCACTAATCGAGCCCTATTTACAACATCTGAATACAAACACAGTTTATGAAATAAGATGTTGGCGTATCTCCGCTTTCAAACCTCTTAAAAACATTCGCGTCATTCTCTCTTCATTATCCACCAAGTGGGACGAAAACCGTGATAACTCATGAAATTTTGCCTCGTGATGCGACACGGTCATATTGTTTTGTTCCAACTTGATAAACTCCACCTCCTTCATGTGGCGAATACTTTCGTGAAAGTATTTGTCGTTGAATAACTCTGGAACTTCTCCCAAGATATCTTGATCACGATGGGTTGAGTACGTTTCCGATTCCCACCAAGTCTCGCCTCTCCAAAGCATGACATAAAAGGCGGCAAAGAACCTTTTGCTCTCTCGAGCATCCCAAGACATCAAATATCTTGGTAATCGCTTTATCCATGCTTCCGCCAAGTGGTTTTGGCTCACCCTTAAACTCCGGTGGTCCCAGCTCCTTGAATTGTTTAGCGGTGACCGCCCGAGAGTTTTCCTTGTTTCACCTACGTTTTGGGCAGGGAGTCGCTCTCGCTTGTTGTTGCATAAATTGCATAAAGCCTCTGAACATTTGATCATTCATCATTTGGTCAGTGTTGTTGTTTGCATGAGGATTGTCGCCTTCCTGATGCACATTATCCTGATTATTGATATGTGGTGAATTAACGATCGCCTGCGCTCCATTGCTATTCTCAACATTCTCAGATGTCATTTTCAGATACTGCCACAAAACAAAAGGTTAATTGACATGTAACAAATTATCCCTATCTTCCCGACCAACCAATAAAATAAAGACATAAACTTAGGTAGGTCATACTAGCGAAGGTATTCCCCGTCTCTCCCCTCCTAGTACTATTCTCACATCTTAGCCAGGGATCATATCCCTAAGCTCTGATACCAACTGTGACACCCCCAAAATTAGGTATACATCACCCATCTTGGGTCGCCACTTACATGGTATGCAATTTAAATACAACTTAATACATAAAGCTGTGAGTTTAAATATAAATATCGTCTACTAGATATTATACAAACTCAAAAAGGAGTCCTCATTACAATTATTATCACACTATTTCACGGAATAGTGAGGACTACTAATGCTATTATCTTGAGACCATCACTGCTTTCCCAGACTCGTCCCGGTTATATTCTCATTTCACGAAGAGCGAGTGAAAGAAAGGGTGAGCTCAACTAGCCCAAAGAAGAAATATTATGACTAAGATAATGCGAATAAATTATCAATAGTCTTCAACAATGTTAAACCGATAAAATACAATAGACAAACCGGTTTAATCAGAATGAATAAGCAATCCATTAAAAGAGTCAGTAGAAAATAAAGTCTACTATCTTTTAGGTTTTAAAAGTTTTCATCATTTATATAAATTTAGACTCGACTTTTAATAAATATTCCACATCATCGAATCACCCCGCACTACTGACGAGGATATTCTTTAGTATCCGACCACAATTATTCATGCACTTCTGGGCCAAGAATATTTGTGTATTCATTAATGGTCATGATCATGCCAACAACTGTCCACCAATGCACTACGGCCACTGAGGATTTTTATCACATCATTTGTAACATTACGGTCATGATTACACCAAATAGTCTCTCGGTCATAATCATACAAAGTCCATCTATGCACTACAAAACCATGTATTGACTTTCAACATAATATAAACATGAGGATGATGACAATGATATAAGAATTGAATAAAACAAGTTCAAGAATTATTTTATCCGGGAATTATTAACGTCCAAATTATCAACATGATACTATTTTGTAGAGTAAAATTCAAGAATGATCGGAAGAATATTTCATGAAAAGATCTTCGGATGAAACGCAAATATCAAGGATATTCCACTAATTTCATGGAGTATAAGTCAAAGTTTTAACCAACCGGGTATAATAAAGAATAGAATAACAAAAAAATCACCATGCATGCGATAGGCCAAGCATACGAGTGTTATTCCAACAGAATAATAAATAACGGAACCAGTCCGCCGTAAAACGCATGACGTGATGTTCCAACGTAATAATAAAGAATGAAACCAGTCCCACGTAAAACACACAGCATGTGGGATGTTCCAGCGAGAATAATAATAAAGATTTTAACCGGTCCGGTGTAAAACACATGCATGTGATGTTCCAATGAATAATAATAAAGACGGAACCCGTGTCCGTGTAAAACACACGAGATGTGATGTTCCAATGAATAATAATAAAAAGATTTTACCAGTCCGATGTAAAACACACGCATGGATGTTCCAATGAATAATAATAAAGACGGAACCGGTCCGGTGTAAAACACACAAACAGAATGTTCCAACGAGAATAATAATAAAGATTTTAACCAGGTCCTGTAAAACACATGCATGTGGATGTTCCAACGAGAATAATAGAAGAATGTCACCAAGTATAGGGTAAACCACGATACAAGTTATTCCAATGTAATAATAAGCAATGGAATAACAACAGTTCTCTTCATAAATAAGAAAGAATAACACCCTTACATTTGGTAGGAGATTGAATCTTTATGCAGCGGTTAGTAGTAACAAAAATACTCTTCTTCTTTCTCTTTATTCTCTCTATACTTTCTCTCTCTATAGCTTGAATGAATTAAGTGAAAATAATGAAGCCCTAGGCCTCTATTTATAGAAGATTTCTAGCTTAGCACTCTTAGTGTGAAAAGCGCAAGTGGCTTGACGACTAATGATGTGAAAAGAAAAGTGGTTTGACGCTTGTAATGTGAAGCGACAAGTGGTTCGGCGCTTTGTGTAATGTGAAACGACAAGTGGTTCGACGTCTGGTAAAGGTAATTACTATTAACGAAGGTAAATACTATTGACGAAGGTAAATACTATTCACAAGGGTAATTCTTATTGGCGAAGGTAATTACTATTGACGAAGGTAAATACTATTCACAAGGGTAATTACTATCGACGAAGGTAATTACTATTGACGAAGGTAAATACTATTGACGAAGAGACTCTTAGATGATGACATATGAGCCCCTATAAAATAATCAAACTTACCACAAATCATTTTTTTTTTCATCAACACATATTTAATCTTTCAACAATTATTAATCATTTATAACATTGTCGTCTCTATTATTGATTTAATACTATAACATATTATACGATGATAATCTTTGTGACAATAATTGAATCAATAATATAAGAGATATGATCGTTAATTCTTTGTGCAGTAATAATTGAGCATAATGAAGAGTGACTTCTCACGTAAGCATCGATAATCAATCTGCGTGTCTCTTATGCAACCATGCCAGATTTCTTGTACTTTTTTACCACCGGGTAGTTCAACAGCTTTTAACGGTAACACCTCCGTAGTTATTTTATAAAATATTTTTGTCGTTTTCTCAATCCGATAATAATTACATTATTGAGGGTCCACCAATGATTGAGTATTTATGCGAATATTCCCTAACAAAAAGAATATTCCCAGAGCCAAATGAATATTTTATAACAACTTGCATACTTGGCAAAATTTATAAATATTACCCACAACTATAACATTATATCAAATTTATTCCATAATATTCAAAAATAATATTTATAGAAAATTCATCTTTATTTATAAAAATTTGGGGGTCTTACAAATGATCTAAAACTTGTTGTCTATTGTATTCTATGAGATTTTTCTCTGTTGAGGACTAAGGATAATTTGTTCTACATTATCTTAGTCATAATATTCTTTACTGGGCTAGTTAAGCTCAGCCATTTCCTTCACAATTTCTTTCAGGTAATAATAGTGTAGCTGGGTCGAGCGGGGATAACATGAGAATAATGTGATGGTCAGAGACTGTGGAAGTTTCTCAATGCATTATAAAAGTGTATGACAATATATTATTGTATTGAGGACTTAAGATATGTGTGACGTATTTTATACGTTATTTAATAATTGATTTTGGTGAACAACAATAGCGTAAGAAGGACCCGACTGTGAAAGCGTAAAAAATGCACCTTATTAGAATGATGATGACATAAATCTTCTCGTGTTCCTTGAAGACTTGAAATAATTGTTGTTTTATTTTATACGGCATTTGGGTGTGTATATTGTAAGACCCCAACTTTTTATTAATAAAATGAAATTTCCTCTATTTATTTATTTTGAAATAATAAGGATGGATTTGATTAATGTGGTAAGTTATGGGTAAAATGTGCAATTATTTCAAATAAGCAAGTGGTTATAAAATATTCATTGTTGTCGGGGAATATTCGTTTGGTCGTGGAATATTCTTCATTGTCGGGAATATTAAATGCGGCAAGCGATCTTTTGGGGCCCATAACGGAAGCGATTGGATGAAGAAAACGACAAATATAAGTTGTTTAAAAATAACTACGGCGTTGTTATTCACAGATTATCTTTATTAAAAATACTCGGTGGTTAAAAACACGATGAAGACACTACAGTATTGCACCAATTATTGATTCTTACGAAGGCACTACTCAATAATGGTTACGATAATTATTGCTCGATATTTTATTGATTTAATAATTGTTGCGTTGATATTTTATATTCTTGTCGTTTCAATAATTGTCATTACACAAGATTTTTTCATTATCGAAGCAATAATTCATATTATCTGAATAATATTATTAGATAACATTATTGGCAATGTCTAGAAAGTTACATCTAAGGAGAGGTTTGGTCACCTAATTGCAAGCGCCAAAGAAGGAGAAATTCTTATTGAAAGCCCTCTTTCTTGAACCGCACAGTTGTCAATATTGTGATTCTCGTAATATTATTTGTGAATAATTAATTATTGATTCATATGATGAGGAAAATATTGATTTTATATGGATATAGATGGAGAAAATTTTAATGTGACAATTGTTGAAAATTGAAATTTTATCTTTTTTGATAAAATAATTCATTTAAATATATTATTATATTTTAATAATATAATAATGATAATATTTTTACGATGAATGTGGGATATATGAGTATATGTGGAGGAGGAGTATTTTGTTACCAAAATATTTAAAGCATGTTTTATGTGTCGATGGACCCCATTTCTTGATGAAAATTTGATTATAACAATAAAATCGCTTTGTTTGTGGATTTCGGTCAATTTCATTTGGAATTTGGAAAAACTTTCTGCCGCAAAGTTGTAGAGAATTGAATTTCCTATAAAAAGCGTGAGATTCAAATTTTTTGATAAAAGGGCTATTTATTATGAATTATTGAAGTTCAAGTTCAAATAATTAATTTTTGGGAGTTTTAGTTAATTATTTTGAGAAAAACGTTTTTTGCAACTAAGTTGGCCTCACATGTGATTCAAATGGGCTGAGATCAGTTGTCTAAGGTGGGCTAAGGAAAATGTAAAAAATATATTAATATTATATTTAATTTTCTTCTTTAGTGTTCTAAGCATTTTCCTATAAATAGGGTGCTTAGGTTAGAATTGAAAATCACACCAGAAACTGATGTTTCTCTCTATTTCTCTCTCGATATATTAAGAGTATTCTTGTGAGTATACTTTGAGTGTTGTTATATGGTGCAAGTTCCTTCACCTATATCCGGTTTTTTCACCGGCAATCTTTGTGAGGTAAGGGATATTATTATTAAAATGATACTATTTCTTTCAATATCATTATGCCGAAGTATTGATCTGGACTTTTAATCAAATTTGGAACTTTTTGTGCGGAGTTACTTATTCACGATACTCGGCCTTTATTCACGATATCGACACTATTCATGAATACGACCTTTATTCACGGAAAAATAAAATTTTTCCTTTTCGTCCAAAATATCTATTGTGGATACTAGCTTTGATTGTATCCATGTTTTGATCATTCTTGAATTTTACACCACTATGATTATTTATGAGGTATTTTTGGACATGAAATAGCTGAAATACGAATCCTTAATACTTGTTCTTTTGTTTCACTCGATTTGTTTTTTTTTTTAAATATTTTTCATCATCCTCAGTCCTAAATGATGATATTACTGAATATCTTTGGCCTGTAGTGCAAAGATGAATGATTTCTTGATGAATATCTTTGGTAGTAGTGCGAAGATGAACAGTGTTTAGATGAACATGATGGATCGATGAATATCTTTGGTAAGATCTTGCAAAGATGAATATTTGATTCAAGATGAATATTGATTAATGTTACGAGGATAAAATAATGATGATGGATCATTAAATTCATAGATATTAGTAGATTTCATCCTCTACGTAACTCTTACTATGAATTAATATTTTCCATTGCGAATATTGCTCTAAAACTTGTTGTTTAATGTATTCTCTCAGATTTTTTTTTCCTTGTTGAAGACTAACGATAATTTGTTGTATATTATCTTAGTCATAATATTCTTTACTGGGCTAGTTGAGCTCACCCTTTTCCTTTTTGTTCCATTTTTCTTCTCAGGAGGCGAGAATGTAGCGAGTACTAGTCGGGTATGGAATGAAGGTTCTAGAGAGAGTTGTTTAGTAGTCCTCACTATTTTTGTAAAATAATGTATCAATAAATGTGATGGAGATTTATTTGGGTATAGATATTGTCTAGAAGATAATATTTGTATTCAAACTCACAGTTTTACTGTTGTAATAATAAAATTGTAGTTGTTTCTGTACCATGTATTGACAACTCAGAATGGGTGATGTATACCTATTTTAGGGGCGTCACATATATTGTCGTATTATATTCAGTAAAATATTTGTATTGAAACTCACAGCTTATGTGTTGTCGTATTTTGCACGACAGTTTAACAGTTGTATATATAAATGAAGTTTGTATTTGGATTCTGTAGTGGATTCCTGGCGACCCGGAATGGGTCGTGTGGACCTGTTCTGGGGGAGTCATAGCTGGAGTAGAGGATGTAACGTGGACACGATTTAAGGAGATATTCTTCGAGAACTATTTTCCCACGAGTATGCAGGGTAGGATGGAGATGAAGTTCTTGGAACTTAAACAAGGGGATATGAATGTTCCTCAATATTCTACCAAGTTCAATAAACTGGCGAGATTTGCTCCACATCAGGTGGATACAGAGGTGAGCTAGAAATGCACGAAGATTAGCGAGCAGGGCTTGAAACCATGTCTATATAGCCGGATATCAATGTTTCAAAGTAATTCCTTTGGAACTATTCTGGAGAAGGCAATATATAATTGCAGAGGGTGGTAGTGAGGCTTTAAGCCAATACCACAGAGAGAAGAAGAATAAGAGTAAATTAGATGGGGAAGTGAAGACTGAGGGAGCCAGCGGGAGTGTCAACGGACAGAAGAAGAAGGTTTTTAACTTTGGGAATAGCAGAGTGAAACAAGGAGATCCTAAGAGAAGGATCAAAGCATGTAAGAACTGTGAGAAGACTCATTTAGGAGTCTGTCTCAAGGATAAAGCCGTGTGCTATAATTGTGGACAAGAAGGGCACATTTCGCCTAACTGTCCAAATCCGAGGAAGAACTATGGATGCTTCGTATGTGGATCAACTGACCACATGGCGAAGAACTGCTCGAAGAAGGGGATGGATGGTAATAAGGGCGCTAATAGTGGTAAGTTAGCTATTAGTGGTCCAGCTCAATTAAGTAGACCGACGGCCCACACCTTTAATATGACGGTCCAGGATGCAGTTGCATCGGGAGATGTAGTTGCAGGTATTATCCCAATCAACGATATAAATGTTTATGTGTTGTTTGATTCGGGTGCTACTTGTTTTTTTATAGCATATGAATTTGCTAGACGGTTAGAATTACTCCCTGAAAGATTGCCAATTCCCAGATAAGAAATCACCTCAAAGAGGGAGAGAGAAGTCTTAGTGGATGCTTTCTTGGTGAGCGCTGAGATTGTTTTCTCGTACAATGACGGTTGAGCTTGTCTTCTACAATGGGTCTCTCTCAAATTAATTCAAGGGTAAGAGCAGATAAAACCTCTTTTGAAAAGGCAGAAACTTTGTACACGTGAGATGTTTTGATTGAGAAGGCTAGAAAAAGAAAGGAAAGATGGGGGACAGGGGGGTGGGGGACCGGGGGTGGGGGTGGGGGTGGGTGGGCCAAAGAATTAAAAAAATTTAAGTTAAACGATGTCTGGAGGTGAGTTTCGACAATGAGGGTGGAAAATAGAGGTAACTATAGATTTATTCAAAAAAATAAAAAAATCGAATACGAAGATAAAAACACAAATTAACTTGAAAACATAAATCATTTTTTAGAATTTTTCTTACAATGGAGATAAGCTTAAAAAAACTTGAAATTAAAATAGAAGAATCTCAAAGAAAATCAATCACTCAAATTGATTCCATCTTCTTGTTCTTCATTTGCCAGAAGTCTCTGTCGTTCAAAACCAGCATCACACGGAGATAAGCATTATATATGTGTTCATGTAAACTCTCCTCATTGTACTCTAAATAAAATTTCAATAATTCTTCAATATAATCGTAATCAACGGTTAGATTATGCTCTAGTACTCTCCACCCCACCACCTCCCACATCGACTTATAAAAGTCATCTTCTGGTTTTGATGAGTACATGCATTCCATTATATTGCTGCCCACCTTAAAAGTAGACGCACTTAAGCTTACGTACGCCTCTTGTATAAGAGAGTATGAAGTGCTGGGATTCACAAAAAACCTACCAGTTTTTTTTAAGTTGCATGGCTTATCCACCATTTGAAGGGCGGGAGAAGTTGGAGGTGGTGGTACACTTTTGGCCCTTTTGGAATTGGAAGAGGAAATTTCAGAGTTGTTTGTCATATTTGCAACCTGCAGAAAATTTCTTATTAATGATATCTAGCTATAGTTTTGAATGGTGAGTGAAAGTGTTATATATATATATATATATATCTGTGGGCCAGATTCTAAAAGTGAATACCAATAATTGACCAAAAAAGTAAAACACGCGGGTTTGAGTGCAGGTGGGAAAAACACCCGTTGACCACAAACCCGCGTGTTTTCTTTGATCTGCTCTTTCTTTTTTTCATTTTAATTCATTAATCTATATATATATATATATATATATATATATATATATATATATATATATATATATAAGTGAAGTGGACTGTTAAAATGTCCAAATATTAATTAATTATTGCTTTGATTTTCTTTTTAAACATAGATTATGCAGATATGATCGAATTTAATGAATTTGTTGTATTTCAGATTATAGGGTGAATTAATAAATGTTCTTTATCAGTCACATGCATGCAGGACTAATAAGGCCATTCCTATCTCTCTCATTAACTAGGGCATGATGCCAAGTGTTAAAATAATGGCATTAATTTTTCATTCCTATCTCTCTCGTTGAAATTTTTAATTTAGAAAAAGTATTATGGACATAATCTTATTTCCTTAAGTTGGTATATATAATTGCATATTCAAAATTGAATACACATGTTAACTAATCATTTAAAAAGTAATTGTTTACCATAAATATAAATATAGTGAATTAGATAAGATTGAATATTTTTCTAAAGTAAAAGCCATAGGTTCACAATATTTCTCTCACTACAAGAAAAAAGATTAAATATTTCGTCGGAAATATATTAATTCCGAGAAAATAAATTCTGTCGGACATAATTATGTCGAAATTAGTCATTTTCCTTGTAGGGTCTCACATAAATAATTAAATAATAATCAAATTAATTCTTATGTTGATATTTGCACACTCTACGTGCATTTTAATTTGATGTGTCCAAAATAATATTTTAGATTATTATAAAGTACAAACTTTGAATGTATGAAGGGTATACAATTTCAATTTAGAGTGTGTACATATTAATACTCATAAATTAAATACAAACATGTTTAGTTAATTAAATTCCATCTTCTTACAATCCAACTGATATCTAAGTCCGGATGGCCGAGTGGTTTAAGGCAGAGCCTCTTCAAGAGAGGTCGTGGGTCAAAATCCCTCTTCTAATACTCTTTTTGTTTCTTTTTAATTTTTCCCCTTCTAACTTCTAAGCACATATATAAGATAGGATACATCTATAGGTACCATCAATCATAATTCTAAATTATAATTAGACTAAAAGACAAAATACATCCCAAATTTTACATCACTGTTGATTTTTGCACCCTAAACTGAAAAAGGTGTCTAAGTACACCCCAAACTTCATTTTTGCTGAACAAGATGCACACTTTTATGACTTAACCCTCAAAAAATGACCTATTAAGGTCAGAATCTTATTATAGAGGGGTAAGTTTGGTATTTTACATTTATTCTCTTCCCTTTATCTCTCTCTCCAGTAACCAAGCAAACAATGACATCTTCACCGTGACTACTATCATCATCACTTGAACCACCGAAATTTGAACATCTTCGAATCGAAATTTGCAGTGCACCAAGAAGATACTTCCAGAAGCTTGGAAATTTGTCATGTTGCTCACATATTTGGATCCAAAATTCTACAAAATGATGATATACCAAGACTTCAAACAAAAATAAACAAAACCAAAGATACATCGAAAACAATAAGAAAATATAAAGTTCAACAAGAATTAATACAATGTCTATACGATGAAGGTAGAACTATGAGGAACAAGGAAACAGAGCCAACTTCATAGAAAGAAATTCTATCCATTCTTGATTCACAGAGCCAACTTCATAGAAAAGCGCAGCAACCAAAGTTCAAATTATCATCAATAATCAACGAAATTCATCTTCTTATTAAGATGGGTGCGTGATTAGTAGCTAGTTTAAGTAAATTTACCTCAACTTGGCTACCAGAACGACTCTACATAATTTATGATTTCATCCAAAGATAACGCTTTTCCTAGGTCACCTACAAGCCAAATTGCATCCCATATATAATAACCCATGTTATATACTAGTGGACCTATAAATGTACTATGACCAAAATCTACAAGTTTGAATATATACCTTATTGCAACCTGGCACAAGATCATGGAGAAGCTTCATTTTTTTACTAATTTTCTCTCTTGGACTGATCAAATGAAGAAAAAAAAGCGATTAGTCTACTAACTCTTGGCATGAATCGATTTTTTAGAATTAAACTTGAATTGGTTTAAGGTGGGATTACTCTTTCTCGCTAAACTATGGTCATCGTTGGCTTGACCCCTTCTTGCCATGACATAAATATAGTCTGTTGGTGGCTCAGGAGTCTTTTGGTCGTTATTAGCTTGTTTCTGATCCTCCTCTGCACGACTGCACCTATCTTTGTTTCCTCCTCTGTTTTAACACTTCCACCACCACCTGTCATTTTGGATCTCTTTACATTTAAATTATCATCACCTTCTGCTTCCTAAAAGATTAATTCTCAATCAAATCCAAGAAAGAGTAAATAAATAAAGGAAAACAAAAGCAAAAGTAAAATAAAAAAGATTCATCTTTTGCTTTTATAGAGTATTTTATTTTTACCTTTTTAGCATTAAGCGGATCGATAATGCGACTTCTTTTGCTTTTCCTCTTGAGACTCCTTTTCTTTTCCTCAGAATTCAATTCTTTTGGAGTTCCAAACCCCAAACTAGACCAAAAATTCAATTATTAAGACGCATTAACTAGCTCAATTAATAGAACCCAAAATTCATTATCAACCTCAAAATCGAACAAGACCCATACGCAAACATAGAAACATCAAAATCACGCACAAATAAACACAAAATAGTATAATCTAACAAAATGCATGTAAAATTCACCTAAAAATTGCTTTTAAGTTATACATACCAAATTTCAATTTTTTATAAAAAAATAGAAAAAGATAAACTTGAATTGTATTTAATTACTTCATTTTTCCGATCAACGACAAGCTTCTTGATGATTTCCCCACTTTTTGGCAATGTTCTTCTCCTCAGAACGCCTCATCTTCCATGTCTACCGCCCATTAAAGAGGGTTTTGAGGTTTACTTACTTCGGTATCTTTTTATGATATAGGTTTGAACTGCTCTACAGAGTGCGGTGAAGATTGAACTTTGGGAAAATGAGGTCCGATATTCTCTCATATATATACGGTATTCGTAAGCGGAGAAGAATTAACCAAAGAAAGAAGGTATTAAAAAGACTTAAATACCCTTCAGATCCACGTGTATGTTTTAATAGGTCATTTTGTAGGAGTTAAATCATAAAAGTGTGCATTTTGTTCAGTAAAAGTGAAGTTTGGGGTGTACTTAGACACTTTTTTCAATTTGGGGTGTAAAAATCAACAGTGATATAAAGTTTGGGGTGTATTTTGTCTTTTAGTCTTATAATTATAATTATAATTATAATATTAAAATTATTAAGATATAAATATTTTAAATTTGAAACCAAACAAACAAAATATCGTTTTTCTACTTCAACCGTAGTAACCGTTCTCTCTTTCCTACCCCAACGCTTTCCGGTCAGACCATCACCATATGGTCCATATCTACATATAGTGATATATATGTATGTATATAGATACAAATTTGTAATACTACGGCAATGGAAGACAAAGATACAGAGCTCCTCTCTCGAGTCACAGTGAACCACCTGTTCTTAGGCCAATTCGAACCCTTCCGAGCCACCCTAATCACTCTCCGATCCCGAAACCCTGACCTAGCTCGCTCCATCCTGCAAACAATCGTTGCTAATGGCGGCCGATTCGACTCACTGCTCTGGTCCCCCTCCTGTCCTTCTCGAGCTCACCTCACCTACCTCTCCACCCTCGAGCTCCTCCAATTCGACGACCCCACGTTGTCAGTTTGGAGCTTTGATTCGATTTCTCTCCGTTTGCGCTCCGAGTTTCTGCTCTATATCCAAATTATAACCTCTAGGGTATCGGATAGTATTAAAGGAAGCGTTAATTTGGATGAAAATGAAGAGGGTAATAGTGAAACTGATTCGGACGAAAGGGGTTCTGTTGAAAATCGCAAATTGGGCGAGTCTTTACGGGTTCTGGATAGGATTTCGGAGGTGGGTATGTTTCGGTTGAGGCCGGATATGGTAGCTGGGGATGATGGGAGAGAAAGTGTGGAATTGGAGGAAGAGGAATTTATTTGTTTGAGGAAGGTTATATTGGAAAATGCAGACGTCTTCGATTCATTATGTGGGAATATACAGAGGCAGGTTGGGTTGGTTGAGAGTGATGATTCAGGTTTGGCAATTACGTTGAGGAGTGAAGAGAAGAAGAGGGAGGAGGATGATAAGGTGCTTAAGTTGATACAAAAGAGTGTTCAGACTGCACATTTGGATGGAATGAAGGAATGCTTGAAAGACAGTGATGAGGACGGAGTTGTTTCTCATATTCGTTTTCTTAATATGGACTACGGAGTGGAGGAGACTAACTATCGGTATGCTAGTTACTTTTCTTAATAATTTTGAGCTGCCATGTAAACTGTATGAAGTGTCTCTTATTAAAGTTCATTTCACCTCAACATTTTTTTGTTGCCAATCTGTTGCATTTAAAATCTATCATTAATGTCTTACCCTTCACCAAAGGGAGGGAGGGAGGGAGGGGGGGAATATTATACGTCCTTATCTGCAGTGTTTTTTTCTGTTGGTTTGTTATCTGTACTGTCTTTAACTAAAATAAAAGTTTACTTTTTTTGCTGATTTTCAAATCTCATCTAAGCACAAGGTTTAATTGAGACTGGAAACTCATTGAAATTGTTAAAAGTATTAATTTTTAATGTCAAATTCTAGATAACACAGATTGGTGTTCAGGTGCAATCAATAGCCACAAACAATTGTGAAAAGGTAATGAATTAATTTATGTTCATAGGATGTGTTTGACAACCTAAACATCATTAGGTGAAAGGGAATTAACTACGAAATACAGTGAGGAGAATGGGAGTCATTCTTGTTTTACCCTGAGGCAGCAATCTAGTGGGAAACAAAACAAAGAGCGGTAGGAACATGTGTGTGTGTGTGTATATATATATATTTATATATTTTTTCCCCGTTATGTAAATGCATATATTTTTGAAGGACTATTCTTATGTAGACATATCCAACTAAGAACTGAATATCTCCCTTGTTTAAGATTGGTAGAAGATAAACCATCCAAACTAAAATCTATATAATTTACTAATGATATGTACAGTGATTGAAGGTGTTCATATAAAAAATTAAATTGATGTACCCTTTCTAATTTTAGGATAAGTAGTTTTTATTTACTTTAGTATGGTAGTAGTACTTGAAGTGTGATTTACTTAAGAGGCTGAATGGTTTTTATAAGATAGAATAGGAGTTAAATATTAGCATCTTATAAGTATGTGTACATTAGTATTTCACTTAATATGAGTGTAGAAGGATGCGATAGTGCATTTGTGCTTTTTGGCATATTTATCAGAGAAGCTATGTGGCAAAACATGAAAAAATAAAAATTTAGGATCATTACCTAATGATGAATTTACCAAGTAAAGATTAAAATCTTAATAAAGAATTAATGATGTAGAAGCTAAAGGATAGTGTTCAAGCCATTGCAGAGGATCGGTAAAAATACTGCAGGAGGCTGTTCTAAAATTTCTATTGGCCTCTTGTTTAATTCATATTTTATTAACTAGTGCTCAGGTTTGGATATTATAGATATTTCCTTTTTCTCTGGTGTTGTGTTTTTAATCCTTCTTTTAGTAGATGATGGTGGATACTACTATTCACTGGACTGTAGATTGATGTTGGTTTTGTGTAGGAATTTATTGGGTGTAGCAACTATCTTTATAATGCTATTTCTGTTATTTTGGAAAAAAACATAATTGAATTATCTTTTGACTAATGTGCAAGTTTTGCATCTTATCTAGGACTTTGATTTTGGCATTCTCACAAGGTGAATATACTATACTTTATATTAGTTAAATTGGCCGCATCTTTTGAAGGTATATTTTTCAATGTCTAGGATGGGAGACATAATACATTAATACTGCCCACATCTTTTCTCTAAATTAGGATTTCTATTTGGAATGGAAGAGAGTTGTTTTGGATTCTATTCGTCCACTCCCATATTTTCCAAGTGTTGATCCCACCACCCCCAATATAAATTGTTTTTTGGCAAGCACGACCTTATTTCTGAAAACAATAGATATGATTCTACTTTCACCTATTAGCTTTAACTGAATCTGGCAATAAAGAACAAATCTAGTATTGAAATGTTTAGTACCTAAGAATAAATGACAGAAATATCTATTCTATCTTATTATAATGGGAGCAGGTCTGCTCAGCATTGATTGCAAGTTCTCCCTCAAGTAAGTGCTTGTTTATCTAACAACATCTGGTGTGTTTGGAATTTTCAGAATGAACCAAACGCGCCAGTTGCATTTGAGATTCTTGTTCACCTAATAACAACTTATTCCAAACGCACCTTATTAAACTCACAAACACCTGCGTTTGAGGATCAGACGCACAACACCAAAAGGTGTGTTTGGACCTCTAACGCACTAAACGCTGCCGCTCCAAATGGTAGTAACCGAACAGACCCTTGACATTGGCATAATAATCTAATACAAGATACTATAGAGCATGTGCATCGCGTGGCACAAATATAGTGCTTATTAGTTGGATAGCCTCTACCCATTTGCTCGAAAACTTATTATATCCCATGTCCCTATATCCTGTAATGCATTTAAAGAAATAAAAAGCAGATTGATTCCCCCAAGACGAGCAGAAGGAATATCTGCTTTTGTTGTTAAAAAGTATTCAAGGATGGTTATGGTTTGAAGAGTAGAAGTAAGCTTGAAAACTAGAAGAATTTTATAGTGATTAAGCTTTGAAACAATATCTTTCAGACTTTCACCAGTAATTGCTCGTGTTATGATCCCTCAATCAAAAGTTTTTCTCCCTTTTTTTAGATACGTAAAAAGTTCTTTCACCATTTTCTTGAATCTTATTAGAGACCATGTCCTAAATTCTATACTCCTAAGAAATTAGAAAGAGACTGATGGCCCCTTGATGAACAGAAGGAATATCTTTCATCATTAATTGCTCATGTAATGATTCCTCTATCATAATTTATTTAATCTTCTTGAGCTGTGTTGAAAATGTTTTTTGGAAAAGTAAGTATTTGTAAAAGCCAAGGATTGTAAGCATGATGTTTTGCTTTGTGTCTCTTTTCCTTTTTATTATTTTAAGAAAAATGTTATTCTTTTTAGATCTTTCCCATTCTTTTGTTTCCTGGTCATTTATTTAGACTCCCTTTTGATGTTTTCAATAGCATGGTTTTGCAAGATCTCCTCAAGAGGGTTTTGTCAGGAAAGGATGAATATGGAGACAACTGGCTGGCCATGAGACATAAATTGTTATCAATCTATGGAGAAGCTCTTTCGTCAACATGCACACGTCTTGTTCAAATGATTCAGGTGGTTATTTTTTTCCTTCCCTTTTATGCTGACTTATTACATATTAATAGTAAACATAATAGTGATGGACCTGTTAAAAGAAACTACATCAGTAATTTAGTAAATGGATCTTGTTTAGATTTTGGCTGGTAGCATTGGCAGATACCCAGTCCCTCGCAGTGGAGAGCGGGGTTCGAATCTCACCCCCTCCCCCATAAGTTGTAATAGAGTAGGATCTTAATGGTACCAAAAAAAGAGAGGATATTATCATGACGCTGATCCTACTTAAGTGCACTGTGCTCATAACAGCATTGTAGGCTGCTTAAACGAATCTCAGTATGGCAGTATCTCAGTCCCATGAACATGGTGTGTACCAGAGATTGAAAGGTTTCTTTTAGCTGTTAGTATGAACATGCATTATAGCTGCAAGGTACTTGTTCTATAACAGGTTTTCATTTTAATGTGCATATATATATATCAACTTTTTGATGACGGTGGAACCTGCAAGTCTGCAATCACTATCCTTAGTGTAAGCACTGCACAAATGATCAAGTGCAAATACCCCACCAACGCACACCGGTTGCCTTGTAATCCCACAGTAAACTATGTGTTGATAGCCCCAAGGAGTCAAGGAGATCATTGTCTTTACGGAATATTGTACCCATGACCTATGCATTGAAAGACACTTATCACTAGAATTTTTATCAAAAAAAATAAGAAAGAGCACTTATCACTGCACTAAGTACCACTTGAGCTTCAGCTAACTCCTTAATATTATTTCCGAGATGTATATTAGTAGCTTGAAATTCTGCTTCTTTCTTTGATTTTGTGAATATATGCTTGGGAGTTCTTAATTATCTTTTGGGCAACATGTGCAACCATTGGTCTGCCTAATAACCACATAGTTTTTTTATATACTCTAAACAAAATTTATTAGTAAGAAGGGAAGGTACAAGTGAGGAGGACATAGAGAGTGTTACAAAAAAAAGGAGTAAAATCCGCAAAACCATTAATATAGTGTCTTTATCCCGTCCCTATGAAATATTATAAACATCCACAATGCCAAAGGATCTTTTATCCTCTCTCTCTCCTAAACCTGAAAATGTGGTAAGCTGCAGAGTCTCACTGAAACAGGACTTGCCCATGCTTCTTCCAAGATCCTAAATAGATGGCACCAAAGTCTCCAAGGTAATAAAATCATCAGTGAATAATGTGTAAGATGGCATGGATAGAAATATATTATAATAAGGCACTAATATAATTGGACTGGTTGTAGTTTAGTTCTGCATATGGTTGTATGGTGGCTTCCACCCAGAACAACTTGACTGATGGTTTTTTGTGAGGGAACATGTACAACCTGGACACCTGTTTCGGCCATTTCATGTACACCCTAGTGTAGGGTTGTCAGTATATCTGATCTGAGTGGGCATCTCATGTATATACTTTTTGCAGATTATTCAGGATGAATTGCTCTCTGAAGAGATTGAGATATACAAAGCTTCTGACAGCAACCAAAAATTTCCTCCGCTTGAGTGTCTTCAAAATTATATTTCAGAAGTGAAACCAGAGACTTTAGGTGACATAACTTCATCCTTGAAGATGGCAACCTCTTCGTGCATGAGAGACATGTATCATTATGCTCGTGTTTCTGGAGTTCATGTACTAGATTGCGTCCTGAATATTGCCCTATCTGCTGTCAAGAGGGAGCAGCTTCAAGAAGCGAGCAATGTACGTACCGTTAAAATTAAGTATAACCTTATTTTATGTCTTCCCTAGGACACATTTAACATTGTTTTCAGAGTGAAAAAATCAATAATTTTCTCAGTGATGATTTTCTGGTTAACTTGTAAAATATTTTTGCATAAATTGATGTCATAGGTTCTCTCATTGTTTCCCCGACTTCAACCCCTGGTAGTCGTTATGGGTTGGGATCTGTTATCTGGAAAAATCACTTTGAGAAGGAAGCTAATGCAGCTTTTATGGACCAGTAAGTCGCAGGTTTTTCGGCTGGAAGAGTCTTCTCTCTATGGGAATTCAGATGAGGTAGTTATACATTGTTTTCTAACATGCTTTTGATATTATATAAACTGTTGGAATTACTTATTTATCTGCGCTTCAAGCGTCAATATTTGATTAACCCTTATTATTGGTTTGGCAGGTGTCCTGCGTTGAGCATCTTTGTGATTTTCTATGTTATCAACTTGATCTTGCTACTTTTGTCGCCTGTGTCAATTCTGGTCAATCGTGGAGTTTGAAGTCCTCGTTATTGTTGTCTGGAAAAGAACTAATTGAGCGTGGAGTTGAAGAAGCCCATTTGGATCCTTTTGTAGAAAATTTTGTGTTGGAAAGATTGTCCGTTGAAAGTCCTCTCTGGGTAAGACTACAGGTTATTATCTTTATGAACTTGTAGAAGTCTGAGTGGTTATGAATTGTTATTTTCCTGCCAGAATCGCACTTGTTCTTTATTTTTGTGGAGTCTTATTTGTAAATGGAGTTGTCTACTGTGGTTATTTCTGTTGAAAATATGTTTTATGCATTTGCGAGTATAGTTTGTTTTCGAACTATATCATATCTTTATTTTTATAATGTCTTGTGATTTCTACCTAAGTCACCAATTTGTGGAGCGAGAGTGTGAAATAATTTAATATAATTAAATAATTATATTAATATAAATAATTTTTTTATATAATAAGTAATGTTTTATTCATTCCAATCCTGATTGCTGATGTTTCGATCTATTATTGAACAATTTTAAAAGCCAAGGAATTGACAATTCCTTGTCCTCCCTTATTGTCTAGAGTTTCTGATTTTTATTTGATAAGTAATTTTTGATGTTAAAGTTTTACTTCAAGTGAATTAATTAAGCTTCCGAATAGAAGATGCTCTGTTGAATAATTTAGTACTGCAAGGTGACTCTGATTCTTTGATTGTAAAGTTGGCATAGATCTACATATATCACTTGACATCTTTGTACAGTCTTTCATCATGTTAATTACACCTAAAAAAAACTACATATACCTATAAATTGCTTGTTATGTAGATGGAGATCTAGACTATTGAGACCTAAGTGTTTAATATAGACCAATATTCTGAAAACAAGACATATCCCACTTATTCAATGACAGAGTTTGAAGCTTTAAGCACTATTTTGTTAATTAAACAGATGTGACAGTGAAATGCCAGAAACTTCTACTGAAAAGGTAGAAGCAATAGCACTGAGAAAAAAAGGGGAGAAAAGAGTCGGTAGTTTTCAATAGTTTAAAGGACTGCATCAGTGACTTTAGGTAACGACATTCAGAGGTCAACCCTTTCTAGATGGGATAGGATTGTGTATTCTAGATCTGTATATGTCAGTCCACACTTGGCCTTGACTCAGAGATACAGAGGTAGAGAAGAGAGAGATAGAGATTTAAGGATAGATTTCACTTCGAGGGCTGTTGGAGGAGGGAGATAGGTGTGAGGGCAAATACTTCTTCATTTTCATATATTTCATCACTTGATCCAAATACAAGGCTATTGCATGTATTTATGGAATGATAACTTGCTTGAAAATAAAGCTTAACCTACACCAGACTCTAATCCTTTACCTATTTTTAACTACTATCACAAAAATATGCTAGCTACTAGAATATACCCTTACTTAGTAACTACCAGTTATGCCCTTGCCTGACAGTATACGTATATGAACTTTTTGTATATACCTAAAAGATCATCTTCCTTATCTCACACCAGGAAAACAAATAAATAATTAAAGAAGTCAAGAATTATTTCAATTTAGGGAGAACCATGTGTGTAATCATTGAGCTGGTTAGAACTCCTCAACTTTGGCCACTAACTAAGTCACTTCATCTCTTTGGAAATGTTCACTATCCTGACATTGGTTCAGGTTTATAATTTTTTTAGATGTTGGTATAATTATAAATACTCATCAGTTAGTTTTTTTTCTTGATTTGCAGGTTTTGTTTGATGTTGTGCCAAGCATAAAATATCAAGATGCTATTGAATTGATTAGCATGCAGCCAATAACCTCTAATCTAGCAGCATGGAAGAGGTACAAATGCAAATTTTCTATTGTGTTATAGATTTTTAGGGGTATTTCTGCCAATATATGGTTTCAGATTGCGATCGTTAATCCCTTATGAATCTTGAAGTTGTGTGCTATTTTTTTTTGTTTGTTTTGGAATTGATGTTAATTGCACAATTGTGTGCTTTACAGTTTAGATCATCATCATGATTACCATCTCTCTCTCTCTCTCTCTCTCTCTCTCTCATGTTCTTTGTTTAGTCATGGACTTCTCTCAGAATTTCAGTGTCCTTAGCTATTTTGCATCATTGATGATTTATTGAGCTAGGACTCTTGTATGTTGGTTAGTTATGGATGGTATCATAATTTCAGTGCTGCAAATGAATAGAAACTGTTCCTTCTGGTAGTTAGATTACTACGATTTATAGTTGTAAGAAACTATGCAAGTTCTTTATAATGATTCTTGGTACTCTCGAGTTGATGCTCAATATGTATGATACAGTCTTCACATGGTAATAACCTCCGTATTTTGATAGAATGCAAGATGTTGAACTAATGCACATGCGGTATGCTCTGGAGTCTGCTGTTTTTGCACTGGGAGCTATGGGTAGGAGTGTGAATGATGTAAAGGAAAGCCACCAAATGGCTTTGTACTATTTAAAAGACCTGAGAAACCACCTGGAGGCTATCAACAACATTCCGCGCAAGGTTGAACGTGCTCTAAATTCATTGAACTTATTTTACTCTAATTTTCATCTGGATTGTAGCGACTCTAGTGCCTTTTGTTTTATTATGTAACAAGGCCATATGACACCATGCTTATGCCAGGAATATAGATTTTTAGACTATACTTGTTATTTCAGAAACAATATATATTTATCTATGGTTCCATTGGGCCATTGGCAACAGAGGTGCTCAAAAAATTCGGTTTTTTCGGTTTTTTAACCGGTACCGGTTTTTTTTGGTTTTGGTTTTTTCGGTACCGGTTTTTCGTTTTTTTTATACTTTTCGGTAGCGTAGCGGTAATGAAAATTTTGAATTCGGTAATACCAAAAAACCGAAAAAAAACCGGAAAGTTGCTAGACGCTGATGAAGTTTTTGTTAGTGGAACAGCGATAGTTGTATCACCTGTAGGCAGCATAACTTATCTTGATAGAAGGTAAAGTCTGTATAATGCTTTTGCAATTTTATCTTTAGATCGGTTGATCCTTTCTGAGGAATGGATTTGGTAGTAACTCTCGAGTCCTAGATTCTATGTTCTTCTTCAAAAGTGTTGTTTTCCAAGACCCCTTTCTTTTAGAAATTTTGTGCGTATTTTTAAATAATATTATTTATAAATAACATAAAAGTAATTTTAATAATAAAATATTTTAACCGAAAATTAAAATATTATTTATAAATAACATAAAATTTGTTAATATAAATTTTTTTTATTTAATTATTATGTATATAACTTAAAACCGAACCGAAAAAACCCAGTCGACTTTGTACTTAACCGCAATTTTCAAACCGGTTATTCTGCACCGTACCGATCACCAAGTTCTTGATTTTTCGGGTTTTTCGATTCGGTACCGGTTTGGTTTTTTCGGTACCGGTTCGGTTTTTTACCGATGAGCACCCCTAATTGGCAATATGTCACATGCGGAGGACTTGATATGAGGGCATTTATGAATTTGAAATGCATTGTAAATGCAGAATTTGACAACAATCCCTTCACTTTATACAAGGTTACAACTTACAATCAAGTGACGAGATCGAGTAACATCTAATGTACTCCCTGCGGACAACTACTTGGTTGCTGCAGAGCCACCGTCCTGATCAGTAGGTTTATATATGAACGAGGATTACATTTTAATGTTAAATTAATATAATGATATTGGCAATGTACCATGACGTTGCAACATTGCTACAATAACTACCTGAGCCCGGATCTAAGCTTATTCCATTGTCCTAAGAGTACCAGCACCTGGGTCATCTTGATAGGCCTCAGGCCCACCCAATAGTCTTGACAAACTATTGTTACTCTAAATAGTAGAGTTGAGACCTTATATACAATTTCAGTCTATCACACATGTTCCGATGTGGGCTTGGGTAATTGCAAAGTCCATTTGAATTTTAAATACCTGAAATTGGTCATACTGGCAGCAAATACCCAAATTTATGTTTTTCCTATTTTGTTCCTTGTTTATCCTTTCTAACACATTGGATTTTACATATGTTGCAGATATTGATGATCAATATTATTATCTCCCTGCTTCATATGGATGATCTTTCTTTCAATTCGATACCTTCTCCCATGCCAAGAAATTCTGATTTACCTGATACATTTAGTGGGGAAGATGCTGAAACTGCTACTCGTGGAGGGGGAAATAAGATGGTTGTATCTTTTACAGGGTTATTACTTGATATATTGCGGCAGAATCTACCGTCAGCTATATCTGAACAGGAGAACACATTGAATGCCAATGTGTCTACTGATGGAAGACAAGCCTTAGAGTGGAGAAGCTTAAATGCTAGGCGTTTCATTGAAGATTGGGAGTGGCGCTTGTCAATTTTGCAACGCCTCCTACCATTATCTGAACGCCAATGGAGCTGGAAGGAGGCACTAACTGTATTACGTGCAGCCCCATCTAAGCTACTCAATCTGTGAGTTTGATGTATGATTGTTTCAAATTTCTTTATGGAATGCAAATTATGGTTGATTTACATAACTCTACTCTCATCAGTAGTTTGAAGTTCGTACTTTGTTCCAATCCACATAATATTAACTCAACTCAATGAAGATTCTGATGCAGTGTTGTGAATAAATAAGATGATGTATTCAGAGGTCACAAAGTTGATGTTTGTTATGATGCAGTTGCATGCAAAGGGCGAAGTATGACATTGGAGAAGAAGCTGTACATCGTTTTTCCTTATCACCAGAAGATAAAGCAACACTTGAATTAGCTGAGTGGGTCGATGGTGCCTTTAGGAAAGCATCTGTATGAGCCTAACTGGTGACTGTTCATTTATCTCTTTATATCTTTAAGTTCACTGGAATTTGTTATAAGTTGGTTACTAATTTTGCTTAGAATTACCTTCTGCTATTTATGTTGTATTCCTAGATTTGAATCTACTATTAATTTATGAGCTGTGGATTTGTATGTACATTTGAAAAGAAACAATTGTTGATGAAAATCAAGAAGAAAAGTAATCATGAAGACTGAAGCACCTTTCTGAACTAATTATAGAAAAGAATCCACTTTATCCAAAAAAATGATTTAAGGTAGATAAGTTCCTCAGAACTGCTATCAAACTTTGCTAGCATTGTAACTATCCAATTTCTGCCTTGTTATACTTTCCTCTCTAAAGAGGCAGTAGAGACCAAGGATTAAGATCTAATTTCACCTACCAACAAGTTCAGATATACACATTGTTGCAACAATAAAGAAATCAGTATCTAAAAGAAAGTTGAGGTGTTATGATCAGGATTCAGGAATTTAGTGAATTTAAATGTAATTGTGAAAAGGATGAATGTTTTACGACTATCTATTTGAGATATTGTTGTATAAATACTCTCTGCTTTGATTATTATATAGATTTCTAATTTTACTTGTGCTCTTGTAGCAGTATTTTTTGTTTAAAATGGGTTTTCCTATGAATGGGTTTATTTCTTGTGCACATACTGTTTTCAATCTAATGATAGGTTGGTTTCACGTTGGTCCTTTGTCAGGTGGAGGATGCTGTTTCTCGTGCTGCTGATGGAACATCCGTTAGTCAAGAATTGGATTTCTCCTCTCTACGCTCTCAGCTAGGTCCTTTAGCAGCAGTAAGTGAATATTCTCATTTACCTTACTTTAGTTCATTCAAAGGGGAACTTACCTGTTTCCTGGTTGCGAATAGAGGGTTGACTGCTGATATGTTGTATATTCTGCCAGATTCTTCTATGCATCGATGTTGCCGTGTCTTCTTCGAAATTCGCAAATATGTCTCAGAAGCTTCTAGATCAGGCAATGTAACTTAACTGTTAATGTGAAGATTCTGCTTGTGTATGCAATATCATGCATCTCGTTCTTTCATTTACTTGACCTTTTCTTATTATTCTGACCATCATGGGATTTCTAATTTGGATATGATGGAATTTCAATGCAAATAGTCAGGTTCAGTATCTCCTGTTATTTATGGAGTTGGTAACACTAAAATAGTTATGTACCCAACAGTGAAATTATGGCAGATTGGTTCCTTGGATATCTGAATTCACCCTCAATTATCAAAAAACCTTTTTTAGTTTTAAACTAAACTTTGCAAGTGCCTTGTCTCTTGTAGGGCTTTCTTTGTCGAGCTTTCTATTGGTTTCTTATTTTTTGGCTTTTGTATTTCCAGTTGTCTTTCTACTGGATATATGATGGTGTAACAATATATAAACTTGAGTCACTTTGTCGTATTTGTCATGTGCAGGCTCAGGTTATGTTATCTGAGATATATCCTGGTGGCTCTCCAAAGACTGGCTCAACCTATTGGGATCAGATTCATGAAATGGGTGTAATTTCGGTAGCAAAGCGTCTTCTCAAGCGTCTACATGATTTATTAGAACAGGTAACTTATAGTAATAAGAATCCTTATAAAATGTCCAGTTCCTTTTCTTATGTCCCAAAACCTTGTCACCTTCAATGAACTTATATGTACATTATGGTGGGGACTAAAATATCTCTAAAAGCTCATATAGGAAAAGCCCAAGGTTGTAGTTGTCAAAGGCTTGCCTAGGGTCGAGGTGAGGCGTAGCTTTTGCATAGTTAGATTAGGTATGGGATTTTCATGCTTATACTCAAGATGCAATGCTAGGCAAGGCACGCCTTGGCGATCAACCCGACTTAGTTAAAAGGAAAAACGCCAAACTCAAAAATAATCCAATTGACAAACCCAAAAAATGAAATCAGAAAACCATAAGACCAAGACAGAAAAACAATCAACTAAATGCATGCGATGTGGGACTTTGTTTACCATCGTTGACTTTCCCGCGCAACTTTAAATATTTGTCTACCTTCATGATCAGTGATGGACGAAGGAATTTAATTAAGGGTGAGCAAACTTTTAACTATTAAAAATAATTATAAAATTAAAAGTTAAATGACAATATATTTAATTAAGCTACTATAAATATCCCTCAAAATTAACAACTATAAGAAATTAACCAAAAATTCTCAAGCAGTGATATAAACAAATTGGACTATTCAACTTTAAGTAACTTTGGATAAATAAAATGAAAATAAATAGACTACTTTAAGTAACTTTGAATAAATAAAATGAAAATAAATAGACTACGTTAACTAACTTTAATACTCTCTCCATTTCAAAATTAGAGATACATTACTCTTTTTTTTTCCAAAATTTGAGATACATTTATATTTTTAGACTATAAAGTAACATTAAGTTTTTAATATGTCGTTACTTATTTTTAGGTAGATTGACTACTATCATACAACCACTACTATATTTATAGTAAAAGTTTGGAATACGTTTGCAAAAAATAAATTTTTTATTACAAATTGTTAGTTTTAGAAATGTATTAATTCTAATTTTGAAACGAAGGGGATAGATATGTTTATAACTATTATACATACAATATACTAACATGAAACTAGAAAAATTTAAGGGTGGTCAATTCCACCCTTGCCCCTCAACAAATCTGTCCCTATCCGTGATCGTGATGAATTTTCTCTTACTTTTGGTGCATTAAATGCTTCTCTATTTTAAATGATTTTTTTCTCAACTTATTTTTTAGTTTATTGCTTTATATGAGTTCCTCTTAAATTGTTTGAGCATGTTAGTTGTTGATGTAGGTATTGGTAAAAGAAACTGTTGCATTGTAGTTTTGTAACTAAATCTCTAAATCTTTGAAGGAATTGTTGAATGTCATTGAATTATAAAAATTTATTGTATTTCATACATTGTGTGCCTCATGTCAAAAGGGGCACGTGCCTTGCCTCTAGACTATATAGGGCATTTGCACCTAGGTTGCGCATTGTGCCTTAACAACTATGCCCAAGGCAATCCTAGAAAATTGATATTATCCCTTAAAAGCTCAAAAGGAAGGAATTCATCTCAAAAACCCTCAGATTCCTTTGACTTGTTACCTTTCTTGTTTGGTGAATGTTAATAACATCTGAGGTATTTGTTATCGAAAAATTTAACAGCATGTGCGTGTTGTGGCTTTCTGTCAAGTGTATAAAGACTACTCCGGTTTAACTAATTATCAGTTTTTTATATGTTGCTTACTGTACACAACATACTTTTAAACACAACAGTCTGATTACCTGATACATGACTCCTTGCTTCAGGATAAACCTCCAGCTCTTCAGGCCATCTTATCTGGAGAGCTGATAATTTCTTCATCAAAGGACTTTAACCGCCAAGGTCACAGGGAACGTGCTCTTGTTATGCTACATCAGATGATTGAAGACGCTCACATGGGAAAGCGACAGTTTCTTAGTGGTAACCATATTAATAAACTTTATTACTAAGCTTTAGTTGCTGTGAAAATATAAGTATATAATTAATTTTTAAAAAAAGAAAATATTGTTATTCTTGTAATTGTGCTTCCAGACAGTGGCTTATAAGGATTCAATGTTTCCTTTGACATTTTTAGGTAAGCTTCATAATCTTGCTAGAGCTGTTGCTGATGAAGAGGCAGAAAGAGGTTTTATGAAATCAGAGGGTTCATATCCCGATATGAAGGCTTTCTTTAATTATGATCAGGATGGGGTTCTTGGGCTGGGATTAAGAGCTTCCAAACAATCATTGCCAGGCTCAGCAGCTAATGAAAATAGTATGAGTTCTTCTGGCTATGATATTAAAGACACTGGAAAGAGATTGTTTGGCCCCCTAAACTCCAAGTCTTGCACATATCTTTCCCAATTTATCCTCCATATTGCTGCCATTGGTGACATAGTAGATGGGACCGATACAACTCATGATTTTAACTACTTCTCCCTTGTGTATGAGTGGCCCAAAGATGTAGGTTTTCTGTTCTGTGCAACTAAATCACATATTCTTCTCATATATGCAATCAAAACCTATTCTTTTCTTCTTTGCTATACATGTCTCAGTAGTCAGTTCCAAAGTTCCATGATCCGTGCTTCATTTGCCAGGATATAAAAATATTATACTTGAAGAAGCTTTTAAGTGCATGTGGTTACTCACTTTAACTCGGGTTGAAGAATGGGGAAAAATAATGTATGCTACATAAAATATTTAAATAGTTTGAAATTGCATGGAATACATAAACAAAAACTAGAAGTTAGGATATATGTACTAAAATTGTTTACCCTAATGGAAGTGCTGTGAAATTGTTGGAAATTTTGGATTAGTGAAATATTTGTGATACCGAGGGATAATTTGTGGACAACTTTTCTGGAAACTTTTGGGCGCAACCTCCAAAACTAAATGGGAATGGGTGGTTTGTGTGTGGAAGATTCCATGGATATTTTTTGTGTGCTTGTGCCTAATTTACAACAGAAACTTTAAGAAATGCAATATTCTATATACTTTTGGGGAATAACGTTTTTAAGCCCTTGTTGGTGCCATTTATCAACACTTTCCTTGTCATTTGTTATCAATCTATTAAAGTTGTAGCCCATGACCTTTTGATCGGTGTTCTTAAAATTTTGATTTTGTTTTTGTGAAGTCAATTGTTATGTTTCTCATCTGTTTTTTAACTTTTTTAAACTGCACTTCCTGCTTTTGCTTCCGGATTAGCGACTGTAGTTTTATCAGCTTAATCTTGAGTAAGTAATTTGGTCAGAATCCCTACATACATGCCAATAACATTTACACTTTCAATGTCATCTTGCAGTTGATGTGTTTTTAATTATATCAATTTAGGATGAATGGAGTAATACAAAACTTATTTATATCATAAGCTCTAAATCCTACTTGAAGGAAAACCCTAAAGACCATATTAGTTATTGAATTTGATTGCGACTTTGCTTCTCCCGTATATTCACTTCTTTGGCTAATATTTTTTTTCTTAATTTGGTGAATGCATCAGGAATATCCTGATGTTTATGAATAATTTGGTCTAATGACCAAGAAAACTTACATTTTTTTCTTTGTTGACACGTTACTTTTTTCCCTGGCAATTTACCCTTAGAGTCAGTAACATTATTTACAGAAATGCCTCGGTGGGTTTCTTCTGTAGCAAATAGCAAAAAATACATGGCAGGAATGGAGTATAGCTAGAGATATATCATTCTTCCCTTTTGACTTTGATTTCAGCTTTTAACTCGTCTGGTGTTTGAGCGAGGCAGTACTGATGCAGCTGGAAAGGTAGCAGAAATCATGTCTGCTGATTTTGTCCATGAAGTAATTTCTGCATGTGTACCTCCAGTTTATCCTCCTCGATCTGGTCATGGTTGGGCATGCATTCCAGTGATTCCTACAAGTCCAAAGACTTATCCCGATTGTAGAATTCTTTCCCCTTCTTCTAGAGAAGCTAAGCCTAATTGTTATAGCCGTTCCTCATCCATACCTGGAATTCCTCTATACCCTCTTCAATTGGATATAGTAAAGCACCTTGTTAAGTTATCCCCAGTGAGGGCTGTCTTAGCATGTGTTTTTGGTAGTAGCATATTGTATCGTGGAAGTGACTCGACTATATCTAGTTCCTTGAATGATGGGTTTCTGCCGACTCCTGATGCTGACAGGTTATTCTATGAATTTGCTCTTGATCAATCAGAGAGGTTAGTCTCAGCAGAATACACATTGAATAGTAGTGGCTGTTACTTTCTCTAATTTGCATAATCAATATGTTGCTTACCTTTCCATTTTGGTGATCAGGTTCCCAACCTTGAATCGCTGGATACAAATGCAAACTAACCTTCATAGAGTTTCGGAGTTCTCTGTACTGGCTGAGCACACAATTAAGGACGAAACTGACAAAAGTGAAGTAAAAACTGCTATCAAGCGGTTCCGTGAGCATGACAATGACTCTGAGTCGGAAATTGATGAAATTGCTGTTAGTACTAAGACTGCAGTACTGCCTGACATTAAGAAACAAGGAAATGTGGCTTCCGATCCTTGGCTTGGTTCACTTAAGTCTGAAGCTTCTGAAGTTGATACAACGGTTTTCCTTTCTTTTGATTGGGAGAATGAAGGACCCTATGAAAAAGCTGTAGAGAGGTACTATGGCTTCCTTGTTTTGAGATTTCCTCATACAAAGTCTGTCAATATCTTTGCAATCCTCTTTCTTTCCTTTGTACATTGTGGATTTTGTAAACTTTTACCATCACAATATTGATCATGCGTACTGTGTAAATTTTTTATGATGTCATACCTGCTAGGTTACCCAATACTGAATAGGGTAATGCTAGGGGGTCTTGAATATTTTGTGTCAAATGTGTTTCAAATGACGTGGCATTGATAGCCAATCACAAGAGATTTACTCAACCAATGTAATGATACCTCATCATTTGAGACAAAAAATTTGAGACCCCTAGCATTACCATATGCAATATGAATGATTCAAAGAAGTATTTTGAAAGGAATGACAAAAAGAAATGTAAGATAAGTTGTGGTGAGAAAAGAAGATTGTAGAACAGAGCATTACATTGAGATCGCAAATAGAAGGCTTATGCACATTTTACTTGTTTAACTATAAATTTGGCATCGAGGGAACAATATTTTCCTACCACACCTTGTAAGGTTTATAGATTTGAGTTGAGGAAGATATAAATTTTGATTTAAAAAATAAACTAAACGTCTTAGTCTCTTAGTGACTTTCCTTTTGTACTCGTGGCTCTGTTGCCTTTTTTAAAATATTATTTTATTGTATTTGCTCTAGTTGCTTCCTTGTAATTTAACTAAATATTCCCTTTATTGTTATAATCAGTATCAAACTTCTTATTTCTTAACAATAGTATTTTTGTTGTATTTTTTAATTGGTGAATGGCGACTGTTCTATGGACACGTGGTTGACAATCAAGCACAAAATGGAGTTACTTATTGTCAATTTTGACTTGGACCTTAATTCTTCACAAGGTGCTGCAAGTCTGTTTATAAATTGCAGTTCCTTTTGCTTTTCCACAACTACATACCTTTTTCAAAACTGAACTTCGTATTGCCCTTATCATGTTCTCATATGCCTAGTTGAGGACCCATTTTGTCATACATTTGGAGTGTCTCTATGTGGTTGTTGTGATGAAAACATCCTAGCCTCTTTTTCTCATAGGAATAGTATCTTTTGCCAAATATTGGATGGAGTTATTGAATACAAACAGGGAGGGCATATAATATTCCCCGCTAAGTCATAAACATTTCATAATTGTTAAGAGTCTAGAAGGCTTCTCTATGAAATACAAAGTATATCTTCAGGTCTTCCTCAATGAGAGGAGAAGGAAATAGGGGTTTGGGGAGGGGGGATTGTCTCGACAACAGTGAGATATTCTAGTCATTTTCTGCTAATATGGTCCATGTCCTTCGTATTGAAAGGATATTATTATGTCAAAATTAATTTTTTTATATCTTTATGTTTATATCAGAGTACATGATTAGACACCAAATATAAGCAATTGCATTTTTTATATCGCTATCACAGAAATCTATTTGCTAAATAGGATTATGATTTCGGAGGATCAGATTCGTGTTGCCCAAACAGTTGGCCAGGATTTACTTGCTCAAGGCCAAAATTTATTTAAGAAGGAGATTACAAAAACTTCATTGCTTAAAGCCAGGATTTTTATCATACTACTGAAATGAAAGACATTATGGGAACTTACAATAATTTATTCTACATGCTAGATTAATTGATGAAGAAAATTTAATGGATGCTCTTGCTCTTTCGGATCGCTGCCTACGTAATGGAGCCTCAGATCGGTTACTTCAGCTACTCATTGAACGCGGGGAGGATAATACTTCAGCATCTGGACAAGCTCAAAATTATACTGGCCATCCGGTTTGGAGTAATAGTTGGCAGTATTGCCTACGTTTGAAGGATAAACGACTGGCAGCTACACTTGCCCTCAGGTACTTGTAAATATGTGTGTTCCACAATTCTGATGTTTTATGTACTCCTTTGTTCTTCTTTAATCGACCTTAACAAGATGGCACATAATTTAAGAATTGTATCATTTAAGCACTGTTAAAGTTTAAAAATTTTAAATGGCAAGGTCCTTAAATAGTTGAACTAGACCGATATTAAAAGTCAGAAAACTCTTATTTAAGTGGGTTCTGGGGTCCATTAAGTTTTGAATGACGCAAACTGAAGAGGTTCAATTAATTTAGGACATTCAAAAAAAAAGAAGAGGGAAGGAAGCCAATTAATACAGACGGACAGAGTAGGTCCCGGGATTGCAAATCTGTCGATAAAGTTCTCATGAGGATGGTGAATTTTCTGTTTTTGATAATCTTCAAAGTTAAGGCGCTTCAACTTTTTTCCCTCCTTGCCCCCTATCTTGAGTTCATAACAATGGTATATATTAGAAAGAAAAGTTGAGGTCTTTTTACACTAATCTTTGCTTTCTCATATGTATCTGCTTATTAATAGGTCTTTGTTATATTGTTAATAATATAGCTGTTGCTAAATGTTACCTACTTCTGTTTCAGATATTTGCACAGATGGGAGCTGGATGCTGCTTTGGATATTCTCACAATGTGCAGTTGCCACTTGCCTGAAAGTGATCGTCTCAAGAATGAGGTGTCTAATCCATTATATTTCTATTATGTATTAAAACCTTGTACCGTTGCTGAAATTTGACTTGGCGTGGATCAAATGCCAATTTGTACATTTGTACTTATTCTTGCAGAAACTGTATGTCACTTACCCATATACCGACATCTTTGGTGTATTTAGGTTGTTCAAATGAGACAATCTTTGCTGAGGTACAAGCATATTTTATGCGCCGACAATCTATACAACAGTTGGCAAGAGGTGAGATCATTACATGTTTCTACTGTAATATATTGTATGGACTTGTTTTTGTCAGTTGTCATATTTTATTCTTCATTGGCATAAATTGTCTACTTCCATCATGGATTTGTCAGGTTGAGGCAGAGTGTAAAGAAGACCCTGAAGGTCTGGCTCTTAGATTAGCTGGCAAAGGAGCTGTTTCTGCTGCTTTAGAGGTAGCTGAAAGTACAGGACTATCTATTGAATTGCGGAGAGAGCTGCAGGGTCGTCAGCTTGTGAAACTTCTTACTGCAGACCCTCTTAAAGGTGGTGGTCCAGCAGAAGCTTCACGCTTTCTTTCTTCCTTGCGTGATACTGATGATGCTTTACCAGTTGCAATGGGTGCAATGCAGCTGTTACCCAATTTGCGATCAAAGCAGCTTCTTGTAAGGATTGTTTTCTTAAGGATCTTATGTTTATTTTCTCTATCCATTTATTATTATTATTATTTATATCATTGTTATATTCTTTCATAAGAAACTGATTGATTTGAGTTTGTGATGCCTTGTTATTTGAGAAGAAACTTGTTTATTTCGATGAAGGTTCACTTTTTCTTGAAGAGAAGAGATGGTAATTTGTCAGAACTTGAAGTTTCTAGGCTTAACTCTTGGGCATTAGGTCTTCGTGTTTTGGCTGCCTTGCCATTGCCATGGCAGCAAAGATGCTCTTCCCTCCATGAGCACCCTCATTTGATTCTGGAGGTTCTGCTAATGCGGAAGCAATTCCAATCCGCTTCTCTGGTATATTGGTTACACAACTAACAACCATAATGAGAGTCTATGCTTGATAGTCCCAAATAGTATTTCATATTATTCATTTTCTGTCTGGATGATATTTGTCCGCAGATACTTAAAGAATTTCCTTCATTGAGACATAACAGCAAAATACTTGCATATGCCGCCAAAGCTATTGCTATCAGTATCACTTCTCCTACCCGAGAGCATCGGATACCAGTTTCAGGAGCAAGGACAAGGCAGAAGACAAGAACAGGTACACCAACGAGGTCATCTTTTACGAACAGCCTAAGTAACTTGCAAAAAGAGGCTCGTAGAGCCTTTTCTTGGACACCTCGTAACACTGGTGATAAAACTGCTCCAAAGGATGTTTATAGGAAAAGAAAGAGTTCTGGGTTACCACAATCTGAAAGAGTTGCTTGGGAGGCAATGGCCGGTATTCAAGAAGACCGTGTTTCATTGCACTCTGTTGATGGACAAGAACGACTTCCTTCCGTTTCTATAGCTGAGGAGTGGATGCTTACGGGTGATCCTAGTAAGGATGAAGCTGTTCGTTCTTCTCATCGATATGAAAGCTCCCCTGACATCATTCTCTTCAAGGTAGGATATCATAATAAGCTGTAAAATTTTCAATATATTCCAAATTCTTTCATGTGTTTTATGTGTTTTCTGGGATATATCAGAGGAAGACATTACAAATTAGAAAAAGAAAATGAGAATTACTTGAACTATGGCCCCGTAAGTGCTGAAGCATGAGTAGGAAATTAATCATGGTTTCTTATTGGGACATAATATAAGATAAATGCCAAGTGTGCTTCACTGGTTGACCCTTCCTTGAGAAAAGCAACAATGCAGCAGGGATGCTCCTCACTTGCAACTCAGCATACAAGTACTATCTTTTGACGTGCTGATGGTTTTTCTAGTCTTGAGTATGTTATAATCACTCAACTAAATTTCAGTGTTAATGATCCAATAACATGAGAAATTTGTTGGAGTTCTATACCCCTAAAAAAAAAAAAAAAAAAAAAAAAAAAAAAAAGAAAGAGAGAAATTTGTAGGTTTGTATCATCTAAAGAACTCAATATCTTTCAATTTGGAGCATGTTAGTTGTCTCCACACAGGTGTACAATATTAGTCGGGTATTTACGTACCTGCACTTTAATGCATGTTCTCACCGGGCTTGAATAATGGAACATGTAACATAGTAGTGGTGTTAGTCAAATTTTCAGTTAATTACTATGCTTCAAACTAGCTTCCGTTAATGTCTGAAGGATCTCCGTTGTGTTTATAGGCACTGCTTTCATTGTGTTCGGATGAGAGTGTTTCGGCTAAGGGTGCTCTAGAATTGTGCATTAATCAGATGAAAAATATCTTAAGCTCCAAACATTTGCCGGAAAATGCATCAATGGAAATTATTGGTCGAGCATATCGTGCTACAGAGACATATGTTCAGGTATTACTTCAGTTGTTTGGAAAAATTCATCTTTACTATCCATGACGTGCTACCGTAAGAGGAGGCGTGGACAGACTAATGCAGAATATTTGTGGTGCATTTTTAGGGACTTATTTTCGCTAAATCCCAGCTTAGAAAGCTTTCCGGGGGTAGTGACTTTATTAGTAATTCTGAAAGAGGTAAGGATGCTGATGATGCATCTTCTGATGCCGGCAGCTCTAGTGTGGGTAGTCAGTCCACCAATGAGCTGTCTGAAGTTCTGTCACAAGCTGACATTTGGCTAGGACGCGCTGAACTCCTGCAAAGCCTTCTGGGATCCGGAATCGCTGCCTCCCTTGATGATATTGCTGATAAGGATTCCTCTGCACATCTAAGAGACCGGTTAATTTTAGATGAGCGATACAGCATGGCTGTATATACTTGCAAGAAGTGTAAGGTATATATAATACAGACATTCTAACATTTAATTGCTGACAATTGCTACCTTCCAACGATAGTAATTTATTTTCTGGATTTCACTTAGATTGATGTTTTTCCTGTGTGGAATGCTTGGGGTCATGCTTTGATCCGGATGGAACACTATGCACAAGCTCGTGTGAAATTTAAGTATGTTAAGTTCATATCATCCTCCAAAGTTTGACTATTACAGTTCGTAGTTAAACTTTAACTTGTCTTTTAATGGAAATATTTTAATATCATATACTCTGATGATGTAGGCAAGCACTTCAATTGCACAAGGGTGATCCTGCACCTGCAATTCTGGAGATCATTAATACAATTGAAGGAGGTCCACCAGCTGATGTTTCATCAGTACGTTCCATGTAAGTTGGAAAGCAAGTTTCGATAAGTATAATTTTAGTTGTATCTCTGCAAGAGATTTCATTTGGCTTGCTCACCTAGAGATGGATATATAGTGTTCAAAGGGTGTCACATGTTGTAGATGGTATGCCACTTTCCATCCCCCATATTTGAAAAAGAAAATCCCTCAAACTTTACTGAAAATTTTATTTATTTTACTAGACATAGTAAAATGCTAAATGTTAATGTTTTTGGGAAAGTGTAAGTACTAATATTGCACTCCTGACATTTTCATACACAGTAACTTACCATAAAAGTGGAAATTTTGCTTCGCTTCACATATTCGTTGTGTTTTTTAATCCATCTGAAATATAAGGTCAAAACTGGCAAAAAAATGTTTGATTAATTTTGTTCGCTAGGCAGGCAAGAAATGGGCATGGATGTGGTACTGCACCACTTCAAAATTTTGGACATGGACAGGATAAAATAAAATATATAATGTCTTAAAACTAAATAGGTATTAATGTATGATCACTTTTATTTTAAAAATTGCTATGAGTCTAAGATTTGTATGAGGGGGTCTGGTTTGATGCAATGGTAAGCCCTGGCTGCTACGCTTGGATGCATTTGAGAAGAAGCTACTCTGTGGATCAGGTTTATACTGATTCTGCCCCTCTCAGAACCCTGCATTGATGTGTCTACTGGAGCACTTTTTCGACATCAGTATAAAAGCAACTCAAAAACTAGTATATGTGAAGTCATGGGCGTTATACAGAAGTTGTCTGATTTAAGTTATAATGCAGGTATGAACATTTGGCTAGAAGTGCACCGGCAATCTTAGATGATTCTCTTTCTGCTGATTCTTATCTTAACGTTCTGTACATGCCATCCACATTTCCTCGTTCAGAGAGATCCAGGAGATCTCAAGAAACTGCAAATGATAATACCACGTACAGTTCAGATTTTGAAGACGGACCTCGTAGTAACCTGGATAGCATTAGATACCTCGAATGCGTTAACTATTTACAAGATGTAAGCCTTAATCTTATCTTATTGTGATTTCGATTCTGGACCTATCTTTTGAATGGATTTCAGCTTTAACCATGAACATTTGCAGCACTTGCAATGAATTTTAAGTGTACTAGTTCATTCAGTCTTCGTATTGAGCACTATAATCTTTCCTTTTAAAGTGCCTTTGTCTACATAATTTTGATGGTTCGTGTCATCCCTTTAGTTTTTGTTAATTCAGCAGAAACTTAAATTATTTTCAGGATTCATCATATAATTTTCTTGCGTACAAGTGAAATCTACCATAGATGTAAATATGTATTTTCAATAAATGAAATTTTCAGATTTAAAAATGTTCTGTTACATGATTCATATCTCTCAACTCTTAAAATTGTTCACTCCCTTTCTGTCACAAATCAGTCCTTGACTTTGCTAATTTAAGATTAATTTATTTATTTTTCTTACTGTACAATAGTTGAGATCCTTGTATTTAGCACCTTAATGATTGTGAGGTTATAATGTTCTATAATTCTGCTTTGCAGTACGCACGTCAGTATTTGCTTGGTTTTATGTTTAGGCATGGCCACTTCAAAGATGCTTGCTTGTTGTTCTTTCCCCCCAATGCTGTTCCTCCTCCTCCTCAACCGTCATCACTGGGCGTAGTTACTTCATCATCTTCCCCTCAGAGACCTGATCCTTTGGCTACTGATTATGGGATCATTGATGACTTGTGTGACTTATGCATTGGTTATGGTGCCATGCCTGTTTTGGAAGAAGTGATGTCATCAAGAATGTCTTCAGCAGCATCGCAGGATGTGTTGGTGAATCAGTATACGGTTGCAGCACTTACCCGCATTTGTATCTACTGTGAAACTCATAAACATTTCAATCTTCTATACAATTTTCAGGTATAGTATATCCCCTAATTAAGCACATCATTCACACATTTGAAGTTTAAAATTGAAACACTGACATCAGAGATTTGTTTAATGTGAACGCTTGAGATATAGAATTAACTTTGCTGATTATTTTTTCTGAAGGAATCAATTTAATGTGTTAAGATATGGACATTTAAGTCATAAGGGCAGCGATTCTTATGTAGTCCAAGTTGCATAAAGAAGAAGATTAACTAGAGCCAAAAAAATAATGGATACAATAAACGGAAACCACTATAACTTCAAGAAATAGATACAATCCTTCTATTCAACCTGACATCTACGTCCCATAGTTAGGTGAAAATGGCCTCCATAAGCCTACGTTTACTCTCACTATTTCTCAAGAAGATAAGCCCTCGTGGCCTGATCGTGGAACACTCTATATCAGCCTCTACCAAAATCAAATTAATCTATCCTTACATAAACTGTGGAAGCATATTATTGATATACTGTTAACTAGAGTCTAGCTGTCATAGATTGCTTAATACTCTGTGATGAAGATCCATAACCTAATAGTACAGAGAAGTCAATGGCACAAATGCAAATTTGTGTCGGCATCAATTCAGGACGAGAAAGCTAAAAAAAATTGAAATGCAATTTATTTAAGAAGGAAAATAGGTAGTTGGGGAAAGGTGGACTCTAAAGATGGGTGGAATTGATAAGAGAAGGCATTGTTGAAAAGATCTGATGGACGCTAAGCTAAATGTCATAGAAGGTCTTTTAAGCTGATCCAGAGTATTGCAACTGCACATTCAAGTACAAAGTTAAAGCTTGAAATTTGAAGTTTTCTGTTTGCTTGAATTTGAATTGGATTACTTCTTAAAGGTTTTATTGACAGAATGTCGTTCAAAAAATTGTATCTTAGTTGTCAATAACCCTATGCCTAATTATACATTTAAATACGAAAGTTGTATATTTTTAATTTTGTGGTTGGTGCTTCCTTTCTATGCTAATTTATTTCAGCATAATTTTGTATCGGACTTTATTAATTACACTTGCATATGCTTCGTTAAATTGGCACTTGTATTCAATCATTTAGCTATGTTGGATAGCTCGACACCCACATTAGACTCTATTATAAAACTTATGCATATGTGTAAGGCATGTATTGTGAAAGTTTGAACTTCCTTCGTCCCAAAGTTGAGTTCACATTCAAAATCTGTGTACCTAAACCCATTATAGTTAAGTTGTGATCTTGGCTATTGTTTATGTTAGAATCAAACTTTTCATAAAAAAACGACTTTTCAAAAGTGGATGCCGCCACACCAGATCATTGTGAAGCATCCAACTCAAGACCAACTGACAATGAATGGAGCAGCCTCTCAGAAAAATATTATATTGTGTCTCAAGGCTTAGCATGCCCAATGTGGGATTTAAATGGGATATATTATTATTCTATGAAAGTTTGTATTTCCCTTGTCTCCAAATAAGAGTCTACATTCAAAATCTGTTTACCAAATCCCTTTATATTTAAGTTAGTTATGATCTTGGCTATTGTTCATGTTAAAATCAAACTTTTCGTAACAAATTTGTCTTTTCAAAAGTGGATACCGGAAAGCATTCAACTCAAAACCAATTCACAATGAATGGAGTTACCCCAGGATTATATTTTATTGTGTCTCAAGGCTTAGATTTCCCAATGTGGGATTTTGTATCTCAACAGTGGAAACTCCTTTTAGATGGAAGAGTATTATCTCTCTGGTTATTCCTCTATTTCATGCTAACATATCCACAATTGGAGGAAACAAATTTTCTTCTTTCAATTTTCAGTGATGTCAAAAATCCCTGCAACTAGATATTTATAAAATTAAGAATTTTACTTTTTTTTTTATATCCATTGTTTCTTATTTCAACTTTAGTATTTTACAAAGATAATAATCTTCCTGTTTTATTTTTCAATTCTAGAAAAAATTGTTCTTGTTTAATCCAAATTTGACATGATGGTTCAGGTGATCAAGAAGGACCATGTTGCTGCTGGACTTTGCTGTATCCAGCTATTTATGATCTCTTCTTCTCAAGAGGAAGCTATAACACACTTGGAACATGCCAAGGTCTGCCCTTACTCTATTAATTTGTTTATTATATCCAGACTAGAAATGTACTTCAGATTTGATAACTAATGTTGGAGAATGATAACTAATGTGTGAGAATTATGTGGTAGCTGTTTGTTAAGTATATAAAGACAAAGGCTTACAAAAAAATTTACAAATATCCTGCTTCCAAGTTAAAACTACAAAGCACTTCTAATTCAAAAAATTGTATTTGAGAGTGTTTAGTAAGTTAACGAGAGTAGTTTTAGCAATAGAGGTTTTGGGTGCATATGCACTTTTGACAAAATCTAAAATTTACTGCTTTTGAAAGCGTGTTTGCATTTAAATTTTAAACTTAAAACTTACCAAAATATCTTTATCAAGGTATTTTGAAAATGATTATTAAACACTATTTGACATTACATGAAAGAATACTCTAGAGTAGTTCACTAGTGAAAATGCTTCACCTCATGAACTGCTTCGCCTAACAGGAACTAAAGGTTGCTCCCTAGATACAAAATGTATTTCTTGGGTATAAAGAAAGGAAGAATTTCCCTAGAAAGATACTTAGATTCCCATAAAAATTCTTTGGAACTGCCTCAGTTGCAAATTCGTTTTTTTAATCCTCATATTTTCTGATTATTTTCCATTTATGCTGTAGATGCATTTTGAGGAAGGTTTGTCAGCACGATTCAAAGTAGGAGACTCTACTAAGCTTGTCACCAAGGGCGTCCGTGGAAAAAGTGCATCTGAAAAGCTTACTGAAGAAGGACTTGTCAAGTTCTCTGCTCGGTTGGCCATACAGGTTTATACCGTGTACCCTAACAAGTTGAAATTAAAAGAAGACATTCTAAAAGAAATTAAAGGAGACTTGAGGTTCACTGTTTAAAATATACCATGCTGATACCATGATAAGGTGTAAATTATATATTCAGATACAAGGCTCTCATAGTATTTAGAACAGTCATGCGATTGTCTTTCTTATTCTAGAAAAGAACAGTATGCTCCAGGAAGAGCTATGCTTGCTAGGTGGGTAGTGGTGCTGGTTTCCGTTTAGCAAATTATTATCCCATTTAGTCTGCTAGTTTATTTTACCATCTCCCCCAAAACCGAAGAGAAATCCTCAGGCAATGATGACACTTTTACTTAAGTGTGTCCTTCAAACTATATTGATTACTGATTTTGTCTTTTATTTTTTCGAAGAAAAATGAAATTTGCTCGGAGGAGTGAAAACAGCTTTAGAATGAACTTCATATGCATTTTTAGATTAATCGAGACCTTGTTTGGTATCTTAATGTTATTTTATATAGGAAAATTTTTAATATGCAAGTTTTTGTGTGTTTGTGTATATAGTCCTCCACCTTGTGGTTTATGCCTTTCGTCTCTCCTTATTTTCATGTTAAGGAATTTTGGTAATAATTTAATTTGGTTTAAAATAGAAGCGAGTGTCTTATTTACTGGTGTGCATAAGCATTTTATAGTTGATCGTGCAATGCAACATTCAAGGGGATGCATACATTTTTTTTACTAGCATTCAAGTTCTACTGAAAAGTTTGCTGAAGTTCCCTTCCCGCCAGATAATGTCACTACAAAACTACAAAACTTATACTTGAATAAATTTATTATGCCTTTTTTGTTGAAATGTACGAGTAATATTTGATTTTGACCGTCTATGACCATGAAAGTTGATGTGCATCCAGTGAAATAATTTGCTCTGCATGGCTTATCAATTTTATATGACAGAATCAAAATATCAAGCTTGCTTTCATTTTGCAATGCATAACTATTTCATCTTGTTAATCTATTTCCTTCTTTAGCTAAATTTGTACATCCTTCTGGAATGTAGGTGGATGTTGTGAAGTCTTTTCATGATACAGATGGTCCACAGTGGAAACACTCTGTATTTGGAAATCCTAACGACCCAGAAACTTTCAGGTTTGCGATACGTGAATTATGTTCCTTTTCCTAATCTTTTTTTTTTTTGGGAAACTGTTGGTGCTATATATGACCATGCATATTGGGGGAAAACAGCCAGCAGAATCAATCATTTGGGAAAAAAAGAAAAAGAAAAGTAAAGCACATTACACCAATTGGACTGCCTAAATTGTACGAATGGGAAACCAGGGAAAATTCTCTTATAATATAGACTATATGGTTAACCTGTAACTAATTCTCTTTACATATTCCAAAGTTCAGTGGTCTTGTAATCCATGAGCGCATAACAGTTTACCAAATGCAAGTTTAATAGAAGAGAAAAGAAGGGGCCAATTATATGGACATATTCACGTAATCTGTTTATTTTGAACTTTTAGTTACCAAGTATGACCTTGTTGACCATATACAGCTTCCTGATTTTTCCTTTCAAGTGATTAATTTTTTGTATTTCATTTTTCTCTTGTTTTTGATTTGTTTGTTTTGGAATTGTGATTTTGGCCCTGCATGCTAATGGATAGTCAGTTGTGCTATTATGTTACTTATTTAGTCTTATATCTCTTATGTTTTAAAATCAGCAAAAAAAGATGCTATTCTAAATGCTTCTATTTGATGGGCTGAATGCAGGAGAAGGTGTGAGATTGCAGAGACCCTCGCTGAGAGGAACTTTGACTTGGCTTTTCAAGTGATCTATGAGTTCAATCTCCCTGGTATACTATGTGCTTTGACATACTTTTTTTTCTTGGTTTAATGGATTTCTTTGGTTGGTAATTTCATTCCATTCTAACTGGTACTTTTCCAGCTGTTGATATATATGCTGGCGTTGCTGCATCACTTGCTGAGAGGAAAAAGGGAGGACAATTGACAGAATTTTTTAGAAACATTAAAGGCACAATTGATGATGATGATTGGGACCAGGTATTTTCTTTCAAGCTTAAATACTTTTTGAATTTGGTGCCTAGCACTCATTAGGTGATGCTAAACATTTCTTGCTTGGTATTCTTGGTTCTATAGGATAAAACTTCAGGTCAAGAGGATTAGAAATACATGTTTTCAAATGGCTACTTGTCAGGCATCCTAATGTATCTAGATACTAAAAGACTTGTGAAACATATTCGCACCAAGAGAAATTTCTGACATAAGTGAAACTAGGGTAAATTCATCAGCATTGTACCTGCATTCATCTTCTTTTGTGTAATTAACTTTATTTTCAATAAGCAAACAGTATCAAGTAGGTTAATCTTGTAGAAGCATTGAAGGAAATTGGCTTTTTGATGATTTCTACTGGACCCAATTATTGTATGGGGTTATATTATCTTCCTCTCCATCAACCACTTGCCTCACGTATTTGCAAGTTCCGGAATAACTTTCTTATCTGGTTGTAAGTATGACTTTTAGGATTTCTTTCACAATGTTTTTTCTATGGTTGTAGGTTTTGGGAGCGGCAATCAATGTCTATGCTAACAAACACAAAGAACGACCTGATCGCCTCATTGATATGTTAACTAGTAGCCACAGGTAATTTTGTTCTGCACATTATGTTAAGAATTCAACTTGAATGTGGAGTGAGTGCTTTAATATCTGATGGATATTATAATACTATAATTTGTTTATGAATCAGTTCCCGTCATGAAAAAAGAAGTGGAGTTTGACTTGGTGTGTGTGCATATATTGGATTTATTTGAGAGATGGAAGAAAGAGTTGGCTCCACTCTTTATATTATTGATTAAAAAAAATATATAGAACTCCCCAATGACATCGACATCCCTTCAAACCTATGTCACTAACATTCTTTCTTAAGTTGGATTTCGCAATAATATTGCTCAGCTTGTTGCAATGCTTATAAGACTGAGAGCTTTAGTAAGCATGTCCCTGACCGTAGTTACCAGATACTCTTATTGACATAGCTAACCGCACATTGGTGTGTTTGAAGGTGGGGAAGGAATGGAGAAGACGACGGGATTTGGTGCCTCTAGCATTTGGTAGACTATTTGGAAAGAACAGAACAGTCGATATTGAAAAGGCAGAGCAAGGGTCCCTGTGGATATCCTGTTTCTCATTTTTAGCCTTCTCTCTTTTGGCATAATGAGGTTTATCAGGATTCTACAATGCATTCGTAGATTTTTTTGAATTTTTCTTTAGGAACCTAGCATAGGTTCCTTGTATAGCATGGGAGTCTTTGTTCAGAACATAAGTACACCCTTTTTCTCCCTATGCTTGCATAATGCGCGTCTACTTGGGTTAACACTCCCCCCCCCCCCCTCACCCCCTCACCCCCTCACCCCTCCTTCCTCACCCCTCCTTCTCTTTTCCCTAGCCGATTCTAGTGGATTTATTTACTGATCAAATGAGAAAGTTTAGGTTTAGGAAGGGAAGATTGAGGGAAACTTTTGTCAGAAAGGGGAAACAAAAAAAATATAGGCTTTTGTTATAATAAAACAATGAATTGTAAATTGATAATTCCATATCTAGGTGATAGGCATGTTAATCAAAATCTACGAAGTATGTTGTGATTTTTTCATGAATATTGTTTTACTAATCTATATATATATATATTCATCCATAACAAACGTTTGCTATGGGCACTGTTCAGCAACCAAGTTGATTACCGTTGATCGGGACAATGGAAGGTTGAGATTGGTCAAATATTCCCCCTGCCGCTACAGCTTGTAGCAGCAGTCCCTTTTCCTTTTTGTCCTTAGGCTTATTACATTATTGCCCTTACCATTTAATACATGTCTGCCGCCAATGTTCGAAAAAGCTAAAATCGGTACGAGGCATTTTTCTCTGGGCTATGCGAGGCGTAAGCCTTGAGGCGGAAGCCTTGAGGCGGAAGCCTTGATTTAAAGACCTAAAAGTCCCCAAAAAATTATGAAAAAATACTTATAAAATCATAAAATAATTCATCATTACAATTAAGGTCATAGAAGACATAAATAACTAACGTCACAATAATGTATCATTACAAAACATCAAAACAACATAATATCATCAAGTACTTATATAGTGATCAACTGATCATCCATCACTATGTAAGTAATGTATCATTTGTATCTAGCGGCTTGAATAATGGATCAAATCCTAGATCATCATCCCCATCACTATCATCAGTAAGAGGATCCTCCATGGAATCATCATCGTATCTAATAGCTCTATCATCCTCCTCATTGTCAATGCTAAGATCCTCAAACTCAGGTTCTTCATCAACCAATTGCAATCCCTTCCCTTTATCTATAAATAAACAAGTGAATATATATTTAATCCAAATGAATATGTTTTTTTAAAGAACACTTTAAAGGCAACTTAAGTAATGACACTAACCTTTTGACATAGTTTTTGATGGCAAAGTGTTTCTCTTTCTCTTTTGACTTCCTTGTTTACTACTTGTTCCCCGAGTCCCTTGCCCTCCAAGTGTAATCTCCCTCGTCTCTTCTCCCCCAACTGTCTTCTCATTCCCATGAGCCCTTTCACCCTCCTCCATATCATCATTCCCAGAAGTCAGTCCCGAGATATTTTCCTCATTTCCCCCCGCAATCCACTCATTATCAAATGGCACATTTTCAACAACCAATGGATCTTCTTCTTCCGTTAATGCCTTTTTCTTGGTATGCCGATCTTTCAATTTTTTATCGTATATAATGTAAGCCAATGAGTTAAGCACGGATGCGTAAAGTCGATTCCTTCTTTTGTATGATTCAGATTACAAGTAATTTAGCATTAGTGACAATGTCAGATCTCATAAAATCTTAATAAATGATTTATATCTAATAAATACCTGACTGAAAGTACTCCAATTACGCTCACACCCCGAAGATGAGCAAGTTAAACTCAGAATCTTCACTGCAAAGTTTCTTAATTCCGGAGCTTCATCTCCATATGCGATCCACCAATCAGCTGGATCAATATTAAAACATATGTCAATCTTACCGGTACACGTTTAATCAAAATGAAAGCATAACCAAACATTAATCAACGGTACTTACCGGGAGCACGTTTCTTACACGTGTTTCTGGCATTTGTGTAGTCAAATAACCCTTGCCTCAATCGGAATGCATCCATTTGCAAATCAGCTTTCTCTATTTCCACAGCGTTAGGAATAAGCTTATCCATACATGAGTACAAGCCCACTTTAAAAGGCATTGGCATAGAAATTGTCTTCATATTGAAACTGAGGATTCAAATAATATGCGCAGTGACGTAAACCGCCGATCTGTTGATTATCCCACTTAGCATCTATTATGCACCATATCTCTTTATAGGCCCCCTCCTCATTATCCAGATTTTTTGCAATCTCTTCTTTTGCATTGTCCATGGCACCATATAAAAATCTCATTCCCGGCACCTTTTCTGAATCTGCCATCCTCAATACACCTACTAGAGGTTTTGCGGTCTTAATTGCATATCCCACGCTACCCCAAAAATTTCTATCACTCCGTATGATTTTTCTCGCCTCCTTACCTTCAGGTTTTTTTGCCCAAACACAAGTTGCCCACTCCCTAGATGTAAACATAGCCTCCAAAGGTTGTCTCAAACTATGCATACTCTGCAAAGTTAAATAAGTAGTGACAAATCTAGTGGCGGCTGGTCGAACAAGGTCTTTATTAGTGTTTGCCCTCATCAATGCCAAGACCCATCCATGATTATATATGAAGTTGCTTACCTACATAATGACATGCATCAAAAAATAATAATAATTCAAGTATTCATTGAATGCGCGACAAAGCATTTTCAAATAATAATAATAGTAATTACCTTCTTTGCCTTTGTCAAAGCATTTTTATGTTAAGGCAACTCTCCAAGCTTCTCAAGCATCAAATCAATGCAATGCGCGGCACACGGTGTCCACCACATCCGTGGCCTCTTCTCCATTAACATCCTCCCCGCCGCCTTATAATTAGATGCATTGTCCGTGACTACTTGAATGACAAGGTCTTCTCCCACTTCCTCAACAACCTCATCAAGTAGTTTAAATATTAAAGTAGCATCTTTAATTGCATCAGATGCATCAACAGATTTCAAAAATACAGTTCCATGGGGGTTGTTTACAAGAAAGTTTATTAGCTGTCTTCCTCTAATATCTTTCCAACCATTCGACAAGATTGACACCCCCGTATGTGCCCAAGTCTTTTTTACCTCCTCAACGAAGGCCTTTGTAGTCTTCTCTTCCTCTTTCAATATCCAAGAGCTAAGCTCGTATGGGGTAGGGGGTTTCAAAGCACGACCATAGTTCCTAATAGATCGACACATATTTATAAATGAAGGACTATCAAAGAACATCAAGGGAATCCTGTTTTCAAAGAAGAATCGACTATATCAAGACAGATGCATTACGAGCCTCCTTTGAAAATACTTGCACTTTCAGTAGTAAGATCATCATCACCAAAGATCAACATCCACAACAAATCATCCACGGGTCCCGAACTCCCCTCTGGAGGCACTACCCACGCTTGAACCTCCCATTCCCAAGGATGAATGACTACCATAATAAGACCCATTTTGTATTTTTTCAGCTTCATCTCTGTCTTTCCTCCTTGGAGTCTAAATTTTTCTTCATATATGAAGCAATCTCTTCCTTCACTTCGCTTGGTACTTTTTTGCAAGCCTCGACGTTACTATGATTTCCCACAAGATGATTTTTAATCTTGTAATCCCTCCTTGCAAATTTTCTTACAAAAATTGCATTCCACATATAAATGAGCTTTATTAACTCCGTGGATCAAGGTGCCATATTTCCATGCAGGATCTTTCTTACCCATAATCTTAATTCACTTTGTAATAATAAAAGCAATTGTTATTGACAGTCTAAAAAATCACTATAAGTCTATAATTGTAAACTATAATTGTTATACACTGTAAACTATAATTGTTATACACTATAATTGTAAACTATAATTACTAATACAGAACTCAGTCGCTACAATTAAAACTAAAACAATTAAAACTAACACGTAACTCGGGCCGCTTCTACTTACAAGAAAGAACCTCAAGAAAGAACTCGGTCAAGCTATCACTCGATTGCCGTCTGGCCACAAGAAAGACGAGAGGAGAAGAGGAACTCAGACCCTCGATCGAAGGAGAACTGTCGGTCGACATAAAAAGAGATTTAACTGTCAACGCGAGGAGAAGGACAACTGTCGACGCGAGGAGAAGATGATCACAACGGTCGCGACTCATGACGAAGCCCGTAGTAGAAGTCACGCGACTCTCGATCGAGGAGAGAAGAAGCCCAGCGATCTCGCGCTCAATAAGGTAAGTTCGAAAAGTCGATCCGATATTAGGTCTTTTTTATCGAAAACAAAGGCGTACGCCTCGCGACGCCTCAAGGCGCGACGACACGAGGCGCAGGCTTCGGCAGATAATGGCGTGTTTTCTGCTTAGTCTAGATAAGGCGTAAGCCTCGCAATCCTTTTTAGTCGCCTCGCTACGAGGCGCGCCTCGAGGCGTACGCCTCGAGCGCTATTTCGAACATTATGCGCCACACAGTACATAGCGGCGGTGTAAGGTCTCAACCGTATACGGCTATAATGTAAAAATGAGTTTATTTTTATGTATAAAATAAAAGATAATGTAAAGATACATACTGTAAAAATAAAAGATAATGATAAGATAAGTCTGAATAAAAGATAAATTTATTTTTATAAATACATAATGTAAAAATAAGATAAGTTTGAATAAAAGATAAATTTATTTTATTGTAAAAGATAAATTTATCTTTTATTCAAACTTATCTTATTTTTACATTATATATTTATAAAAAGGCTTAAATATGAATTAGTACCCTAAACTATAGGTCATATTTCACTTCGGTGATCCACCTTTCAATTTTGTCAATTAGATGATTAAACTATTAATTTTTCCCAATTGTAAAAAATTGAACATGCCACATCAGAAATTGCTGACGTGGCAACTTGTGTGGGGCCTTAGGAAACTGGTGTGGCAAAAAAAGTTTTTTAATCATAAAATAAACAAATCTGATTTGGTGTGGGGTAAAATGGTCAAACAACAAATTATATAACATAACTAATTAATACAAAACAAATAATATTATGATTAAAAACTCTTTTTTTGCCACACCACTTCCACAAGGCCCCCACATTGATAGTTGCCACGCCGCCAATTTCGACGCTGGCATGTTCAATTTTTTGCAATTGGAAAAATTTAATAGTTTAATCATCTAATTGACAAAATTAAAAGGTGGATCACCAAAGTGGAATGTGGCCTATAGTTTAGGGTACTAATTCATATTTAAGCCTTATAAAAATAAATTTATCTTTTATTCAGACATATCATTATCTTTTATTTTTACATTATGTATCTTTACATTATCTTTTATTTTATACATAAAAATAAACTTATCTTTACATTATAGCCATATATTGAGACCCCGCCATTACCGTGAGCGGCAGACATATGTATTAAATGGTAGGGGCGAAATGTAATAAGCTGGGACAAAAAGGAAAAGGGACTGCCGCTACAAGTTGTAGCGGCAGGGGGAATATTTGACCAATCTTAGTCTTCCATTGTCCAGATCAACGGTAATCAACTTGGTTGCTGAACAGTGCCCATAGCAAACGTTTGCTATGGATGAATAACCATATATATATATATATATATATTTATATATAGGCCGGATCAGGTCCGGACCAGACCAAAATCCGGACCTTTTTTTTTAAAAAAAAAACAACTAAAAATAAATAATTATGGAACTTGAATTTTTACAGAATACAGTATTTTGGGTGTGATTTAGATACATATAACAAAACATGTTTGTATGCGATGCATGCGCGCATGCGTATATATTTTTGGTATAGGTATCCAAATCACGCCCAAAACATTGTATTATGAAAAATTTCAGTTCCATAAAATATTAAAAAAAAAAAATTAATTGTTTTAAAAAAAAATTTGGGTCCGGATTTGATCAGGTCCGGGAGTCCGGATTTGATTAGTAGGTCCGGGGGTCCGGACTTGAGACTGTACATACATTTTTTGGTATAGGTATCCAAATCACGCCAAAAACATTGTTTTATGAAAAAATTTCAGTTCCATAAAATATTTAAAAAAAAAAATTAGTTTTAAAAAAAAAATTGGGTCCGGATTTGATCAGGTCCGGGAGTTCGGATTTGATTAGGTCCGGGAGTCCGGACCTGATCCGTGCTGTATATATATATATATATATATATGTATATATATATATATATGTAAAAATGGAGGTACACAGCTGTGTAACTTTTAAAGTTACACGGTCTACGATCGTAAAGTGATTTCACTCTACAATCGTAGTGTAGTCACTCTACGATTTGTGAATTCACTCTACGATCGTGGACTACTCTATGATCGTAGAGTGAATTCACTCTATTATCTCGGGATTACTTTACGATCGTAGAGTGAAATCACTCTACGATCGCAGCATCGCAGTGTAGCTTTAAAAGTTACACGTGCAGTGTACCTTCATATTCCCTATATATATATATATATATATATATATATATATATATATATATATTCCATTTAATTATATTGAATAGTCGTGATAGTTTGTGTTGAAAACAAGTGAGATTTCATATCACATGACAACATCTACAGACTTTTTAACGGATATCACGCAAAATCCATGAATCTAGGAAAAGGAATTCGTACATTCCCTTTCCATCAGTATCTTCATTTTTACATCCAAAAACTGAAGGAAATTTTTTCCCTGTAGAAAATCCATGACATCAGTAAAATCCTTATATATGATATACTTGTTCAAACTATGTTCAAGTCTTCATATCTAAAGGAATGAAACCTGGGAAGTGTCACCTTGATTTATGAAACACCTCTGTAATTATAAAGATTTTTATTTTTTATTTTCTTCTTTCGCCTTTTCTGTAATTGTAAAGATGTCAATTTTTTTTAACGTATTCTCGTCTAGAGAATAAAAAGAATTTGCTAAAGCAGCATAGCTGTATAATCTCTATATAAAACTAATCCTCATCTAGAATGCTTTAACCTATTCATTCCCATAATGGTCTTGCAGGAAGGTGTTGGCTTGTGTGGTATGTGGCCGTCTTAAAAGTGCCTTCCAGATTGCTTCTCGAAGTGGAAGTGTGGCAGATGTTCAATATGTTGCACATCAGGTTTATTTTCTCTTAAAATGAACTCTCAATATTTGAATCTATAAGCTACTCAACTAATAAAACACAGAGAGAGCTTCTTAGTGAATTTTTCTGGCGAAGTTACAATTCTGGTATCCCTCACTAATAAATGCTCATCGATGAACCCATGACTAATAATAATTTAGATTTGTATTGGAAAATTACAATCATAATTTGTTTCTCATTCACTTGATGAGAATTTAGGTTTGTGTAGGAAGAAAAATGGAGTGTAACTTAATTAGCATTAGGTCTAAATGATTTTCATCTAGGTGATATCAGCATGAAGAAATCACTCATCCTTGTATAGCTTTTTAATTTTATTTATTTCCTTGGTGCAGGCATTGCATGCTAATGCGCTTCCCGTTCTTGATATGTGCAAACAATGGTTGGCCCAATACATGTAACTACTAGTGCCCTTGCGGTGGTGCTTCGCTGAGCAATTTATGAGAAGCATGGATTTTCAGCTCTACTGATGGAACATTTACAAATCATACCATACCTGTTTATCAGAATGAAGGCACCAATGTTATTTGGCTTCTGATGTATGTCATCATCGTGCTTCTAATTCTATTTTTGCACCTTCAGTTTCGCCAAATGCTATTAAAAATACTGGTTTTGCACCTCCATTGTTCGAGTCCATCATATATATGAGCCTGCAACTTTCATACCAAGCTGCAATTGATTCCCAGAAGAACCGACCAAGATTTATATCCATGTTAGCCAGGTTTCTCAGTATTGGTGTGATTAAGACCATCTTAACGCAAGAGGGAAATCATATTGCTGAATTTGGATTTCTATTTTTATTTTCTAATCTGCTATGTAGAACGGTACAGCTAGCTTGAGAGACTTGTAAAAATATTTGTAATTTTGTATAGTGAAGTCATACGAGTCGGGGGGGTGGGGGGCTTTTTTCAGCCAAACTTAGAGGATAATGTGAAAATATTAAAAATACATGTAAAAATATAACTTCCCTATATTTTCTCCAACTTATTCTCAAAAGGAGTTTAGTATGTGTATGTCAAAACCAGGTTGCTGTGCTTTTTGACGGACAGGAGTCTAAAGTCTAATATGAAGTTCGCAAATTTTTTTAACCAACCAAATAAACATCAAGTGTATACATATTTCTAAATATTTAATTATTTCTATGCAATTAGTAAGAAATAATTTTAATTTTGAAATATTTTTTTTTCATATGAGCATACGGTGAGTTTCACTTTTATGTGAGAATATGTGACAAGGAATGAAAATATTAAAAATACATGTAAAAATATGTAAAAATAGTGTTCCTCTTGTTCTAATATATATTCAAGTCAACCCTTCAAATATTTCAAGCTTCTCTCTCCGTTCTAAGATAAAAGTCCTGGTGGATTTTTTACGCATATTAAGAAGAAAAATGAAATGACAAAATTGCTCATAATAATACTTCCTCCGTTCCTTAATATAGGTCGTTTTAGACATGTGCACAAGAATTAAGAAAATGATTGAAAAGTATTAACTATATTATTAATTGTCTATAATACCATTCACCTCATTTATCTCATAAATATGGATCAAAAAATTAGGTGGATTAATAAGGGGCAATTTGGGAAAAATAGTAATCAATTCTCTTAGATAACCACAAACGACAAATAATTAGGAATAAAAAAAAATCTAAAATGACCTACATATAGTAATGGAGGAAGTATTTCATTAATCAATTTCAATGTAGGTGAGAGAGTGACTTATTATACTTATTAAATATGGAGAGAGAATTAGAATAAGAAAAGTATAAGATATTTAATGCTAAGGGTATACTAGAAAAATTTGTGTAAAAATTTGGTTATTAAAAGAAAGTGAACATTTAACATGAGACTATCTAAAATAATAATAAAGACTTTTATCCTGGGACGGAGGAAGTATAAGCAATAAAGTCAACTCCTCAATTGGCTAACCTTTATAGATCAAGAGAATATCATTTTTTTTCTAAGTGTTTGTTTTCGAGGGTTGGGAATAGGGGTGTTTATTAATAAAAAAAATTGAATTGTTACTAAAAATATCGAACTGGTACCGAATCGAAAGTATTGGAAATGCAAGAACTGGTATCGGTATCGAATCATCGATTTCATTATCAGATTCAATTACAAATCGATCTGATTTTTTCTTGTTCGATTTTCAATTATTCCACATAGTAATATATATAATTATTAATAATAATTCAATATTATATATATATATATATATATATATATATATATATATATATCGACCCAGATCTTAAGCTCACCCCTTATTCAGTGATCTTGTTCACCCACTTTAGCGATGGATCGGGCGATTATTCTTAAAATCGCCATATATAGAACCGTCGCTATATATTGTTCGTCGATATATGTTTATGCATCGTCGCTAAAAATTAAGGCGACGGTTACATATATAGCTACGGATCGAATCGTCGCCTCATCCGTCATAAAAAAGTGATCAAGATGAACTAGATAAGGAGCGAGTTTAAGATCCGAACCGTATATATATATATATATATATATATATATATATATATATATATATATGCAGGAATGGGGCGCTAATGATATTGATCAGAACATCCTTCAAAAGTATGTTACTTTCTTCCATCGGAATAATGATGGAATCATCTACTCTTGGGAGACTTTACAAGGTTTATTTATCCTTTTAGAATTCTGGTGAGTATAAATTTTGGTATTTTCGATATTTCGGTTTTTACCGAATTCAAAAAATTTCTTACCGCTATCGGTACTGAAAAGTGTTGGGATAATAGATTTTTTTGTTACTGTACTAGGGCCCGATTTTCATTGTGATTATCAAAACTTTTTTTGTTACAATCGCATAACTATACTCTAAAAAACTTATCAAATAGTCATCCCTTACGATTTCCGTCCAAAAAATGGACGTAAGTGCCGAGTTGGCAATTTGACTCCGTTTTTTTGTTGATGTGTATATGATTTTGCCACGTGTATCATCATGTGCCAAGCACATACTCGTAGATATTAAGAATAATTGTATCTTAATAATAATTTTTAAATAATAAAAATAATAATTTCAAAATAATAATAATAATTTTTAAATAATAATAATAATAATTTCAAAATAATAATAATAACAATAATAATTACAAAATAATAATAATAATAATTTCACAATAATAATTTCCTATCTGCCTATTTCACAATAGATTGATTCACTAACAAATTCATGTCCAAGGAAATACTTTCCCAAAACAAATCATCACCAAATTTTATCAAGTAATCAGACTACGACTCAATTTCAATTCAATTCATTAAGGTTTTATTACCAGAAACACTTGATTAGGAGAATGAAAGATTTGATTACCAGAAAGACTTGAACATGACTTCAAGGGTTCGTTGACTGTCCGATTAATCAGAAATCGCATAAATGAAAAAGGATAATCAGGGAGAGAGGGTACTAACGGTGAGAGACGATTACAGATTCGTCTTTAGAGAACAGAGGGTGAAGTCAGAGGGTGGGGGCGTCATTCAGGGAGGAGGGAGAAAGAGATCTTAGATGTTTTGATGGTGGGTTTGGATCTGGATTTCGTTCCAGATCTGGATGGTTCGTCTTTACGATCTAGCATTTTGTTTTATTGATTATCTTTGTTTATGTTCAGATTCGGTGGGATGGTATTGATGTTTATTTTTTCGATCTGGTCTCATGGTGTAGTTCTTGCTTATCTATGTTGTATGATTAAATTTGGGTGATGGTGCTGTTATTTGAGGTTTCATGTGGCGCTGGAGTTTTAACCGGAGCCATTGTGAGACCCCAAATTTTATGAATAAAAATTTAAATTTCTCGAAATATTTTTTTTGAATATTATGGTGTGGATTTGATATAATGTTATAGTTGTGGGTAATATTTATAAATTTTTGTAAAGTATACAAGTTGTTATAAAATATTCGTTTGGTCAGGGAATATTCTTTTTGTCGGAGAATATCCGTACGACGGCACAATCATTGGTGGACCCCGCAACGGAAGTATTATCGTAGTTAGAAAACGACAGAATTATTTTTTTATAAAATAACTACGAAAAGTGTTACTGTTAAAACCGCTTGAACTACCCTAGAGTAAAAGTACAATGAATACGGCGTGGTTATAAAGAAGACACCTATTGATTATTATCGATGCTTACGTGAGAAGTCACTCAGTTATACTCAATTATTGCTACAGTAATTCTTGCATCATATCTCTCATATTATTGATTCAATTATTGTCACATTATCATCTGCATAATATTTATTATTATTAAATTAATAATTGAGACGACAAAGTTATTCATATTATTATTTGCAATATTGACAATGTCTAGAAGTTCTGTCAAGGAGAGGTTTGGTCACCTAATTGCGCTACCAATAAGGAAAAATCCTTATCGGAAAACCCCTCTTCCCGGGAACGACCTGGTTGTTAAATATTGTGAGTTATAATATTAATGATGAATAATTTGTGTTGATTAAAGATGAAATTGATAGTTCCATTGTGTTGGGATTATTAGTGTTAGTGGAAATCGACATTTATTTCGATAATAATTGATGTCTGGAGGTTATATTGACCAATCGGGTAATTAATCGGATAAATGAGCAGTTAATTGCTATTATTTCACATGCTTATAACTATTTGTTCACATGAATGAACTATTAATTCACATTATTTACTATTAGGGGAGGTGGTGCAAGTTTAATAATACTTGCAGGACTAAATTAAAAATGAAGAAAAAGAGGAAGGTATTATACTGTAATATTTCGAGCCCCAAAACGTGCAATTATCGAAACTATATTTTTCTATAAATAGAAGCTCATTCTTCCTTCATTTCTCACCAATTCACAAAAGTTTTAGAGTAATTATTATAGAGAGAAAGAAGAAGAGAAGTCTGCTACCTCACTATTCCAGTATCCAGTTTTTCTAAGGTTAGGGGTGTGACGCCCCCAAAATTAGGTATACATCACCCATCTTGGGTCGCCACTTACATGGTACAGAATTTAAATACAACTTATTAACATAACTGTCGTGTACAATACGACATAAACCGTGAGTTTAAATACAAATATCGCCTACTAGATATTATACAAACTCAAAAAAAAATCCTCATTACAATTATTATCACACTATTTCACGTAATAATGAGGACTACTAATGCTATCTTCGTGACCATCACTGCTTTTCCCGACTCGTCCCAGCCTATATTCTCATTTCCTCAAGAGAACAAAGAAAGAAAGGGTGAGCTCAACTAGCCCGTAGAAGAAATATTATGACTAAGATAATGCGTAATAAATTATCAATAGTCTTCAACAATGTTAAACCGATAAAATACAATAGACAACCAGCTTTAATCAAATGAATAAGCAATCCATTAAAAGAGTCAAGTAGAAAATAAAGTCTACTATCTTTTAGGTTTTAAAAGGTTTTTCATCATCATTATAGCCGAGACTCACCTTTAATAAATATTCCACATCATCGAATCACCCCTCATTACTACTGCCCAAGGATATTCTTTAGTATCACGACCACAATTATTCATGCACTACGGGCCAAGAATATTTGTGTATTCATTAATGGTCATGATCATGCCAACAATCATCCACCAATGCACTACTACCATCGAGAATTTTTATCACATCATTTGTAACATTACTACCATGATTACACCGAATAGTCTTTGGTCATAATCATACCAAGTCCATCTATGCACTACAGTGCCATGTATGACTTTCAACATAATATAAATATGAGGATGATGACAATGATATAAGAATTCAATAAAATAAGTTCAAGAATTATTTTATCCAGAATTATTAACGCCCAAATTATCAACATGATATCTTTTTTTGAGAGTAAAATTCAAGAATGATCGTAAGAATATTTCCATGAAAAGATATCGATGAAACGCAAATATCAAAGATATTCCACTAATTTCATGGAGTATAGAAGTCAAAGTTTTAACCAACCGGGTATAATAAAGAATAGAATAACAAAAGAAATCACCATGCATGCGATAGACCGCATGCATGTGTTATTCCAATAGAATAATAAATAATGGAACCAGTCCCAGAAACGCATGCATGTGATGTTCCAATGTAATAATAATAATAAAGATTTTAACCAGTCCTGTAAAAACACATGCATGTGATGTTCCAACAGTAATAATAATAAAGACGGAACCAAGTTCTGTAAAACACACGTATGTGATGTTCCAACGGAATAATAATAAAGATTTTAACCAGTCCTGTAAAACACACATGCATGTGATGTTCCAACGGAATAATAATAAAGATTTTACCCAGTCCGGTGTAAAACACACATGTGATGTTCCAATGTAATAATAGAAGAATGTCACCAAGTATAGGGTAAACCACGATACAAAAGTTATTCCAAAGCAGTAATAATAAGCAATGGAATAACAACAGCTTCTCTTCATGAATAAGAAAGAATAACACCCTTACATTTGGTAGGAGATTGAATACTACAAAGAAGTAGTAACAAAATACTCTTCTTCTTTCTCTCTTATTCTCTTTATACTTTCTCTCTCTATAGCTTGAATGAATTCGTGAAAAATAATGAAGCCCTAGGCCTCTATTTATAGAAGATTTCTAGCTTAGCACCGCCGCCAAGTGAAAAGGCAAGTGGCTCGATTTACTAATGATGTGAAAAGAAAAGTGGTTTGACGCCTGTAATGTGAAACGACAAGTGGTTCGATGCCTGTAATGTGAAACGACAAGTGGTTCGACGTCTGGTAAAGGTAATTACTATTAACGAAGGTAAATACTATTGACGAAGGTAAATACTATTCACAAGGGTAATTACTATCGACGAAGGTAATTACTATTGACGAAGGTAAATACTATCGATTTAAGGTAAATACTATCGACGAGAGACTCTTAGATGATGACATATGAGCCCCCCATAAAAATAATCAAACTTACCACAAATCAATTTTTTTTTCATCAACACATATTTAATCTTTCAACAATTATTAATCATTTATAACTTGTCGCCTCAATTATTGATTTAATACTATAACATATTATACGATGATAATCGTGACAATAATTGAATCAATAATATAAGAGATATGATGCAAAGAATTATCGTAGCAATAATTGAAAGCATAAATGAGTGACTTCTCACGTAAGCATCAATAATCAATACCGTGTGCTACTACGCAACCACGCCAGACATCGTATTTTTACCACCGGTAGTTCAACAGCTTTTAACGGAACACCTCCGCCGTTATTTTTATAAAATATTTTTGTCGCTTTTCTCAATCCGACAATAATTTACATTGTGGGGTCCACCAATGATTGAGCCGTTATGTATTTAATATTCCCTAACAAAAAGAATATTCCCCACCAAACGAATATTTTATAACAACTTGCATACTTTGCAAAATTTATAAATATTACCCACAACTATAACATTATATCAAATTTATTCCATAATATTCAAAAATAATATTTATAGAAAAATTCACCTTTATTTATAAAAGTCAGGTCTTACAACCTCCTTTCTTATGAAATTTCGCCCTCGAAATTAGGGTACGACTGGTATGTCAAGAGGTAAGGATACCTTGATTTCATTTCGCATTCTAACTCCCAAGTCATTTCCTCAACATCGTGGTTCCTCCACAAAACTTTGACTTGAGGTATAACCTCGAGCGTAGAATATGTTCCTTCTTATCCAAAATTTGAATAGAACCTCTTCATACGCCAAATCTTCCGCTATTTCGTCCCCGGTTCTAACTCAATAATATGGTTCGGTCTTTCACATATTTACGTAACATAGATATGTGAAAAACGTTATGAACACGAGACATATTTCAAGCAGAAAGCGAGTCTATAGGCCACGCCCTACTCGATCGAGGATTAAAATGGACCGATGAATCGAGGATTAAGTTTTCCTCTCTTTCCAAATCTTGTAACTCCTTTCCATGGAGCAACTCTTAACAACACACACGATCTCCTATATCGAATTCCACATCCTTTCGATGAAGATCAAAGATAACTCTTTTGTCGATTTTGTGAGGTTTTTATACGTCATTGTCGGATCGTTTAAATCTTTTCCGTAGTCATACGCACCAACTCCGGCCCCAACAACGCTGCTTTCACCCACCTCATCCCAAAGATACCGGAGAACGACACTTTCTTCCATACAACGCTCAATGGAGCCATGCCAATACTTGCTTGATAACTGTTGTTGTAGGAAAACTCCACCAATGGTAAGAACTTGTCCCAACTCCCTTGAAATCAAGGACACAGAGTCTTAATAGATCTTCAAGAGTTTGAATAGTCCTCTCCGATTATTCGTCCGTCTCGAGGATGATATACCGAGCTAAATCGTAAGTCTGCGCCCATAGCTTTTTGCAAACTAACCCAAAATCGTGAAGTGAATCTTGGGTCTCGATCGAAAACTATGGATACCGCAAGATACCATGCGCCTTATAATATCGCTTATGTACATATGAGCAAGACGTTCAAGTGTATAAGTTTCTCGTGATCGGTAAGAAATGAGCAGACTTGGTCAATCTATCAACAATGACCCAAATCGCATCAATGCCTTGAGAAACCTTAGGAAGACCGTGAACGAATCCATGGTAATGTGCTCCCACTTCCATTCTGAATTTCAAGTGGTTGCAATGGACCTTTTGGTACTTGATGCTTCGCTTTAACTCGTTGACAAGTTAGACACCTTGAGATAAACAAATATTATCTCTCTTTTCATATTGCTCCACCAAAATGTATGCGAATATCATGATACATTTTGGTACTCCTGTGATGGATTGCAAATGGTGTGTTGTAGCGCCCCATCATGATATTATACTTTAAATCGTATTCGTTAGAACACAAAGTCCGGAGTTGACTCAAGTATTCCTTCTTCATCGATTTGCTTGCTTCCCAGATAGCACCTTCTTGCACTTTCTTCCTCATACGCATCACCTCCCAGTGTCGTAGCTTGAGCGACTTTAACTTTATCGATTAAAGTCGCCTCTACTCAGATATTCGCTATCATCACATGCGTCCCCTCGAGTCTTTAACTCTATCTCCATCCTTTGCAAGTCACACAAAAATGGGCCTTTGCGTTGACAATATCGCACTCAGATTTGCATATGATTTTCTACTCAATGCGCCGCCTACCACGCTTCACTTTTCCAGATGATATTGGATGGTATGATCATAATCTTTCAATAGTTCAAGCCAACTTCGTTGTCGCATGTTGAGTTCCTTTTGAGTGAAGAAATATTTGAGGCTTTTATGATCCGTAGAAGATCTCCACTTTCTCCCCATACAAGTAATGCCTCCAAATTTTAAGTGCAAGATAACAAATGCCAACTCTAGATCATGAGTAGGATAATTCCTCTCATATTCTTTGAGTTGTCGCGAGGCATAAAGCTATAACTTTTCCATGTTGCATGAGAACACATCCCAACCCTTTGCCCGAAGCATCATCAGAGATGACAAATCCTTGAGCGGATGGTATTGTCGTAACAGTCTAAATAAGTCTCCTCTCGAGTTCTTGAAAACTCCTCTCACATTCTTTCGCTCCCAACCGAACTTTGTATCTTTCCGTCACCGAAGTTAATGGAGTAGCGATTCGAGAAAATCCTTCCACGAATCTCCGATAATAACCAAATAAACCGAGAAAGCTACGATTTCGGTCATCGATTTAGGTTGTTCCCAATTTTGAATAGCTTCAATCTTTGTTTGGTCAATGATATTCCATGACTTGATACCACGTGCCCAAGGAATGCTACTTCTTCAAGCCGTAACTCGCATTTCTTCAACTTGGCATAAAGCTTATATTCACGAAGCTTTTGGAGTGTCGACCTCAAGTGTTGCTTTCATGATCTTCACTTTTTTGGAATAAATAAGGATGTCATCAATAAAGACGACCACAAAGTGATCCAAATATTCCTTGAATACTCGGCTCATCATATCCATGAAGGCGTTAGGAGCATTAGTCAATCCAAAGGACATGACTAGGAATTCATAATGCCCGTCTCGAAGTTCCGAAAGCCGCTTTGGAATGTCACGGTTCTAATCTTCAATTGGTGATATCCTAACGAAGATCAATCTTTGAAAAGAATTTGCTCTCTCAGAATCGGGTCAAACAGTCATCAATACGTGGCAATGGATACCTATTTTTGATGGTGACGTGATTCAACTCCCGATAATCAATACAAAGTCGCATACTCCCATCTTTCTTCTTCACGAATAGAATGTGAGCACCCCAAGGAGAAGTACTAGGGACGAATAAAGCCAATGTCTAACAATTCCTGCGCAGTTGGGTCTTTAACTCCTCAAGTTCAATAGAGCCATTCGATATGGGGCTTTGGAAATAGGTTTTGTCTGGGTTCAAGGTCGATACAAAATTCAATTTCACGCTCGGGGTAGGCCAGAAGTTCTTCGAGAATACGTCAGAAATTTATTAACAATAGAAATATCGCTCAAAACCGACGTATTTTTGTTTAAATCATGATATGAGCTAAGAAAGCTTGACATCCATTTTTCAATAAACGAATAGCTTTATGGCTTGAGATGACCGTGATTGATTTTAATGGGTTGGTCGTTTGAATTCGCATAATAGGTTGATTAGGAATATGAAAGCTAACAACCTTACAAAAACAATCAATTTTTACATGATAAGTAGTTAACCAATCAATCCCTTGAATCACGCCAAATGCAAGTATTTTTTAATGAAATAAGATCGACAGGTAATGTGAGGGTACCGATTTGAACCAAACAAGACTTATAAACAGTGGATGTAATGAAGGTTTCTCCCAACGGAGTTTCCACAGATAAGTCAAAGTCTAATTTCTCCGGAGTCAAATTTAATCGATGAGCGCAAGTAGGAGAAATAAAAGAATGGGTAGAACCGGTATCAAATAAAGTATAGACTTCATTAGAGTTTATGATAAGCTTACCCGTGATGACCTCATTCGGATTCATTGCTCTTTGGGAGGTCACAACAAACGCCTCCCTCAGACTACTACTGGCTTTGAATTTTCCGGGACGGCCTTTGGTGCTTCCATCCTAGTGAATTTGTCTTCTGGTGAAATGACAAAATCGAGCTAAGTGACCTTCTCTTCCACAATTATAACATGCTTTTTTGACGGCATGGCTCAGCTTTGGATCGATGTGTCCTCTCCTCCGCATTTGAAGCATATGATAGGTGGTATTTCTTTTCCTTAACAATGGGTGCTTTGGTCTTGACGCTCTTTCCATCATTGTTGAATCTCCGCTTTCTTGAAATGTCCATTCTTATTGTTTTGGCCCCGATTACCACCGGCGGTTACCATATCCGCCCATTGATTCCCTCCACGCTTGTTGTCACCGCTCGATGACTACTCTCGCCGGTATTATAATTTTGCTTACCTACTCTCTTTTTAGTCATATTGACTCATTATCGCTCCACTAATCGAGCCCTATTTACAACATCTCGAATACAAACACGCTTTATGAGAAATAAGATGTTGACGTATCTCCTACTTCAAACCTCTTAAAAACATTCGCGCCATTCTCTCTTCATTATCCACCAAGTGGGACGAACCGTGATAACTCCGCAAATTTTGCCTCGTATTGCGACACTCGCCATATTGTTTTGTTCCAACTTAATAAACTCCACCTCCTTCATGTGGCGAATACTTTCAGAAAGTATTTGTCGTTGAATGCTCCCGAACTTCTCCCAAGATATCTTCAAGACAAAGAAGTTGAGTACGCTTTTACCGATTACCACCAAGAATCGCCTCCTCCGCAAGAACATAATGGCGTGAAGGGAACCTTTTGCTCCTCGGAGCATCCCAAGACATCAAATATCTTGGTAATCTGCTTTATCCATGCTTCCGCCAAGTGGTTTTGGCTCACCCTTAAACTCCGGTGGCCCCACTCCTTGAATTGTTTAGCGGTGACCGCCTCGAGAGTTTCAGTGTTTCCACCTATGTTTTGGACAGAGTCGCTCTCTTCATTGTTGCATAAATTGCATAAAGCCTCCGAACATTTGATCATTCATCATTTGGTCGGTGTTGTTGTTTGTATGAGGATTGTCGCCTTCCCGATGCACATTATCCCGATTATTGATATGTGGTGAATCAACGATCGCTCATGGCCCCATTGCTATTCTCAACATTCTCGGATGTCATTTTCAGATCATCGCCACAAAACAAAAGGTTAATTGACATGTAACAAATTATCCCTATCTTCCCGACCAACCAATAAAATAAAGACATAAACTTAGGTAGGTCATACTAGCTAAAGTATTCCCTGCCTCCCTCCTAGTACTATTCTCACATCTTAGCTGAGGATCATATCCCTAAGCTCGATACTCAACCGTGACGCCCCCAAAATTAGGTATACATCATCCATCTTGGGTCGCCACTTACATGGTATGTAATTTAAATACAACTTATTAACATAATTGTCGTATACAATACGACATAAACCATGAGTTTAAATACAAATATCGCCTACTAGATATTATACAAACTCAAAAAAAAATCCTCATTACAATTATTATCACACTATTTCACGTATATAGTGAGGACTATTAATGCTATCTTCGTGACCATCACTCATTTTCCGACTCGTCCCAAAATATATTCTCATTTCACAAGAGAATAAAGAAAGAAAGGGTGAGCTCAACTAGCCCAAGAAGAAATATTATGACTAAGATAATGCGTAATAAATTATCAATAGTCTTCAACAATGTTAAACCGATAAAATACAATAGATAACCAGCTTTAATCACAGCTAATGAATAAGCAATCCATTAAAAGAGTCAAGTAGAAAATAAAGTCTACTATCTTTTAGGTTTTAAAAGGTTTTTCATCATCAAGTTATAGCCGAGACTCGACTTTAATAAATATTCCACATCATCGAATCACCCCCGCACTACTACCAAGGATATTCTTTAAGTATCACGACCACAATTATTCATGCACTATGGGCCAAGAATATTTGTGTATTCATTAATGGTCATGATCATGCCAACAATCGTCCACCAATGCACTACTACCATCGAGGATTTTTATCACATCATTTGTAACATTACTAATCATGATTACACCGAATAGTCTCTCGGTCATAATCATACCAAGTCCATCTATGCACTACAGCCACGATGACTTTCAACATAATATAACATGAGGATGATGACAATGATATAAGAATTCAATAAAACAAGTTCAAGAATTATTTTATCCAGAATTATTAACGTCCAAATTATCAACATGATATCGCTTTGTAGAGTAAAATTCAAGAATGATCGTAAGAATATTTCCATAAAAAGATATCGGATGAAACGCAAATATCAAGGATATTCCACTAATTTCATGGAGTATAAGTCAAAGTTTTAACCAACCGGGTATAATAAAGAATAGAATAACAAAAGAAATCACCATGCATGCGATAGATCGCAGACAGCAAAAGTTATTCCAATAGAATAATAAATAACGGAACCAGTCCGACGTAAAATGCATGATGTGATGTTCCAACAGTAATAATAATAAAAGATTTTAACCAGTCCTGGTGTAAAACACACGCATGAGCAGATGTTCCAATGTAATAATAATAAAGATTTTAACCAGTCCTGTAAAACACATGCATGTGATGTTCCAACGAAATAATAATAAAGATTTTAACCAGTCCTGTAAAACACATGCATGTGATGTTCCAACGGAATAATAATAAAGATTTTAACCAGTCCTGTAAAACACACGCATGTGATGTTCCAATGTAATAATAGAAGAATGTCACCAAGTATAGGTAAACCACGATACAAAAGTTATTCCAATGAGAATAATAAGCAATGGAATAACAATGAGCTCTTCATGAATAAGAAAGAATAACACCCCTTACATTTGGTAGGAGATTGAATACCGCAAAGAGCGGTGTAGTAACAAAATACTCTTCTTTTTTCTCTCTTATTCTCTATACTTTCTCTCTCTATAGCTTGAATGAATTCGTGAAAAATAATGAAGCCCTAGGCCTCTATTTATAGAAGATTTCTAGCTTAGCACCGCCGCGTGAAAAGGCAAGTGGCTCGACGACTAATGATGTGAAAAGAAAAGTGGTTTGACGCTCAGTAATGTGAAACGACAAGTGGTTCGGCACGTCAGAATGTGAAACGACAAGTGGTTCGACGTCTGGTAAAGGTAATTACTATTAACGAAGGTAAATACTATTGACGAAGGTAAATACTATTCACAAGGGTAATTACTATCGACGAAGGTAATTACTATCGATTTAAGGTAAATACTATTCACAAGGGTAATTACTATCGACGAAGGTAATTACTATTGACGAAGGTAAATACTATCGACGAAGAGACTCTTAGATGATGACATATGAGCCCCCATAAAATAATCAAACTTACCACAAATCATTTTTTTTTTCATCAACACATATTTAATCTTTCAACAATTATTAATCATTTATAACTTGTCGCCTCAATTATTGATTTAATACTATAACATATTATACGTATGATAATCGTGACAATAATTGAATCAATAATATAAGAGATATGATGCAAAGAATTATCGTAGTAATAATTGAGCATAAATGAGTGACTTCTTCACGTAAGCATCAATAATCAATACCGTAGCTACTATGCAACCACGCCAGACATCGTACTTTTTACACCGTAGTTCAACAGCTTTTAACGGTAACACCTCCGCCAGTTATTTTTATAAAATATTTTTGTCGCTTTTCTCAATCCGACAATAATTTCCATTAGGGGTCCACCAATGATTGAGTAGTTGTATGCGAATATTCCCTAACAAAAAGAATATTCCCCACCAAATGAATATTTTATAACAACTTGCCATACTTTGTAAAATTTATAAATATTACCCACAACTATAACATTATATCAAATTTATTCCATAATATTCAAAAATAATATTTATAGAAAATTCATCTTTATTTATAAAAGCTGGGGTCTTACAAGGGGTATTATTCTTTCGTATTCCTGAAGAAAGTTATTTTCTTTCAATACTTATAAGGGTTGTTGTGACGCCCCCAAAATTAGGTATACATCACCCATCTTGAGTCGCCAGATACATGGTACAGAATTCAAATACAACTTAATAATACAACTGTCGTGTACAATACGACAAAACATAAACTGTGAGTTTGAATACAAATATTGTCTACTAGAGATTATACAAACTCAAAAGGAGTCCTTATAACAATTATTATCACACTATTTCACAGAATAGTGAGGACTACTAATGCAACATCTAGGACCATCACTCTGTTCCCCGACTAGTCCTAGCTACGTTCTCATTTCATGAAGAGAACAGTGAAAGAAAGGGTGAGCTCAACTAGCCCAGTAAGAAATATTATGACTAAGATAATGCAAAATAATTTATCGTTAGCCTTCAACAGTGTTAAACTGATAAAATATAATAACTATCAAGTTTAACTGTAGTGGAACAAGCAATTCATTAAAAGAGTCAAGTAGGGAATAAAATCTACTATCTTCTATGATTTAAAAGGTTTTTCATCACTTTTATCGATGAGACTCAGCTTAATAAATAATCCACATCATCGAATCACCCCTGCACTACGGCCAAGGATATTCTTTAGTATCATGACCACGAATTATCCATGCACTACGACTTAAGATAATCATGTTTTCATCAATTCGGTCCGATCATACCATAAAACAATTCATCTTTTGCACTACTACCAAAGAGAATCCATAGCCATAATCATACCAAAAATCGGCCCATCAATGCACTACGGGCCAAATGAGGACTTTTTCCACATCATTTGTAACATTACTAAGTTATGATTATACCGAATAATCCTCGGTCATAATCATACCAAGTCCATCTATGCACTACAGAATACAGATTACTTTCAACATAATATAAGCATGAAGATGATAATAAATGATATAAGAATTCAATAAAATAAGTTCAAGAATTAATTTATCCAGGAACCGATAACGCTTCAAATTGTCAACATGATACTGCTTTGTAGAGTAAAATTCAAGAATGCTCAGAAGAATATTTTCATGAAAAGATACTGGATGAAGCGCAAATATCAAAGATGTAAAACCCCAACTTTTTAATGAATAAAATCAAATTTCCTTTATTTATTATTGTGATTAATAATGTGTTAATGTGACGCCCCCAAAATTAGGTATACGTCACCCATCTTGGGTCGCCACTTACATGGTACATAAATTCAAATACAAACTTAATTATACATCTGTCGTGTAACATACGACAATACATAAACTGAGAGTTCTAATAGGAATATTGTCATTTAGACAATATCCATACTCAAGGAGTCCTCATTACATTTATTGTCACACTATTTAACAGAATAGTGAGGACTACTAATGCTATCTTAGGGACCATCACTCTTTTCCCCGACTCGTCCCAGCTATATTCTCATTTCCTGAAGAGAACAGTGAAAGAAAGGGTGAGCTCAACTAGCCCAGTAAGAAATATTATGACTAAGATAATGCAGAATAAATTATCATTAGCCTTCAACAGTGTTAAACTGATAAAATACAATAGACAACCAGTTTAATCTGCATGTGAATATCTTAATCCATTAAAAGAGTCAAGTAGAAAATAAAGTCTACTATCTTTTAGGTTTTAAAAGGTTTTCAACAATTTTTATCACTAAGACTCAGTTTAATGAATAAACCACAATATCTAATCATCCCTGTACCACGGTCAAGGATTTTCATCAAATTATCAATGGTCATGACTATACCGAATCACCCCTGGTCATAATCATACCAAAAACTATCCATCACTGCATTACAGGCCACTGAGGACATTTATCACATCATTTATAACAAGCCATGATTATACCGAATGATCCCTAGTCATAATCATACTAAGTTCATCTATACACGTAAGCCATAATATAACATGAGGATGATGATAATGACATAATAATTCAATAAAACAAGTTCAAAAATTATTTTATCCGTGAATTAAGAACGTCCCAAATTGTCAACAAGATACTTTGTTTTGTAGAGTAAAATTCAAGAATGATCAAGAAGAATATTTCCATGAAAAGATACTAGATGAAACGCAAAATATCAAGAATATTCTACTAATTTCATGGAATATAGAAGTCAAAGTTTTAACCAACCGGGTATAATAAAGAATGGAATAATAAAGGAAATCACCATGCATGCGGTGATTGCGATGTATGCATTATTCCAATGTAATAATAATAATGAACCAGGTCGTGAAATTCACAATCGGCTGTGATGATCCAATAGAATAATAAATGTTTGAATAATAATAAACAATGGAACCGAATGTGTCCTGTAAAACACACGCATGTGATATTCCAATGTAATAATAAAGAATGGAATAACGTAAGAAGATCACCAAGTATAGGGGATTCAGCATGATACAAAGTTATTCCAATGTAATAAATAAGAATGGAATAATATAAGGATTTCACCAAGTATAGGGTATCTGCATATCAAAAGTTATGTATAGGGTATGCCACTTTTACAAAAGTTATTCCAATGTAATAATAATGAATGGAATAATGTAAGTTCTCTTCATGAATAAGAAAGAATAACACCCTTACAGTGTACACAACAAATAATATCCCTTACCTTAGAAGAACCAATATTGGAAAGTGAAGTAGCGAGTATCTTTTTTTTCTTTCTCTATATAGTTTCTCTCTAGAGTTTCAATGAATTCGTAAGAAAATAATGAAGGAATGAGCTTCTATTTATAGGAAAATAGAATGCATAGTAATTAATCCATGAACGGTCCAGATTGATTTACTTTAATCCGACTTGCATATTTAAAGCAAAATCTTTTAAATAAAATATCATATATTCTATTTATATAAAAACATTTTACTATGCAAACACTATGCAACACTATGCAAAATACTATGCAAAACACTACGCAACACTATGCATAATAAAATATAATATATTCTATTTATATAATAACTTTAATAAAGTATTCTCATTTTATATAAAAGATGTTTCGCTTTTATTACGTTAATAATACTGAATAAAAACAAAACGTCATTATCGCTATAATAATTCATATTATTAATCGACAATAATGGAATCAAACCTGAGTGACTTCTCACATAAGCATCAATAATCAATACCGTGTACTACTACGCAACCACCACACGTATTCTTGTACTTTTACTACCGAGTAGTTCAACAAGATCAACCAGTAAAACTTCCGCCGTTATTTCAATAAAATATTTTTGTCGCTTTCTCAATCCGCAATAATTAATTTCGCAATAGGGTCCACCAATGATTGAGCCGCTGTATTTAATATTCCTCGCTAAGTTGAATATTCCCCACCAATCGAATATAATATAACCACTTGCATACTTTGCAAAATTTATAAATACTACCCACAACAATAATATTATCTCAAATTCACACCATAATATTAAAAATTATTTCGACAAAATTTAAATCTTTAATGATAAAATCTAGAGTCTCACAGTTAATTTGATATAATATTTTGGTTATGGGTGAAATGTGCAAAATTTTCAAAATAAGCAAGTGGTTATAAAATATTCATTCGTTTGTGAATATTCGTTTGGTCAGGAATATTCTTTCAATTTTGGGAATATTCGCATTTACTCAACAAGTATTTTGTGGGCCCCATAACGGATATAATCTGGCCGGATGAAGAAGACAACAAAATTGAATAACTAAGATAGTTGTTACCAATTAACACTATTGGAATACCCTTTATGGTTAAAATATAATAATACGCTGTGGTCGCATTAGAGAAGACACCAGATTGCATGATATTGTTGAATTATTGATTCTTACGTAAGAAGGCACTACTCAATAATTGTTACGATAATTATCGCTCAATATTTTATTTTATTGGTTCAATAATTGCATTGCGTTGATATTTTATAATATTGTTGTTTCAATAATTGTCACCGCACATCATCTCCATTATCGCATCAATAATTCATATTATTTGGAATAATATTATTAGATAACATTATTGGCAATGTCTATAAAGTTCACAAGGAGAGTTTTGGTCACCTAATCATGCGCCAAGAGAAGGAGAAATCCTTATTGAAAGCCCCTCTTTCTCGAACCGCCTCGTCATTATAATTGTGATTCTCGTAATATTATTTGTGAATAATTAATTATTGATTCATATGATAAGGAAATATTTATTTTATGTGAATATAAATGTTGGATATATTTATTGTGGTTAAAAATGATGGAGTTAATGTTGAGGTATTTTATCAGTATTTTTATCGGAATGGAGGTATTAAAAATCAAATCAGGGTTTTTGAGATATATTACTGGGGTTATAATTTTTAATCCGACCGTTGGATCGTGGTAATTTTTGGATATGTTATACATATATAAGTTGAGTATATGTCCACAAATTTTGAACCGTTAAAAATGAACGTATGATTTGTTATGAATTTTACGAGATGACTGGTTCAGAAATTATTGAAGTTGCGAAATTTATCATTTTGGTGGAAAATTATAGATTTGGTGGGCCCCACTTTTGGTTGTTAAAAATGTGCTGAGATTTTTATTCAAATATAGTGGGTGGGAATAGTAGCGAGTAAAAATACATCGATTTGCAGTCAAGTCTCGCTTTTGCTCTAACATTTTCCTATAAATAGAGGGCTAAATTAGAATTGAAAATCACACCAGAAATAAGTTTTCTCTCTTTCTCTCTCTAGATTATTGAGTGTATTTTATGAGTATTTAGATACTTTGTGAGTTTCTAGTTATTATTGCAAGTATCCTTCAGCCTTACACCAATATTCCGATCAAAAGTACTGATATTTTGAGGTAAGGGATGTTATTTTCTTCTTAAAATGATATTTTCTTCAATATCAGTATGCCGAAATATTGGTATAAACTTTTTATCAAATTTAGAACCTTTTGTGTCGGGGTTAATATTCACGATACTACGACACTATTCACGATATTCACGAATTATGACTATTCAATATTCAAAAATGAAATTTTCTTCTTTTTTGTCCAAGTTGTCTATTATGGTTACTATCTTTGATCAGATCCATGTTTTGATCTTTATTTTTGAATTCTTCTTCAAAATTGGTTATATTGGAGTATTATTGAACTTGGATAAACTGTAATACGAATATCTAATATTTGTTATTTTGTTTCACTGGATTCGTTCCTTTAAAATATTTTTCATCATCCTAAGTCCTAATTGATGATATTAATGAATATCTTTGGCCTGTAGTGCAAAGATGAATGATTACTTAATGAATATCTTTGGTCAGTAGTGCAAAGATGAACAGTGTTGAGATGAACACGACCAACCGGTGGTATAAATGAATATCTTTGGCCCTGTAGTGCAAAGATGAATATTTGATTCAAGATGAATATTGATTGATGTTATAGGGATAAAATATTGATGATGGACTTTTAAATCTTAGAAGATAGTAGAATTCTTTCTCTACTGACTCTTCTAATGGATTGTTGTTCCACCGCAGCTTGTTGATCTAAAACTTGTTGTTTATTATATTTTATCGATTTTTCCTCTCAAAGACTAACGATAATTTGTTGTATATTATCTTAGTCATAATATTCTTTACTGGGCTAGTTGAGCTCACCCTTTTTGTTCCATTTTTCTAAGGAGGCGAGAATATAGCGGGAACTAGTGTGGGCGCGGAGTGATGTTTTCAGTCAGTGGTGTTAGCAGTCCTCACTATTTTATAAAATAATGTGATAATAATTGTAATAAGGACTCCTTTTGAGTTTGTATACTCTCTAGTTAAGAATATTTGTATTCAAACTCACAGTATTGGGTTGTTATATTTTACACAACAATTGTATTAATGAAGTTGTAGTTGTTTCTGTACCAAGTTTTTTGGCGACTCATAATGGGTGATGTATACCTATTTTGGGGTCGTCACAGTTGGTATCAAAGCTTAGGGGATATAATCCCTGGCTGAGATGTGAGATAAGAACTAGGAGGGGAGAGACGGAAAATTCATTCGCTAGTATGACCTGACTAAGTTTATTTGGTGTTTATTTGGTCGGTCAGAGTATAGGGATAATATATGACATGACTATTAACCCTTGTTTTATGGCAGTATTTAAGAATGGCAGCTGAGAACGTTAATAATGGAGTAAATCAGACCGTGGAGACACCTTTGATCACCACCTAGGGGAACGTGCAACAGGAAGGCAATATTCCTCCTGTAAACAACACTACCGAACAAATGATGAATGATGGGATGTTTAGAAGTTTTTTGCAGTTTATGCAAAACCAGACGAGGGAGACTCGTGCACAAAATACGGTTGGAAATGCTAGCAATGCACGGCTTGTCACAGCCAAGTAGTTCAAGGATTTGGGACCACCAGAATTTAAGGGAAAGCCGGATCCGATCATGGCGGAAACGTGGGTCAAGCAAATTACCAAGATATTCGATGTCTTGGGATGCACGGAAGAAACGAAGGTTCCATTCGCCACCTTTATGTTCCGCTAGTGAGGCGAGATTCATCGGTGGAGAGTCTGAAGTGTACCCACCAACACGCACTCAACATGTCTTGGGAAACATTTCAAACTATTCAATGACAAGTACTTTCCGAAAGTATTCATTATATGAAAGAGGTGGAGTTTATCGACCGAACAAAACAATATGACGGTGTCCCAAAGACGAGGCGAAGTTTGCGAGAGTTATCCAGTTTGCACCTCATTTGGTCGAAAATGAGGAACGAATGACAAGGATGTTTCGAGAGGTCTAAAGCCCGAGATTCTATAATATCTTATCTCTCATAAATTTTCTTTATATTCAGATGTTGTAAATAGGGCTCAATTATTAGAGCGAGATAATGAGTATGTTCAACCAAGGGACCACAACCGTGGTCATAAATTGGCGGCGGATCGTCGAAGCAATGAAAACCAAAGAGGAGGAAAACATTCGGACAAAAAGCGGTAACCACTCGGTGGTAATCGTACGTGTGATAATAGAAGGAGGAGCTCGAGCCTGGAGGAGATTTCAAGAAGAGAAGGTACACCAATGTTAACGTGAAGACGCCAAGACAAACATCAACTGTTTTTAGGGGAGGAGAACGAGCACCGGTCGTTTGTTATAAATGCGGGAAAGAGGGACACATCAGCCCAAATTGCCCACAACAATCCAAGGTGTGTTATAACTCTGGAAAGGAAGGTCATATAGCTAGAGATTGTCTAGTTGCGAAACCAAGTTCAACAGGGATGGTGACTCCAAAGGTCATCCCGACAAGTCAAAGTCTGGGGTTCCCTGAAGGCGCTTGTCGTGGATCGCACACAAAACGTGAGGAACCCGAACGAGGTGATCACGGGTAAGAAAATCTTGAACTCTTTCGAAGTTTATACCTTACTAGATACCGGTTCTACCCATTCTTTTATCTCTCCTGGTTGTGCTCAACATTTAAACTTGACTCCGGAGAAATTGGACTTTGACTTATCTGTTGAAACTCCGTTGGGTGAAACCTTCGTTACATCTACAGTTTATAAATCTTGCATGATCTAAGTTGGCACTATCACATTACCTGTTGATCTTATCTCTTTAAAGATACTTCCTTTTGATGTGATTTTAGGAATTGATTCGTTAACCACTCATCATGCTAAAATTGATTTTTTTCGTAAGGTTGTTAGTTTTCATATTCCTAACCAACCTGTCATACGAATTCAAACTACTAAACCACTAAAATCAATCACCGCATATCAAGCCACAAAGCTATTCGCTTATTGAAAAATGGATGTCAAGCTTTCTTATCCCATGTTATGGATTTGAAACAAAAACAAGTCGATTTGAATAATATTTCGTTGTTAGAGAATTTCCCGATGTATTTCAAGAAGAACTTCCGGCCTACCACCGTAACGTGATGTTGAATTCTTTATTGACCTTGAACCCGTACAAAGCCCATTTCTAAAACCCCATATCGAATGGCTCCTATTGAACTTCGTGGAGTTAAAGGTTCAACTACGTGAGTTGTTGGACATCGGTTTTATTCGCCCCAGTACATCTCCTTGGGGTGCTCCTGTGTTATTCAGTAAAGAAGAAAGAAAGACGGAGTATGCGACTTTGTATTGACTACCGAGAATTGAATCATGTCACTATCAAGAATAGGTATCCGCTACCTCGCATTGATGACCTGTTTGACCAGTTGCAAGGAGCACAATTCTTTTCAAAGATCGATCTTCGCTCGATATATCATCAACAAGATTAAAATCGAGGATATTCCAAAGACCGCCTTCGTAACTCCAGACGGCATTATGAATTCTTAGTCATGTCTTTTGGATTGACTAATGCTCCTGCTGCTTTCATGGATATGATGAACCGTGTATTCAAGGAATATTTGGATCAGTTCGTTGTTGTCTTTATTGATGACATCCTCATCTATTCCAAAAGCCGTGAAGATCATGAGCACCATTTGAAGCTGGTACTGCAAAGGCTTCGTGATAACAAACTATATGCCAAGCTGAAGAAATGTGAGTTCTGGCTTGAGGAAGTAGCATTCCTTGGGCATGTGGTGTCAAAACATGGAGTATCTCGTCGAATTCGACCAAGATTGAAGCCATACAAAGTTGGGAGCAACCGAAGTCGGTGACCGAAGTACGTAGCTTTCTGGGCTTAGCTGGTTAGTATCGGAGATTCGTGGAAGGATTTTCTCGAATCGCTACTCCATTAACTCAGCTGACTCGTAAAGATATAAAATTCGGTTGGAGCGAGGATTGTGAGAAGAGTTTTCAAAAACTCAAGATGAGACTCATTTCGGCACCTGTTCTAACAATACCATCTGGTTAGGATGGATTTGTTATCTACAGCGATGCTTCGGGCAAAGGGTTAGGATGTGTTCTCATGCAACATGGGAAAGTCATATCCTATGCCTCGCGACAACTCAAAGATTATGAGAGGAATTATCCTACTCATGATTTGGAGTTAGCAGCAGTCGTTTTCGTGTTGAAGATCTGGAGACACTACCTGTATGGGGAGAAAGTGGAGATCTATACAGATCATAAAAGCCTCAAATATTTCTTCACCCAAAAGGAACTCAACATGCGGCAACGACGTTGGCTCGAGTCATTTGAAGATTACTATCATACCATCCAATATCATCCTCGAAAAGCAAACGTAGTAGTGACGCATTGAGTAGTAAGATCATACGCGGCATGAAAGTGCAATGTTGTTAACACAAAGGCCCATTTTGTATGACTTACAAAGGATGGAGATAGAGATGAAGGCTCCAAGTACCCATGTAATGATATCAAACATACGAGTAGAACCGACTTTAATCGATAAAGTAAAAGCTGCTCAAGCTACGGACATGGAGCTAATGCGTATGAAGAAGAAAGTGCAAGAATGTGCTATTCCAGAAGCAAGAATCGATGAAGAAGGAATACTTTGAGTCAACTCCAGACTTTGTGTTCCGAATGATTTTGACTTAAAGCATAAAATTATGATGGAGGCATACAACACACCGTTTGCAATCCATCCTGAGAGTACCAAAATGTATCATGATCTTCGACATACATTTTGGTGGAGCAATATGAAAAGAGAGATCACGGAGTTTATCTCGAGGTGTTTAACTTGTCAACGTGTAAAGGCGGAGCATCAAATGCCAAAGGGTCCATTACAACCACTTGAGATTCTGAAATGGAAGTGGGAACACATTACTATGGATTTCGTTACGGGTCTTCCCAAGGTTTCTCAAGGCATAGATGCGATTTGGGTTATTGTTGATAGATTAACCAAGTCTGCCCATTTCTTGCCTATACGTGAGACTTATTCCCTTGAACGTCTTGCTAATATGTACATAAATGAGATTGTAAGATTGCATGGCATGCCAGTATCTATAGTTTCGGATCGTGACACAAGATTCACTTCAAGATTTTGGGTTAGCTTGCAAGAAAAAGCTATGGGCACGGATTTACGATTTAGTTTAATATCATCCTCAAACCAGACGGACAATCGAGAGGACTATTCAAACTCTTGAAGATCTATTAAGACTCGTGTCCTAGATTTCAAAGGAGTTGGATAAGTACCTACCATTGGTGGAATTCTCCTACAACAACAAAGCTTATCGTGCAAGTATAAGTGGCTCCATTTGAAGCATCAGATGGAAGAAAATGTCGCTTCTCAAGATCTTGGGACGAGGAGGGGTGAAGCAACATTTTGGGACTAGAGTTGGTATGAATGACTACAGAGAAGATCCAAACGATTCGACAACATATACAAACCAAGACAGATCGATAAAAAAGAGTTATGCGGATCTTCACCCAAGGACGTGGAATTTAATATCGGGGATCATGTATTGTTACGTGTTGCACCATGGAAGGGAGTTACAAGATTTGGGAAGAGAGAAAAAGCTCAATCCAAGATTTGTTGGTCCATTTGAGATTCTTGACCGAATAGGAAATGTGGCCTATAGACTCGCATTACCTCCAAGTATGTCTCGTGTTCATAATGTTTTTACATATCTATGCTTCGTAAATATGTTAAAGACCCAACCACATTATCGAAGTTAGAACCGGACGAGATAGTCAAGATTTAACGTCGAGAGGAGGTACATGTTAAGATCTTGGATAGAAATAACATGTCCCACGCATCGAAGGTTATACCACAAGTTAAGGTTTTGTGGAGAAACCATGCTATCAAGAGATGACCGGAGTTGGAATCAGAAATGAAAGCGAGGTATCCTCACCTTTTCGAAACACCAGATACGTACGTCAATTTCGAGAACTAAATTTCATAAGGAGGGGAGGTTGTAAGACCCCAACTTTTTAATGAATAAAGTCAAATTTTCTTTACTTATTATTGTGATTAATAATGTGTTAATTTGATATAATATTTTGGTTATGGGTGAAATGTGCAAAATTTTCAAAATAAGCAAGTGGTTATAAAATATTCATTTGTCGGGGAATATTCGTTTGGTTGTGGAATATTCTTTCACTTCGGGGGATATTCGTATTTACCATGTCAGCAGACCATTTGTGGGCCCCATAACGGATAACTAGTCGGATGAAGAAGACAACAAAATTGAATAACGGCATAGTTATATCAACTGCTAACACTATTGAATACCCTATGGTTAAAATATAAGAATACGCGGGTTGCACAAGAAGATTACCAGATATTGCAGATTGTTGAATTATTGATTCTTACATAAAGAAGGCACTACTCAATAATTGTTACGCAATTATCGCTCAATATTTTATTTTATTGGTTCAATAATTGTCTGCGTTGATATTTTATAATATTGTTGTTTCAATAATTGTCACATCGTGCACATCATCTCCATTATCGATCAATAATTCATATTATTTGGAATAATATTATTAGATAACATTATTGGCAATGTCTATAAAGTTCATCAAGGAGAGTTTTGGTCACCTAATTGCGCTACCAAGAAGGAGAAAATCCTTATTGAAAGCCCCTCTTTTCCTCGAACCGCCGTCATTCATAATTGTGATTCTGTAATATTATTTGTGAATAATTAATTATTGATTCATATGATAAGGAAATATTTATTTTATGTGAATATAAATGTTGGATATATTTATTGTGGTTAAAAATGATGGAGTTAATGTTGAGGTATTTTATCAGTATTTTTATCGGAATGGAGGTATTAAAAATCAAATCAGGGTTTTTGAGATATATTACGGGGGTTATAATTTTTAATCCGACCGTTGGATCGTGGTAATTTTTGGATATGTTATACATATATAAGTTGAGTATATGTCCACAAATTTTGAACCGTTAAAAATGAACGAATGATTTGTTATATATTTTACGAGATGACTGTTCAGAAATTGTTGAAGTTGCGGAATTTATCATTTTGGTGGAAAATTATAGATTTGGTGGGCCCCACTTTTGGTTGTTAAAAATGTGCTGAGATTTTTATTCAAATATGGTGGGTGGGAATAGTAGCAGGTAAAGCCATCAGGTTGCAGGTCAAGTCTGCTTCGGCGTGCTAACATTTTCCTATAAATAGAGGGCTAGGTTAGAATTGAAAATCACACCAGAAATAAGTTTTCTCTCTTTCTCTCTCTAGATTATTGAGTGTATTTTGTGAGTATTTAGATACTTTGTGAGTTTCTAGTCATTAGTGCAAGTATCCTTCAGCCTTACACCGATATTCCGATCAGAAGTACTGATATTTTGAGGTAAGGGATGTTATTTTCTTCTTAAAATGATATTTTCTTCAATATCAGTATGCCGAAATATTGGTATAAATTTTTTTATCAAATTTAGAACTTTTTGTGTCGGGGTTAATATTCACGTATACGACACTATTCACGTATACGGCACCATTCACTGAAAAATAAAATTTTCTTTTTTTTTGTCCAAGTTGTCTATTATGGTTACTATCTTTGATTGTATCCATATTTTAATCTTTATTTTTGAATTCTTCTTCAAAATTGGTTATATTGGAGTATTATTGAACTTGGATAAACTGTAATACGAATCTCTAATATTTGTTATTTTGTTTCACTGGATTCGTTTCTTTAAAATATTTTTCATCATCCTCAGTCCTAAATGATGATATAATGAATATCTTTGGATATGAGTAAAGATGAATGATTACCTAATGAATATCTTTGGTCCGTAGTGCAAAGATGAACAGTGTGTGAGATGAACACACCAACCGGTGATACAAAATGAATATCTTTGGCACAGTAGTGCAAATATGAATATTTGATTCAAGATGAATATTGATTGATGTTACAGGATAAAATATTGATGATGGACTTTTAAATTTTAGAAGATAGTAGAATTCTTTCTCTACTTGACTCTTCTAATGGATTGTTGTTTCCGCTGTAGTTGTTTATCTAAAACTTGTTGTCTATTATATTTTATCAAATTTTCCCTGTTGAAGACTAACGATAATTTGTTGTATATTATCTTAGTCATAATATTCTTTACTGGACTAGTTGAGCTCACCCTTTTTGTTCCATTTTTCTTAGGAGGCGAGAATATAGCGGGAACTAGTCGGGGTGCAGAGTGATGTTTTCAGTCAGTGGTGTTAGCAGTCCTCACTATTTTATAAAATAGTGTGATAATAATTATAATAAGGACTCCTTTTGAGTTTGTATACTCTCTAGTAGAGAATATTTGTATTCAAACTCACAGTATTGGGTTGTTGTATTTTACACAGCAATTGTATTAATGAAGTTGTAGTTGTTTCTGTACCAAGTTTTTTGGTGACTCATAATGGGTGATGTATACCTATTTTGGGGTCGTCACAAAATATATTCCACTAATTTCATGGGTATAGAAGTCAAAGTTTTAACCAATTGAGTATAATAAAGAATGGAATAACAAAAGAAATCACCATGCATGCGATAGATCGCAGACAAGCGTTTATTCCAATGTAATAATAAAGGATGGAACCAGTCCCATAGAACGTCTGCACAAGATATATTCGGAATAATAAATAATGGAACCAGTCCCACAGTAATGCACGATGTGATATTACGGCGGAATAATAAATAATGAAACCCGGTCCCATAAAACGCATGTATGTGATATTTCGACGTAATAATAAAGAACGGAATATTAGAAGAATGTCACCATGTATAGGGTAACTCAACAGTATCTGAGTTATTCCAATGTAATAATAAATAATGGAATAATGAAGTTCTCTTCATGAGTACAACAAATAACATCCCTTACCATAAAAGAAACCGAATATAAGAGTAGGGAAGTAGCGAGAATACTTTTCTATGGGTTCTCTTATAATTCTCTCTCTCTAGAGTTTCAAAGAATTAAGTAAGAAATAATGAAGAATGAGCTTCTATTTATAGGAAAATGGAATGAATAGTAACTAATTCATGAACGGTCCAGATTGATTTACTATTAATACTTAAAACAACGGTCCATACTGATTTACTATTAAAACTTTAAACCAGCGATCCATATTGATTTACTATTATAACTCCACCAGCGGTCCGTATTGACTTACTATTATATCTTCAACCAACGGTCTGAAAAATTAGCACATCTCCTCATGGAATAATATTGTACCCAAATACCTGAATGCACAATACTAGAGTGAATAGTAACCGGTGAATAGTAACTCGTGAATAATAACTCGTGAATAGTAACTCATGAATAGTAACTCTGACACGAAAAGTGTCCCGAATACCCAATTGAACAATATATCCTCCAGACATCAATTATACTAACACAAATAAGTCCAACACAATGGAACTATAAAATTCATCTTTAATCAACACGAACTTATTCATCATTAATATTATAATTCATAATATTTAACAACCGTGTCGTTCCTGTGAAAGAGGGGCTTTCGATAAGGATTTCTCCTTATTGGCCGCATGAATTAGGTGACCAAACCTCTCATTGATGTAACTTCTAGACATTGTCAATATTGCAAATAATAATATGAATAACTTTTCCATCTCAATTATTGATTTAATAATATATCATATAATGCAGATGATACTATAACAATAATTGAATCAATAATATGAGAAATATGATGCAAAGAATTATTTGTAATAATAATTGAGTATAAATGAGTGACTTCTCACGTAAGCATCAATAATCAATACCGTGTATTCTTTGTCTTACTCACGCGTATTCATCAGATTTTTTACTACCGTATGTGGCGCCCCAAAATAGGTATACATCACCCATTCCGAGTTGTCAATACATGGTATGTAAACAACTACAACTTTATTATTACAACAAAGAAAAGCTGTGAGTTTAAATACAAATATTATCTTCTGACAATATCTATACCCAAATAAATCCTCATCACATTTATTGATACATTATTTTACAAAAATGGTGAGGACTACTAAACAACTCTCTCTAGAACCTTCATTCCATACCCCACCAAAAGACTTTTGCATTCTCGCCTCTTGAGAAGAAAAATGGAACAAAAAGGAAAAGGGTGAGCTCAACTAGCCCAAGAAAGAATATTATAACTAAGATAATATATACAACAAATTATCGTTAGTCTTCAACAGGGAAAAAATCGAGAGAATACATTAAACAACAAGTTTTAGAGCAATATTCGCATGATGAAAATATTAATTCATAAAAGAGTTACGTAGAGGATGAAATCTACTAATATCTATGAATTTAACGGTCCATCATCATTATTTTATCCTCGTAACATCAATCAATATTCATCTTGAATCAAATATTCATCTTTGCACTCTGCACCAAAGATATTTCATCGATCGGTTATGTTCATCTAAACACTGCTCATCTTTGCACTACTACCAAAGATATTCATCAAGAAATCATTCATCTTTTGCACTACGTGCCAAAGATATTCAATAATATCATCATTTAGGATCGAGGATGATGAAAAATATTTTAAAGAAAACGAATCCAGGTGAAACAAAAGAACAAGTATTAAGGATTCAGATTTCAAATTATTTCATGTCCAAAATACCTCATAAATAATCATAGTGGTGAAAAATTCAAGAATGAACAAAACATGGATATAATCAAAGCTAGTATCCACAATAGATATTTTGGACGAAAAGGAAAAATTTTATTTTTACGTGAATAAGTCTTGAAGTATTCATGAATAATGTCAGATATCGTGAATAAAGGCCGTGTATCGTGAATAAGAACTCCAAGCACAAAAGTTCCAAATTTGATTAAAAGTCCGGATCAATACTTGGCATAATGATATTGAAAGAAATAATATCATTTTAATAATAATATCCTTACCTCACAAAGACGGTGATTTCCATTGAAAAAACTGGATATGTGGTCAAGGAAACTTGCCGTATAACAACAACACTCAAAGTATACTCACAAGAATACGCTCAATATATCGAGAGAGAAATAGAGAGAAACTTGGGTTTACGGTGTGATTTTCAATTCTAACCTAAGTACCTATTTATAGGAAAATGGTTAGAACAAAGTAGAAAATTAAATATAATATTAATATATTTTTCACATTTTCCTTAGCCCACCTTAGACAACTGATCTCAGCCCATTTGAATCACATGTGAGGCCAACTTAGTTGCAAAAAACGTTTTCTCAAAATAATTAACTAAAACTCCCAAAAATTAATTATTTCGAACTTCTAACTTCAATAATTCATAATAAATAGTCCTTTTATCAGAAAATTCAATCTCGCGTGTTTTAATAGGAAATTAAATTCTCTACAACTTTCTGTAAGAAAGTTTTTCCAAATTCCAAATGAAAATTGACCAAAATCCACAAACCAAGCGATTTTACAAGCTATAATCAAATTTCTATTAATAATTGTGTCCACCAACACACAAAACACGTGTTAAACATTTAATGCCACAAAATACTCTTCCTCCTCATATACTCATATATCCCACATTCATTGTAAAATATCATCGTTAATATATTATTAAAATAATATATTTAAATAAATTATTTTATCGTAAAAAGATAAAATATTAATTTTCAACAATTGTCACATTAAAATTTTCTCCATCTATATCCTCATAAAATCAATATTTTTCTCATCATATAAATCAATAATTAATTATTAATAAATAATATTATGAGAATCACATTATCGATGACCGTGCAGCTCGGGATAGAGGGGCTTTCCAATAAGGATCTCTCTTCTTGGCGCACAATTAGATGACCAAACCTCTCCTTGCGTGAACTTTCTAGACATTGTCAATAATGTTATCTAATAATATTATTCAGATAATATGAATTATTGTCCGATAATGGAAAATCATGTGTAATGACAATTATTGAAACAACAACAATATAAAATATCAACGCAAAGCAATTATTGAATCAATAAAATAAAATACTTTGAATAAAGAATTACATCAGAACCATTATTGAGTAGTGCCTTCAATAATTAGTGTAATACTGGTGTCACATCTTTCTGCAACAACGCATTCAGACATGTTTTTAACCAATTTGTATTCCAACAAAGGTTAATAATCAGTAATAACTACGCCAGTTATTTTTAAACAACTTATATTTGTGCTTTTTTTCATCCAATCGCTTTCCGTTATGGGGCCCACACAAGGTCGCTTGCTCAATGCATTTAATATTCCCCGCGTAAGAATATTCCACGACCAAACGAATATTCCCCGAAAAAAAATAAATATTTTATAACCACCGCTTATTTAAAATATTTGCGATTTTACCCATAACTAACCACATTAATCAAATCAACCCTTACTAATTAAAAAAATAATAGAGGAAAATAAATTTTATTTATTAATTATTTGGGGTCTTACTGGTAGTTCAACAGCTTTAACGGTAACACCTCCGTATATTATTTTCATAAAGTATTTTTGTCGCTTTCTTAATTCGACAATAATTCCGTTAGGGTCCACCAATGATTGTGTCATTATGCGAATATTCCCTGTTAAAACAAATATTCCCCAACCAATCGAATATTATATAACAACTTATGTACTTTTGCAAAATTTCTAAATATTACCTGTTATATAATTACATCAAATCAACACCATAATAAAAAAAATTATTTCAAGAAAATTAAATCTTTATTCATAAAATCTGGGGTCTCACAATCTCCCCTCCTTATGAAATTTCGCCCTCAAAATTTACGTATGTACCTGGTATGCTGAATAGGTGAGGATACCTTGACTTCACTTCAAATTCTAACTCTTGAGGTATAACCTTTGAGTGTCGAATATGATCCTTCTTATCCAAGATGTTAACACGTATCTCCTCATATGTTAAATCTTCTACTATCTCGTCCGGTTCTAAATTAATAATGTGGTTCGGGTCGTCCACATATATACGTAACATCGATACGTTAAAAACGTTATGAACACGCGACATACTTGGCGGTAAAACGAGTCTATAGGCCATAGTTCCTACTTGATCAAGGATTTCAAATGGGCCAATAAAATCGAGGGTTGAAATTTCCTCTCTTCATCGATTCTTGCTTTTAGAATAACGCCCTCTTGAACCTTTTCTTCAAATTCATCAGATTCGGGTGTGTAGCTTGAGCGGCTTTAACTTTATCGATTAAAGTCGATTCTACTCGTATATTCGTTATCTTCACGTGGGTCCCTAGAGTCTTTAACTCTATCTCCATCATTTGTAAGTTATACAAAATGGGTCTTTGTGTTAACAACATCACACTCGTAAACGCATACGATCTTCTACTCAATGCGTCAGCTACCACGTTCATTTTTCCCACGATGATATTGAATGGTACGATCGTAATCTTCAACAGCTTGAGCCAACGTCTTTGGCACATTACACGTTCGTTTTGGGTGAAGAAAATATTTGAGGGTTTTAGAAATGGGTTTTGTATTCGGGTCAATACAAAATTTGATTTCACGCTCTAGGGTAGGCTAAGAAGTCTTCAAGGATACGTCAGGAAATTTATTAACAATAGAAATATCATTCAAAACTGTGACTCTCATCCAAGACTTGGATAGCACGTCACATTGATACCTATCAACTTGCCATCGTCATTCACGACGTCGCCTACAGAAAGTCTGGCTTCGGTGCATTTCACACAAGGAAGTCAACAACGAAAGGATCGGGGCTCTTTATTTATGGCTTGATATGACAATGATTGACTTTAGTGGTTTGGTTACTTTGAATTCGCATAACAGGTTGGTTTGGAGTATGAAAGCTAACAACCTTATGAAAAACATGATGAGTAGTTAACCAATCGTTTCCAAAAATCACATCAAAGGCAAGTATTTTCAAAGAGATAAGACCGACAGGTAACGTGAAAGTATTGATTTGAACAAGCTTTATAAATAGTGAAGGTAACGAAGGTTTCTCTCAACTGAGTTTAAACAGATATATCAAAGTCTAACTTCTCCGGAGTTAACTTCAAACATTGAACACAACTAGGTGCAATAAAAGAGTGAGTAAAACTGGTATCTAACACGGTATAGACTTCGCAAGAGTTTATGACTAACATACCCGTCATAACCATACTAAGTTCATTTATGCACGTAAGCCAAAGATAACATAATATAACATGAGGATGATGACAATGACATAATAATTCAATAAAACAAGTTCACGAATTAATTTATTCAGGAACTAATAACGTCCAAATTGTCAACATGATCTTGCTTTGTAGAGTAAAATTCAAGAATGATCGTAGAATATTTCCATGAAAAGATCTCGGATGAAACGCAAATATCAAGGATATTCTACTAATTTCATGGAGTATAGAAGTCAAAGTTTTAACTAACCGGGTATAATAAAGAATGGAGTAACAAAAGAAATCACCATGTATGCGGTGCCGGATGTACGGAGTTATTCCAATAGAATAATAATAATCTTAACCAGTCGTGAAATTCACACCCTCGGGATGATGATCCAATGTAATAATAAATGCTTGAATAATAAACAATGGAACCAAACCTGTAAAACACACGCATGGATATTCCAAATGTAATAATAAATGCTAATAATAAACAATGGAACCAGTCCTGTAAAACACATGCATGTGATATTCCAATGAGAATAATAAAGAATGGAATAATGAAGAAGATCACCAAGTATAGGGGATTCAGCGATACAAAGTTATTCCAACAAAATAAATAAGAATGGAATAATATAAGGATTTCACCAAGTATAGGGTATGTCACGTATACAGGTTATGTATAGGGTATGCCACTTTTACAGGTTATTCCAATGTAATAATAATGAATGGAATAATGTAATTTCTCTTCATGAATAAGAAAGAATAACACTTCTTACGGTACAACAAATAATATCCCTTACCGTAAAAGACACTTTGGATATCAAAGTAGTGAAGTACCGTATACTACTCTTCTTTCTCTATATATTTTTCTCTCTATAGCTTCTCTCTATAATTTCTCTCTCAGAGTTTCAAAGTGAATTAAATAAGAAAATAATGAAGGAATGAGCTTCTATTTATAGGAAAATAGAATGCATAGTAATTAATCCATGAACGGTCCGTATTGATTTACTTTAATCGACGGTCCATATTTAAAGCAAAATCTTTTAAATAAAATATCATATATTCTATTTATATAAAAACATTTTACTATGCAAACACTATGCAACACTATACAAAACACTATGCAACACTATGCATAATAAAATATAATATATTCTATTTATGTAATAACTTTAATAAAGTATTCTGCTTTTATATAAAAAGATGTTTCATTTTTATTACGTTAATAATACGAATAAAACAAAAGCGTCATTATCGCTATAATAATTCATATTATTAATCGACAATAATGGAATCAAACCGAAAGACTTCTCACATAAGCATCAATAATCAATACCGTGTCTTACTATGCAACCACACGACATCGCATTTCTTTTACTACCGAGTAGTTCAACAAAGATCAACGGTAAAACTTCCGCCAGTTATTTCAATAAAATATTTTTTGTCGCTTTTCTCAATCCGATAATAATTACGTTAGGGGTCCACCAATGATTGAGTAGTTGTATTGAATATTCCTGCTAAACCTAATATTCCCCGACCAATTCGAATATAATATAACCACTTGCATACTTTGCAAAATTTATAAATACTACCCATAACTATAATATTATCTCAAATTCACACCATAATATTAAAATTATTTCGACAAAATTTAAATCTTTATTGATAAAATCTGGGGTCTCACAATCTCCCTCCTTATGGAATTTCGCCCTCGAAATTAGGGTGGTACGACTGTATGATAAAGAGATGAGGATACCTTGAATACCTTTATCGTTGAAAACATTAAATTCATTTTTGCAATCCCACCAAAGATATTCATTAACAATTCATCTTTTACATTACAGCCAAAGATATATACAATCAGAAACCAATAATACTTTGAGAGACTCGACTTAATAGTATCACGACCACGAATTATCCATGCACCAACGCCAAGGATATTCGTGTTTTCAATCTGATCATGATTATCCGAATAATCCTTGGTCATAATCATACCAAGTCTATCAATACACTACTACCAAAGATGACTTTTTACCACATCCATGAATTAATATTTCATTCTTGAGACTCAAATTTCAATAATTAATCCATATCATCGAATCATCCCCGCACTACAAAAGCCAAGGATATTCATTAGTATCACGACCACGAATTATCCATACACTACGGCGAAAAGATAATCGTGTATTCATTAAGATCACGACCACAAATTATCCATGCACTACTACGAAAGATAATCATGTATTCATTAGTATCACGACCACAAATTATCCATGCACTACTACCAAAGATAATCGTGTATTCATTAGTATCACGACCACAAATTATCCATGCACTACTGACCAAAGATAATCGTGTATTCATTAAGATCACGACCACAAATTATCCATGCACTACCGCCAAAGATAATCGTGTATTCATTAGTATCCGCGACCACAAATTATCCATGCACTATGACCAAAGATAATCGTGTATTCATTAGTATCACGACCACAAATTATCCATGCACTACTACCAAAGATAATCGTGTATTCATTAGTATCACGACCACAAATTATCCATGTACTACTACCAAAGATAATTGTGTATTCATTAAGATCATGACCACAAATTATCCATGCACTACTACCAAAGATAATTGTGTATTCATTAGTATCACGACCACAAATTATCCATGCACTACTACCAAAGATAATCGTGTATTCATTAGTATCACGACCACAAATTATCCATGCACTACTACGGCAAAGATAATTGTGTATTCATTAAGATCACGACCACAAATTATCCATGCACTACTACCAAAGATAATTGTGTATTCATTAAGATCACAACCACAAATTATCCATGCACTACTACCAAAGATAATCGTGTATTCATTAGTATCACGACCACAAATTATCCATGCACTACGACCAAAGATAATTGTGTATTCATTAGTATCACGACCACAAATTATCCATGCACTACTACCAAAGATAATCGTGTATTCATTAGTATCACGACCACAAATTATCCATGCACTACTACCAAAAGATAATTGTGTATTCATTAAGATATCACGACCACAAATTATCCATGCACTACGGCCAAAGATAATCGTGTTTTCAATTACGGTTATGATTATACCGAACAATCCTCAGTCATAATCATACCAAGTCCATCTATGCACTACAGCCACGATGATGACTTTCAACATAATATAAACATGAGGATAATGATATAAAGAATCAATCAAATGAGATAAAGGATAAATATTAAACATTTATAATATAATTTATCCAGATTCAAGAATATCCCCATGTTATCAATCACTTAATAATCTCATAATCTAATATCATTAATATTATAACAATATTTTAATCACTTCTTAAATTTATAAACAATTTACCTCAATTATTTACGCTTTACCATATAATGCATTTAATCATTCAAAAATGCCATACTCATAAGATATCATCACCAATTATCAATTCCCTCATAAAAAAAAATATGCATATACTCTATATAGGATTCTCTAGCCATAAAATTCTATTTTTAACTTTGTTACTTCACATAACATATTTAACTCATATGTTCGTAACTAAACTATTTTCATAAAAAATACCAAATCAGTCCCAAAAATATTTCTTTTCTGGGATTTAGCATAATATAGTCCCATAATGAAAATATATTTTTCTAATTTTTAAAATTCATTTACTATTTTCAAAATCAATTTCTAATTAATTCCTTAAGAAATTAGCTACCTCAAGTTTAACTCCAAAATTCCCAAATCTTGGCAGAATCTTACACATGTTAACGTGAGCTTCCAGTTTAAATTTCATGGTCATCGGAGTTATAGAACTCAGGTTATAGCGTTTTTTTTTCTAAAAACCTAAATATTGAAATAGTCATAACTTGCTCATTTTAAGTCGAGAATGAGCTCATTTTTGGACAGGAGGTACTTTATACCATATACTTTCATGTCCCAAAAGGCCAGAATTTTTCTCATAATTTAAGTGGCCGAAACAGCCCTCTAAAATCATGGCAAAGACTTTTTCGATTTTTGCAGCTTTGCACTCCTTTGCTAAAATCAGTCCACACAAAAATCTACAACACCTTTTTCAGTGATTCCACTTGGACTAGTTAGGTAACTCATAGATCTAACTCTAGGACTTGACCACACTCAAAAATTCAAAATATAATAGGAGATATGGTCAATTGAATTTCATGTTCCGTTTTCACCAAAATCTGATTTTTCAACCCTTTGTGATTTCTAAGAAACTTTCATGTTTTCTCATAATAACCAACATAACTTATCATAACACTTACTAATACTTCATATACCCATGATTTTCATCAGTCCAATACTTTTATTATGACTCTCCTCATAATCAACGTAAACCCGATCCTTTTAGTTGATGAAATATTTGAAGGTTTAAGAAATGAATTTTTGTACCGGGGTCAATACAAAATTCGATTTCACGCTCTAGGGTAGGCTAGTAAGTCTTCAAGAATACGTCAAGAAATTTATTACTGATAGAAATATCATTCAAAACTGTTACTCTCATCCAAGACTTGGATATCACATGAAATAAAGGTTTCTCCTAACAGAGTTTCAACCGATAGGTCAAAGTCTAACTTCTCTAGAGTCAAATTTAAACGTTGAACGCAAGAAAGAGAGATAAAAGAATGGGTGGAACCGATATCTTATAAGGTATAGACTTCGTAATTTATAATTAACTAACCCATGCTAACTTCGTTTGGTTTACTCGCTTTTTGAGAAGTCATGAAAAATGCACTTCCTAAAACCAGCGACTTTGTTTTGTCCATATCCACCTTTGGTGCCACCGTCCCAGGTAGACTTGACTTTGGTGCACAACAAAATTGAGCTAAATAACCTTCTCTTCTTGCAATTTCCACTTCTATTATCTTTGCCATGATTACCATCAAGTGGTTACCATTCTTAGCATGATAATTTCCCCATGATGGTTATCATTGTTCGATAATTGCCACCACCAAAGATGATTATTATCATATTATTGGTTGTTACCTTTTGTTTGAAATGAATCAACACTCTCATGTGCTTCATTGCTTATCTCAAAGATTTTCGGATGTCATTCTCAAACACCGTCACAAAACAAGGGTTAATTAACATATCACATATTATCCTTATACTCGTAATTCACCAATTAAATACCAAATAAATTTAGGTAGGTCATACTAGCGAAGGAATTCCCGCCTCTCCCCTCCTAGTTCTTATCTCACATCTCACCAAGGATCATATCCTAAGCTCGATACCAACCGTGACGCCTAAAATTAGGTATACGTCACCCATCTTGGGTCGCCACTTATATGGTACATAAATTCAAATACAAACTTAATTATACATCCATAGTAAACATACGACAATACATAAACTAAGAGTTCTAATAGGAATATTGTCATTTAGACAATATCCATACTCAAGAGTCCTCATTACAATTATTACCACACTATTTCACGAGATAGTGAGGACTACTAATGCTATCTTCGGACCATCACTCTTTTCCCCGACTTTCGTCCCAAATTTATATTCTCATTTCACAGAAGAAAACAGGAAAGAAAGGGTGAGCTCAACTAGCCCAAGAAGAAAAATATTATGACTAAGATAATGCGAATAAATTATCATTAGCCTTCAACAATGTTAAAAACCGATAAAATACAATAGACAACCGGTTTAATCTGCGGCGGAATATACAATCCATTAAAAGAGTCAAGTAGAAAATAAAGTCTACTATCTTTTAGGTTTTAAAAGGTTTTCATAAATTTATCACTAAAACTCAGCTTTAATGAATAAACCACAATATCTAATCATCCCCTCGTACCACGGTCAAGGATTTTCATCAAATTATCAATGGCCATGACTATCTATACCGAATCACCCCCGGGTCATAATCATACCAAAAACTATCCATCATCGCATTACAAAGCCACCGAGGACTTTTATCACATCATTTATAACAAGCCATGATTATACCAAATGATCCCTGGTCATAACCATACTAAGTTCATCTATGCACGTAAGCCAAAGATAACATAATATAACATGAGGATGATGACAATGACATAATAATTCAATAAAACAAGTTCACGAATTAATTTATTCAGGAACTAATAACGTCCAAATTGTCAACATGATCTTTGCTTTGTAGAGTAAAATTCAAGAATGATCGTAAGAATATTTCCATGAAAGATATCTTTGGATGAAACGCAAATATCAAGGATATTCTACTAATTTCATGGAGTATAGAAGTCAAAGTTTTAACCAACCGGGTATAATAAAGAATGGAGTAACAAAAGAAATCACCATGCATGCGGTATTGCTTATGATGACAAAGTTATTCCAATAGAATAATAATAACGGAACCAGTCGTAAAATTCACACCGGCGTGATGATCCAATGTAATAATAAATGCTTTGAATAATAAACAATAGAACTGTGTCCTGTAAAACACACGCATGTGATATTCCAATGTAATAATAAATGCGGAATAATAAACAATGGAACCGTGTCCTGTAAAACACACGCATGTGATATTCCAAATGTAATAATAAAGAATGGAATAATGAAGAAAGATCACCAAGTATAGGGGATTCACAGTATACAAAGTTATTCCAATGTAATAAATAAGAATGGAATAATATAAGGATTTCACCAAGTATAGGGTATCTGCCATGACACAAAGTTATGTATAGGGTATGCCACTTTTTACAAGTTATTCCAATGTAATAATAATGAATGGAATAACGTAATTTCTCTTCATGAATAAGAAAGAATAACACCCTTTACGAATACAACAAATAATATCCCTTACCGTAAAAAGACACTTTGGATATCAAAGTAGTGAAGTACCACAATACTCTTCTTCTTTCTCTCTATAGATTTTCTCTCTATAGCCTTCTCTCTAATAATTTCTCTCTCAGAGAGTTTCAAAGAATTAAGTAAAGAAAATAATGAAGGAATGAGCTTCTATTTATAGGAAAATAGAATGCATAGTAATTAATCCATGAACGGTCCAGATTGATTTACTTTAATCTGACGGTCCATATTTAAAGCAAAATCTTTTAAATAAAATATCATATATTCTATTTATATAAAAACATTTTACTATGCAACACTATGCAAAATACTATGCAACACTATGCATAATAAAATATAATATATTCTATTTATAGAATAACTTTAATTAAGTATTCATTTTATATAAAAGATGTTTCGCTTTTATTACGTTAATAATACGAATAAAACAAAACGTCATTATCGCTATAATAATTCATATTATTAATCGACAATAATGGAATCAAACCGAGTGACTTCTCACATAAGCATCAATAATCAATATCGTATTGCTACTATGCAACCACACGTATTCATCGCATTTTTTTACTACCGAGTAGTTCAACAAAGATCAACCAGAAAACTTCCGCCGTTATTTCAATAAAATATTTTTGTCGTTTTCTCGATCCGATAATAATTCTATTGTGGGTCCACCAATGATTGAGCCGTTGTATTTAATATTCCCTGCTAAACCTAATATTCCCCGACCAATTCAATATAATATAACCACTTGCATACTTTGCAAAATTTATAAATATTACCCACAACTATAATATTATCTCAAATTCACACCATAATATTAAAAATTATTTCGACAAAATTTAAATCTTTATTGATAAAATCTGGGGTCTCACATACATCACCCATCTTGAGTCGCCAGATACATGGTACGTAATTCAAATACAACTTAATAATACAACCGTCAATTATACAATACGACAAAACATAAATCATGAGTTTGAATACAAATATTGTCTCACTAGAGATTATACAAACTCAAAAGGAGTCCTTATTACAATTATTATCACACTATTTCACGTAATAGTGAGGACTACTAATGCAACATCTAGGACCATCACTGCTTCCCGACTAGTCCCAACTACGCTCTCATTTCATGAAGAGAATGAAAGAAAGAAAGGGTGAGCTCAACTAGCCCAAGAAGAAATATTATGACTAAGACAATGCAAAATAATTTATCGTTAGCCTTCAACGAAGTGTTAAACCGATAAAATATAATAACTATCAAGTTTAACTGCAATGAACAAGCAATCCATTAGAAGAGTCAAGTAGGGAATAAAATCTACTATCTTCTATGATTTAAAAGGTTTTCATCACTTTTATCATTTGGGACTCGACAATAAATAATTCACATCATCGAATCACTCCCCGCACTATGGCCAAGGATTCTTTAAGATCACGACCATGAATTATCCATGCACTACTGACTTAAGATAATCATATTTTCATCAATCAGTCCCGATCATGCCATAAACAATTCATCTCTTTGACTACTACCAAAGAGAATCCATAGCCATAATCATACAAAAATCGTCCCATCAATGCACTACGCCAATGAGGACTTTTTCCACATTATTTGTAACATTACGGTTATGATTATACCGAATAATCTCTCGTCATAATCATACTAAGTCCATCTATGCACTACAGAATACGTATGACTTTCAACATAATATAAGCATGAAGATGATAACAATGATATAAGAATTCAATAAAACAAGTTCAAGAATTAATTTATCCAGAACCCGATAACGCTCAAATTGTCAACATGATCTTCTTTGTAGAGTAAAATTCAAGAATGCTCGTAAGAATATTTCCATGAAAAGATATCGGATGAAGCGTAAATATCAAAGATATTCCACTAATTTTATGGGTATAAAGTCAAAGTTTTAACCAACTAAGTATAATAAAGAATGGAATAACAAAAGAAATCACCATACATGCGATAGATCGCAAAGGCGTGTTATTCCAACGTAATAATAAAGGATGGAACCAGTCCCATGTAAACGCATGCATGTGATATTCCGAATGTAATAATAAATAATGGAACCAGTCCCATAGAACGCACGAGACAAGATATTCCAACGTATAATAATTAATGGAACCGGTCAAAGTCCCAAGAACGCATGAGTGATATTATTCCGTAATAATAAAGAACAAAATATTAGAAGAATGTCACCATGTATAGGGTATTGCACAGATATCTGAGTTATTCCAATGAATAATAAATAATGGAATAACGAAGTTCTCTTCATGAAGTACAACAAATAACATCCCTTAACCGTAAAAAGAAATCAATATAAGAGTAGGAAGTAGCGAATACTTTTCTATAGGTTCTCTTATAATTCTCTCTCTAGAGTTTCAAATTGAATTAAGTAAGAAATAATGAAGGAATGAGCTTATTTATAGGAAAATGGAATGAATAAGAACTAATTCATGAACGGTCCAGATTGATTTACTATTAAAACTTAAAACAACGGTCCATACTGATTTACTATTAAAACTTTAAACCAGCGATCCATATTGATTTACTATTATAACTCCACCAGCGGTCCATATTGACTGACTATTATATCTTCAACCAACGGTCTGAAAAATTAGCACATCTCCTCATGGAATAATATTGTACCCAAATACCCGAATGCACAATACTAGAGTGAATAGTAACTGAGTGAATAGTAACTCGTGAATAATAACTCATGAATAGTAACTCGTGAATAGTAACTCATGAATAGTAACTTGTGAATAGTAACTCGTGAATAGTAACTCATGAATAGTAACTCCGACACGAAAAGTATCCTGAATACCCAATTGAACAATATATCCTCCAGACATCAATTATACTAACACAAATAAGTCCAACACAATGGAACTATAAAATTCATCTTTAATCAACACGAACTTATTCATCATTAATATTATAATTCACAATATTTAACAACCAAATCGCTCCTGTGAAAGAGGAACTTTCCGATAAGGATTTCTCCTTATTGGCGCAATTAGGTGACCAAACCTCTCCTTGATGTAACTTCTGACATTGTCAATATTGCAAATAATAATATGAATAACTTCATTCTCAATTATTGATTTAATAATATATCATATAATGCAGATGATCTGTAACAATAATTGAATCAATAATATGAGAAATATGATGCAACAATTACTATAGCAATAATTGAGTATAGCTGAGTGACTTCTCACGTAAGCATCAATAATCAATACCGTGTGCTACTGTGCAACTACGCGTATTACTATACTTTTACTACCGGGTAGTTCAACAGTTTTAACGGTAACACCTCCGCCGTTATTTTCATAAAGTATTTTTCTCGTTTTCTCAATCCGACAATAATTCCGTTGTGGGGTCCACCAATGATTGTCTTGGTTATGCGAATATTCCTTGTTAAAACGAATATTCCCCGACCAATCGAATATTATATAACAACTTGCGTACTTTGTAAAATTTATAAATATTACCCACAACTATAACATTATATCAAATCAACACCATAATAAAAAAGATTATTTTGAAAAAATTAAATCTTTATTCATAAAATCTGGGGTCTCACAGTTGTTATTGCATTCTTTATTATTATGTTGGAATAACCTGTCTATGCAAAGTACCACATACATGGTGAAATTCTTCTGTTATTCCATTCTTTATTATTCTGTTGGAATAACATGTCTGTGAGGTCTATCGCATGCCTGGTGAATTATATTGCTATTCCATTTCTTTATTATTCGGTTGGAACATCCCATGCATCACGGATTCGCATGACACGGTTCTATTCTTTATTATTCTGTTTGGAACATCACATGCATGCGGATTACACATACGACACGGTTCCATTCTTTATTATTCTCATTGAATAACTTTGTTTGTCTGCGGATTACGCACGCTGGTGAATTCTTCTCATTATTCCATTCTTTATTATAATGTTGGAATAATCATCTCACGCGGATTATCGCATGGCGGCAAAAAAAAATTCATTTCATGTTTTCATATATTCTATTATACTCAGTTGATTAAAGTTTTGACTTCTATACTCCATGAAATTAGTGGAATATCCTTGATATTTGCGCTTCATCCAGTATCTTTTCATGGAAATATTCTTCTGAGCATTCTTGAATTTTACTCCACAAAGCAGTATCATGTTGACAATTTGGACGTTATTGATTTCTGGATAAATTAAATTATAAATCTTTACAAATTTATCCTTGAACTTGTTTTATTGAATTCTTATATCATTGTCATCATCCTCATGTTTATAATATGTTGAAAGTCATCTGTGGCATGTAGTGCATAGATGAACTTGGTATGATTATGACAGTGGATTATTCTAGATAATCATGGCCGTAATGTTACAAATGATATGGTAAAAGTCCTCATTAGTAGTAGTGCATTGATGGACATTGTTATTCATGATCATGACCATTGATTAATACATGAATATCTTTGGCCCGTAGTGCATGGATAATTTGTGGTCGTGATACTAATGAATACCCTTGGCCGTAGTGTAGGGATGATGTGGTTTATTTATTAAGTTGAGTCTCAGCGATAAAAGTGATGAAAAACCTTTTAAATCATAGAAGATAGTAAATTTTATTCTCTACTTGACTCTTCTAATGGATTGCTGTTCACCGCAGAGTTAAACTTGATGTTTATTATATTTTATCGGGCTTAACATTGCTGAAGGCTAATGATAATTTATTCTCGCATTATCTTAGTTGAGTTCACCTTTTCTTTCACCGCTCTCTTCAGAAATGAGAAACGTAGCCGTGACTAGTCGAGGAACCGGAGTGACGGTCCGGATGATAAAGATTAGTAGTCCTCACTATTCATTAAATAATGTGACAATAAATGTAATGAGGACTCCATTGAGTGTGGATATTGTCTAGATGATAATATTTTTATTAAAACTCTTAGATTATGTTTTGTCGTATTTTACACGACTGTTGTATAATGAAGTTGTATTTGAATTTTGTACCATGTATTTGGCGACTCAAGATGAGTGATGTATACCTATTTTGGGGGTGTCACAACCATGGTCCTGGTGGTGGCTTCGCTGGAGCTGAGGGCCGAGGGGTTGACATTAATAATAATAATAATACTAATTTTTAAATAATAATAATAATTTTAATAAATGTATTTATATAAAATTAATGAATTTATATTATTTTTTAATAATAATATTTTTTACAAATGTATTTATAGAAGATTAATGAATTTATATTATTATTACTATTATTATTATTTAAAAATTATTATTATTTTTATTATTATTTAAATATTTTTTTTATTATTATTATTAATACATATGGCAAACCATATGTACACATCAGCATTTCAAAATCATGTGTATGCACAATCAACACTTCCGTCCGTTTTTTAGACGAAAATCGTAAAAAATGACTATGGTAAGTTTTTTAGAGTATAGTTACGCGATTGTAACAAAAAAAGTTTCGCTAACCACAATGAAAATCGGGTCTTAGTACAGTGACCAAAAAGTCTATTATCCTAAAAAGTATTAAAATACTGAAAAATCGGTACCCAAAAAAATTAATACTTCCGATACCGATATCAATCGATTCAATAAAAAACTAAAAAAATCGAATATTTTAAAAACCCCTAATTTGGAGCACATATATAATATATTCATAGTCGGTCAGAAGATAATAGTATCTCTTTTTCCTTTACTCGTAATGTTATTTCGTGAAAAATGACATAACATATCTCCTACCTTAATTATCATTCATAGTTTATTGAAAGAGGATAATTATTAAAGTTTGTCAACTATTAGTATGTATCATCATCAATTAATTAGTTTGTAAGCTTTTGTGCATAAGAAGTGGCAGATAGTCAGACTTTTGTACTTATATTTTTCAACTGGTTGTTACCACTTACCAATGGGAACTTTTATATATATATATATATATATATATATATATATATATATATATATATATATATATATATATGGGGTTTCATACACAAAGAACCTAGGTTATTATTGTGGAACAATCATTTTTGGCTCATGAAATTTCTACTGGAGCAAAAAAAAAAAAAAAAAAAAAATTCACAGTAAAAAAGAGTTCTTTCACAAAAGAATTTGGTTGTTGTCATGAATGGAATCCCTATATATATATATATATATATATATATATATATATGGGTGGTTCATCTTGTTATTAGGTATGTACTTTTGGATTATGTCGACGGTCCATACAGTATGATGACGGTTTATACTTTATAGCAACGACTTTAAGGACGGTATATATATATATATATATGCATCATGTCCACTCTAATAATAGTAATAAGAAGAAAAATATACATGTCGTGAGATTAGATTGCTATTAACATAAAAATTTATGTCATAAGATAAAATAAATTTTAATGAGACTATTCTTAATTCATATTTATTATATATATGCACTTACGTCACAATTATAATTCAGTTAATTTATTTTTACAATAAATATCTGAATTCACGACAATTGCTTCACTCCTAAATAAATTAAATAGAGAGTACCGAGCTACCAAAAATAAGAATATGTTCAATCCAGATCGTCCGAGATGCAACCCAATAAGCTCATAAATTGGATGAATATGATGTGTTTTGCTTATAACCATTCTCTACGACTCCATCTGTATAAAATTAAAGAGTAAATTTGGATTATAATATATATCTAGTGACACAATAAAATATATTATACTTTATTTATTTATTTATTTTTTCAATATATATTTAACAACACAAATATTATATTTAAAATAATGTTTATATTACTAAATGTGCGTCCATAAAAATTAAATAAAGGGTATTATGAAATGGATCTAATTCTTTTTATTTTTTACAATGAAGGTGGTGGGTAAAATTTGTAAAGAATTATTACATTCATTTCTAAATAAATGTCTTTAGACATAGTAATTAAGAAGTAGTCCAAAAATAATGAAGTCAAAGTCCTACACTTAAAAGTTTATTATCTTTTAAATATAATACTGTTTCTTTCCTATAATATATTGATTTTATTTTTTAAAATTATTTTATATTTTATATAATTTAGGAAAATTAGTCACAATCTTTCTAAAATTACCCCTAATTAAAAAATGTTACAAATGACAGAGTATAAAATAAGTGTATGATAAAGAGTATTATATGTAGACAATTAATATTATATTTAATACTATGCAATCATCTCCTTAGTTCTTGTGTACAACTCTAACGAAGTATATAAAAGGAGAACACTATTTCCATACGAATTTTTTATACTGTCTCTCTTACATGAAATGAAGATGGAATCCGAAAATATCAAAAACACGTTATATAAAAATGAAATGAAATGTCATCAACTCACGACAGCAAGTAATAATATGATAATGCAAACGTCTATAGCATTACCACCTTCCTATGCTATTACTAACTATATATATATATATATATATATATTAATTAATCTTTCTTGCTGAGATCTCAACCTCAGTTATATATTTAGATGTATATATACACACACAAACACAGAGAGAGAGAGAGAGAGAGCAGCTAGATAGAGGATGACTAATTCATTAGAGCCGATGAGGTCGCCGGTGCCGTTGTCGGAAACAAGGTCACCGATGCCGTTGCTATACCGGAGACGGTCAAGTGGGGAGATAATGAGGAACATGGCCTCAGTTTCAAGCAGCCTCTTACCGGCTTTCGGAACTGTTGTGGGCGATGGATCTCATCCCTCACTCGCTAACTATATAATTGCACCTTATGATCGGAGATATAGGTACGTACGTAATTTTCTCCATCATTTTATTTTCTTATATCTCAAGTATTTCTCTCAACTAATTAATTCACATATAAATGAATTTATAATTAAATTAATTAATAGTAGCCTTTTTTTTTCTTTTTCTTTTTAAGCTAAATAATAGTAGCCTTTCTTATATTCTATCATGCTAAATTTATACACATAAGTTGGACTCTGCAACTTATGTGTATAAATTTATGTGTATAAGTTATCCCAACTGGTGTTTATTCTTTTTTTTTTTTTTTTGGCTTGTTTAAATTTAGTTTTGTTTGTATGCTTGAGCCTATTTGGTTTCTTGTTGTTTCCCCCATATATGTCCAAAAATAAGATTTATTGTTTTTTTTAAAATATATTATAACCAGGTGACATACGCGCGTGTATAAATTTTTTAAGGTAAAATAAAATTTGAATGACTAAATAGAAAAATAAAAAAAAATATTTTAAAAAAGACCAAATAATAATATAACTAATCTCAAGGGTAAAAGAGAAAAAATAGAGAAGAAAAAAAGACAGATATACAAGTTTTTGACCTTTTAAGGGTGTCCAGAGTTGTTTAAAGGGTTGATGTATGGCTAGACAACATTTTTTTATTTTGGCAATATTAATTGTTACTCCCTCCATCCCTAAATAATTGACGTTATAAGAAGTTCAAAATTTCTCAATATATTTAACGTTATTAAGTTTCTAGGAAGCATTAATTACAATTTTTCCTCTATTGCCCTCAACTATATGGAGTATTTCATTTATCTAGACAACTATATGAAATACATCTTTTCTTATTTAATGCAAGGGTAATTGTGGTAATACATATCAATCTTAATGACAAAATTGAAGTAATAAATAACTTTCTTAATAAGTATGAAAATCTTCAAAACGTCAGTTATTTTAGGGATGGAGGGAGTATTAACAAAGTTGAGATATTTGCATACTATAACTATTGAGCTAGTGATCAGGTAATACATGCCCCCATAATTCATTGGGCCGAAGACCCAATACTATTAGTTGTATTGAATTCATAAAATTGACTCTATACTATTTTTTTGGGTTGAGGGTTTTAGTTGATTGTTGACTATTTTCTTAACCCATATGATATGTACTTTGAAATAAATATTGAAAAAAAACAGCAAAGAAATTTAATGTCTAAAAAAATATAATTTTAATACACTCTAAAATACAATTATTTTTTTTATAAAAAGAAGGGAGTTAGTAAATATGATGTATCCATAGATTTACTCAAAATGAGAAGTAAAAAAATGCAGTAAAAGGCAATCATTGATGGTAAATTTTGTATCAAGTCTTGTTGATATTTAAGTTGGGAGAAATCATAAATATCAAACATTCAATTAGTTTAAAACATGATTGTTCATAATCAGTAGTTGTAGTTCATTGTAATGAACAGGTGGTGGCAAACCTTTCTAGTGGTACTGGTCATATACTCTGCATGGTCATCTCCCTTTGAGCTAGCATTTAAAAGGGTGGCTACCGGATCACTCCTGCGCGTTGATTTGGTCGTCGATGCCTTCTTTGCCATCGATATCATCCTCACTTTCTTCGTTGCTTACTTGGACAAATCTACCTATTTGCTTGTAGATGACCACAAGCAGATAGCATTAAGGTATATATATATATATTTCCTAGACCATTTTGCTTCTTTCTACTAAGACATGCATGTGCATATATTCTTTCAGGTATGCCACACATCTGATGTTCCCCATGGACTTAGCTTCAACGCTACCATTCCAGTTCATATACAGAATCTTTGCCGGTGAAATGCACCATGGAGAGGTCTTTGGTTTTCTCAACTTGCTTAGGCTCTGGCGTTTAAGGCGTGTTAGTGACCTCTTCTCTAGGTATATATGTATGTAAACATTATATACACATTTCAAAAATACACTCATCACAATCTAATCAGCACTTGTTTTCACCAGGCTAGAGAAAGACACGCGCTTCAGCTACTTTTGGACAAGATACTGCAAACTTATAGCCGTAAGTACTACACTACTTTCCTAGAACTACCTTCATGTTAAATTCCAACTTCAGTTTAGACAACCATTTTAAAAAGTTTGTGCTTGAATTATCACAGGTGACATTATTTGCAGTGCACTCAGCAGGTTGCTTCTACTTCTGGCTTGCTGTCCACCATAAAATACCAAAGAAAACATGGATAGGATCTCAGATTGATGATTTCGAACATAAAAGCATCTGGTTGGGATACACCTACTCAATGTACTGGTCAATTGTGACCCTTACAACAGTTGGCTACGGAGACTTGCATGCAGAGAATACAGGAGAAAAGGTTTTCAACATCTTCTATATGTTATTCAACATAGGCCTCATTGCTTACTTAATTGGAAACATGACCAATCTTGTTGTACATAGCGCTGTGAAAACATTTGCCATGGTAATTTTCTCCTGCTCTCTTTTCTACATTTGAACATCTGAATTCTGAGTCTTAGGTCTTAACTGCCTATTTGGCCAACTACAAAAAACCAATATTAAAAAGCTATGTTGATGCTTCAACCATAAAAATTTAACCTCAAAGTAAAATTCTAGGAACCAAAACTCTAGCAGAACAGCTATATCAGCTCTCTTACCCTTTTATTCCTCCCACAACATTACTGTACTTTTTTTTTTATACGGTGGCTGTGCAGAGGGATGCCATCAATGAGATATTGCGATATGCAAGCAAGAACCGCCTCCCAGAAGGCTTGAAAGAGCAAATGCTGGCACACATGCAGCTCAAGTTTAAGACAGCAGAACTACAGCAAGAAGAAGTGCTTGAAGACCTACCTAAGGCAATCAGGTCTAGCATTGCACAGCATCTTTTCTACAAAACTATAGAGAATACCTACCTTTTCAAAGATGTATCTGAAGACTTTATCAGGCTGATGGTAAAACACTCTTCTTTTCACTTTCTCAAGACATGCTGTCATTATTTACTTGTCAACTTCAATATATCCAACAAAAGAAGTAAAATGCCCAAGTGTATGGAACACCTATGTCTGACTTGGATAGATGGATTTAACACTCAGATCGACAGAAGTTCCGCATGTACTCTGTCAGCGCAAGCCAATTTCAATAAAAAGATCATAGAATGAGAGTAACAAAGTAGCATTCTGTCACCATTCAAGACTCTTATCTAAGCAGTATCTTCTGTCTTTTCCCCCAGCAGGTTTCAGAAATGAAAGCAGAATATTTCCCACCTAAGGTTGAAATTATCTTACAGAATGAGATACCAACAGATTTCTACGTTATAGTATCTGGAGCCATGGTATAACATCAGTCTTTTCACATTCTCATCCATTATACTCGCAAACCAATATCTTACCATTTTAACCTGCAGGACGTACTCGCATACAAAAATGGAACGGAGCAGGTATGTCGAATTACTTTTCTTTACGTAATGATATACTCTGTATGCATTTCAAATAAAGGATTGTGTTGTTTGTGTTAGTGTTTTGTGCGGGCATGTGAGAGTGTGTGAGTTTGTTTGTTTGTGCATATACTTCAACATAATTATGCTTCCAAGCAACAAACAGAGGATTCCTGTTCCTAAATTGTAAAAAGATTGCCAGTATCTTTACAGTAAAAAAACACATGCCATAAAATACCGAAACAATATAGTTTCAAGATGAAATTTTAGCAGAGCGCTTCTGCTTCCTGTATAGCATGTACTTGTGAAGTATAGATGTAAGCATTACCTTTCACTCAGAAAAGTAAATGTAGAAAAGAAGAATGAAGAAGAGCCAAATTACGCTATGGTTGTGATCCTATAGAGCAGCCATATTGCATAATGCATACTAATAACATATGAAAGAAGTAAGCTTCTGATGCAGAAGATATGTGACAGCTATATTGTAGCGCATGTTATCAATGTCAAAGGCTATATACTGCGACTGTATCAATCATGAGCAGAGCATAGGACATACAGTATAAAGCACATCCAAAGTTGATAAAACAAATACTTCATATATGATATTTCAGGGAGAAATAGCAAGGAGTTTGTCCAATTGACTCCATACAGTTTATACTGTGGTCCTAAGATGACACAGGACTGAGGGCGGAAACTGTTGTTTAATGTCCAATCTTCTCGGAAAAATAAAACGTCAGCTGTTCTTTAGAAATGTCCAAATCATCCTGGTTTAGCAAACACAGACAAACTTATTAGAGATGTTTTAAGTGGACCAGGAAAAAAAAAGCTTACAAAAATTAAATAAACTAGCCTACTAGATTATGATAACTGAGATTTTTGAAAATAAGGGAAGGGCTCGAGCAAGAATACACAAGTAAATGAATATCAAAAAACTTAAACTGCAGCACATATAGCAAAGTATGTAATAATACTATGCTGGATTAAACAAGCGACTCGACTTAAGAGAATAGTATAAATGCTGCTAGTATTTGAGGTAGAGTTTAAGACTTGAATTAAATTTATGTTAGACTATCCCATGATACAAATACTACCTTCTAATTATTTTTAGATATTATATAGTACGTTGAAACTTCTACAATGAAGACCAGAAGATTTTGGAGGAAAAAGTCAACATAAATATTGACTCTGAATTGCTTCATTTTTCTTTTGTTTTTTATTTAACTGTCAACTAAGTTAAACTTGTTGCTTTCCAGTTCATAACAAAATTAGTTTCAAAGGATACGTTTGGGGATGTAGGAGTGATTTTCAATGTGCCTCAACCTTTTACGGTGAGAACCAGGAGGCTTTCTCAAGTAATTCGGATTAGTCATCATCATTTCAAGGAAATGATAGAGCCGCTTAATGAAGATGGAAAGAATATTCTCATCAACTTTGTCCAGGTTTGAAATTAGTAGCAGCTTTTAGAATTCCATGATTTATTACTTTTGTGTTTTTCCCGGTTACTACAAGTTAACACTTATTCATGCATGTAGTAAACGTCTTGAAAAAATTGCACATGTTTGCATGAGAATTCCACAATTTCCAGTTAATCAGACGATTCCTTATTGACATCATGTTTTCTGCTCGTACATCTTTCATTTTCCACAAGATTTAGAGTCACCCTTGCTAAAAAAAATTCATATACCGACACTTCCATTTACAGTATTTAAAGGGACTAAAGAAGGAGATGCTGGATGAGTTACCTTTTCTATCAGATATGGTGGATGAGTTGAACATGGAGGTACTTCTTCATCTTAGATTAAAGATACATATGGTCATAGATACACTAAATGATGAATGAGAATCTGACTCTTTACTGTAAGAAGACGGTGTCTAAATTGCAAGATGCAAGAAACTACAAGCAGATTAAGTTTGAAAGTTGTAACTACGTTCTTATCTCACAAATATGTTTATGCAGCAAGGTTTTAATCTCATAATTATGTTTATGCAACTTTATTCCTATCTCACTGTTTATGGTAATGAATTTAACAGCATTTAACTCACGTTAACATAAACAGAACTTCAGAGGAGAGTCTTTACTTAATTATGCCCCAGTCAGAATGAATTTTTTTTAAGATAAATATAAATCCATCACAAATACTCGGTAATTGTGGTTATTATAAAATAGTTAATACAATTCAGTATTTCCAGTTGAAGTCGTAAATTAGGATGTGGATAAGTTTTCCAGTTTCATACTTTATTTTTGTGAAGAACCTCATGCACTGATAACTTATGCTCCGAGAACTGCCAATTTATCATATTTTAGACAAGATATCGATAAAAAAAACTACAGAAAGAGTGCATAAATGTTGGGAGAAAAAATCCTCCCAAAAAAGGTTAAAAACAAAAGTTAGAACAAGCACGTTAATATTCTTTCCTAATTAGTAAACACATGAAACAACAGCATGCAAGTATGCAGATGTTCTCAACTCAATTTTCAACAAGCAAAGTGACAGAGATGTAGTAAAACCAAATGTGTGTTCAGATGTAATTTGCCATCATCCTATCAAACACAGTTTTAGTAGTGAAACTGTGAAACCGGCTTAAGAAAATATCAAGATTTTTCTTTCCAACAGATGTAGACGGTTTCTTCATATATGAAGTTGTACAACTCCTGAAGATTCATTGGCATCGTGTCTTGTGTTACTGTACTGACTAATGCCTTGAGTTATGGAAAACAGCAAACTCAGTAATTAAAGCTAAAGCTAACAATGTTTCATATGTTATCGTGCAGCATTCAGGATTAATTGAAGGATTACGAGACCATGAAGCATCAAATTACGATCAAGGAGAAAATACTGAAGGTTGGTAAGCTTAAGCCTGACTTGTCTAATTCCTATATTAATGTCTAGACACGAGACTGGGGGAAGATGAATAAGCCCAGAAAATGGTAAAAGAAGGAAGTTATGCATTACATCTCACACCATGTTTGTCTCAAGAAATTGTCAACTTATTTGGTAATCCTGAAAATGTTAGAAAATGCAGATGTTATTTACTAGTTTAGTACACCCTAATTCTATTCTAATGCATAATTTGATACCAAAGCTATGCTATGATTTCAACTTTACAGGGTATAAAACTCTATAGACATAAATACTTCGTGAACCTATAGCAATTCTCAATAATTTCATAGTCAAATCTTCATGCTATCGTTTTGCAGGAACACCCATAGCTTCTACTACATTTTCAAATGCATTTCCCACGAGGTTGGTAATCCATGGACATCACCCAGATGAGAAAACAACAGAAAGTGAGGGGATGGGAAAACTTATCCATCTGCCTGAATCAATAGAAGACCTTCTAAATTTGGCAGGTGAGAAATCAGTAATATATATAGACTTTGCATTAAATATCTTCAGCAGACTGATTAATAAGAAAATCAGAATATGATACTTGAATATTTGCATTAACAATTGCATTTAAACAAACAAAAAAGAAACAACTACCACTCAAATTTTGGAACATCCACATGCATATTTTGCAAAGAAGAAAAGACACATCATTGATCAACATAATTTTATTTATTTATATAAGTTAATTACTAGAATTTTCTAAATCTACGTATTTTTACTGATGCAGAAAAGAAGTTCGGGAAAAGAGGAAATACAATTCTCATGGTGGATGGCTCTCAAATAGAAGATTTGAGTGCTTTAAGAGAAAACGATCACTTGTATATCTTTTGAGAACTATTATAATATTTGGGATCAGCAGACTCAATTTCTTTGATGTGTATAGTATATGAGATGTCTAACAAATGAGGTAAACTGAATCAATATAATAAATTGAAATATGATGGGAAATGCCAATATGAGAACCCTCTAGGCTCTAACAATCTCAGGGGGATTTATTTTTTTCAAATAACATTAAAAATGTTAGTGAAAAAAAAATAGTGATAGCTTACGGGCGTCAGCTGATCTCCCTGTTGTTCAGCAAGTCTAAAACTGTGTAAGCAGCATTCTGAAAACGGGCCTTCTCTTCCTCTAAAGTCTTCTTCCTCTCAAGAGCAGAGTCTTTGCACTTCTCTATTTCTTCCATTATTCCAGCAGAGTTTTGATCAATTTCACTGTAGATGTTTCATTGAAAAACATAAGTATTAGAAGCAGATTTACAGGGAACCTAATGGTCAAAAATGCCGCACAATCAATGCTTAAAATTCTTTCATAAAAGCTTTTTCTCTAAAGTGATAAATGAAAAAATTGAGTATTTGTTAATTTCTTCATGTTAGTTGTGCATATGTGAAGAGGGGGAGGGGGAGGGGGGGGGGGGGGAGTTCAGCAATTTAAAACAATGGACGGAAGTAGACCAGAAAAATTATAGAATACAGAAGGGAGAAACCAATGGATCATAAAATTGAAGAAAAGAGTTTATATTCAAATTGGAGATGCTAAGATTCAACTAGTCCATCATTTACTCCCTGGGTAACAACCGTATTCACCAAAATGAGCAAAAGAAGAAGCAGCGAAAGGGTAACATTAGGGAAGAGTAACATATTTTATGCATTCAATGGAGTGAAGCATGTACAAAATTTTAAATTTCAGCATCCTCAACAAAACCCAGATTAGATTGTATATTATCCGCTAGAAAACAATAATCCTGTAAATTAATAGAGCTAGTCTGCTCACTTTGTCATCTTGAACATGTTTTCCATTGCAGCTTGAACCTGCTGTGAGAGCTCTGTACTCGTATAAGAATGGACAGATTTTATATCAGCATAAACAAACCTGATAAATAAAACATCCAAGTCTACAAAAAAATAAATGAACAGATCCAAAAAAGATTAATTAGTATTTCCTCCATTTTACTTTAAATGTCATGGTTCAAAATCATCTTGTGCATATTGTTTAAGATGTGCCATTGACGCATTTATGTACATTGTTTTTCATTTTTTTTAAATTGCAGTTTAGATGTTAAAGAATGATTAAAAAAGCTATATTACAAAATATTGTTTCTAAATGTGTTTTTGGAATGCCTTTAAATACATGCCACAAACTTACTTTGTAATAGGACATTACTAGTATACGACTATTTAGTCTACACCGTTCCTCTTCCCCCATATACCGTAGCTAAATCACCACGTACATGTTGGGCTCAACAGACAAACAATGAGTTTGTACAAGGCTTAACTGAATGAAATAATTTCTTCATAAATCAAAGATTCCAATAAACTAAACTACAGTAACCAACCTAAAAGGAGATATTATAATCTCAACTCTGAAGAATTTGCTTACACTAGCCATATGTGATCGATACTAACTATCAAAATTATCTGAAAAACATTTAGTTCCAACAGATGCAAATAGTACATTGGATTCAATCTTATTGATACTCCTACGTGTGAATAACTTCATATATGTTGTCAATTTTTGACAATTTATGATATACTAACTTAAATTACAACAAGAACTGTGATAAAACAACAATATGCAGGAATTTTGAAATAAAAATCAACAGAATTGTAGATCATAACATTGATTACTCATCCGATCAGATTGAGAAGCAATAAAACTCACGACAGTACCATGATCTTACACGGTAAAGTTTCGCAAACAGGAACAATTTAAATCAAGTGGAAATATTGAAATTTCGCTATTTAACATCAACAAAAATTCATCAAATAACGTCCAATATCGATAGTTTCCAATTTATTAGCCATTAAATTGCATTAATTAAGCATTGAAAAGATAGAGGTATTGAAATATATATATATATATATATATATAGAGAGAGAGAGAGAGAGAGAGAACCGTAGAGGAGAGATGAGAGCTGAGATTCAACATCATTGCGAGGAACAAGTTGACCATCCGAAGACGCCATTGCAGCTAGCTTCCGAATTCTCTATCTATGGAGTATTTATCGAGAGAGAGTCAAAAGCTTTTTGTTCTGGTTTCAATTCAATTAGGCGCGCCTTTTATAATACATATTCGTTTATTCTACCTCCCAAAAAAGAAAAAAACCAATTTTTATGTCACATAATTATCTAGAAAAGAAAAGAAAACATTTTTATCCTTCCCAAAGAGTCAAAGACAAAACGTTTCTTAGTTATACAACAATCAATAAATTTAATTTTAACACAATTATTTATTCAAATAATCAATAAAGTTATATGGACTAAAGTTACATCCTTACAAAGTTATAATTTAATTCATCTTTTTAGACATAATATTAATTACACTTTTTAAAGTCAATTTAAAAAATATTTAAAATGTAATTCATTTAATTTTTAAATAATAAATTTTATAATTAGTGTTTTTGTCTAGATTGTTTATTATTTTTATTCTTGAACCGCTTAAAATTAATGTATTCCTATCAATTTGAATTTTAAAATATCTGAAATTAATATATTTTTTAAAAGTTTTGATGAGAATATTCAAAGGGGAGCACTATTTTCACATGTATTTTTAATATTTTTGCATGATTTTTTCTCACATAAAGGTGAGACTCATATATACTCATGTGAGAAAAATTAACGTGGAAATATAAAAAATACACGTGAAAAATATTAATTCCCTGTCTAAACTGGAAAGTTTTTTTTTTTTTTAAGGAGTGAGTATTTGGAAACATTCATATAAGACTAAAATGAATTAATTATTGTTCAAACTTAATCTCTCTGCCTTTACACAAAAAGTAAAACACAAGTGAGGTGATGTGATGAGGAGGATAATGTCCATTTTATGGAGTGATAAACAAAAGTAGGAACATATGGATCATTTTGTCCAAAATAATATATCATGCATATAAGGCCCATATGTATATCCAAATCACACTCAACTGATCAAACAAAGTAAACAAAATTAGCCTATTGAGACCACAACTAATCAAACAAAAATGTCAAAATATAGTCTTGATTTGAAATATTTTTAAGGGTCCTCTTAACACGTGTCCTTAGGGCACATGCTAAACATAAAGTTCAAGAGACATTCTTTTGAACTGTGTGTATATTCTCTTGATTTCTGCATTTGCACCAAGTTCAAGGAAATATCCACACAATTCAAGAGAATATTCTCTTGAACTGTGTGCTTAGCATGTGCCCTTAGAGTGCATGTTAAGAAATTCCTATTTTTAAAGATCTTTTAATGATACATAAATCAATTACTACTTCTGTTCCTAAAAGATTGTAGATTTTTGCACATGGATTAAGAAAGTCATTTAATACTATCATTTAACAATTAAAATTTGTTTGAAATTTCATCATTACCTCTTTATGGGAAGTTGAAAACTATTAATACAAGAGAGAAAATTTCGTGGGACAATGAGAGAAGGTAGGGGTGATATAAGAAAGTAAATAATTTATTCTCCTAGAAAGTTGTAAACGACAAATAAATTGGAACACATTTTTCTTCTAAAACGACAATCTTTTATGAACAGAGGGAGTATTTATAATGTGTAAAAAAAGAAATGAAAATTTGAAATTAGAAAATGAGAAAAAAAGTTGATTGGTGGATGATAGAGATCTAATTGGGGAAGGGGAAGGGGAAGAGGAAAGGGGGGAGATCAGATGCAATGCAGTCTGTACAGACATGTTTTGTTATATGTATCCAAATCACACCCAAAACACTATATTATGTAAAAATTCAAGTTACATATATTTTTTTTAGTTGTTTAAAAAAAAGGTCCATATTTTGTTATGGTTCGGGAGTCCGGACTTGATCCGGACTATATATGAGGTGAGGTGAAAAAATGTGACGCCCCCAAATCCGAGTACTTGAAACTCGTACTTGATGCTCCACAATACCATTCATTCAAACTACTTAATATATTAATTAAATAAAAACATTATATCAAAGTTGTCTACTTCCCAGTTACGATAACCTTTAAGTAATTCATTACATGATAAATAATAAATTATCATAATACATAACTCCAATTATTACAAATAACACCTTATAACTTATCCCTTCAACTTTCCCTTTCCCTCGTCCTTACAAGAAATTTCTGTTTGATCCCGCTTAGCTGAAAATATTTAAGTTTAATTGCTTAACAAGTAATATCAGAAAAATAAACATTAGCTGAAAGAAATAAATGTTTTTTTTGAACTATACTTTTACAATGAATCAATAGTTGTGAAGTAAACTGAAACAATTCTGGTCAACATATCCAATCATTTACATTTTTGAAACTATGTACTGACTATGAATGTTGAGCGGTCAATAGACCATGAACTTTAATTTTCAATTTTAAAAAGGTTTGTACAGAAATTCATCTGCAAATCATCATGACAACACGTTGGGTGATCAGCCTGTATGTCGTGTATTGATCAACACTACATGCTAGAACGATGTATTACTTACTGCTGCTTTCCAGAAGATGTCGGCACAACTTACAGCTGCCCAGCGGCGGAGTCATCTCCCACACTGCACGGGGTCTCAGTTGTATGACCTTTACAGGGAGGGACTCCATGTCAGTCTTAAGCACCCACCTTCCCGCTTAGAGTTTTAGTGGCACGCCCACCAGAAGAAAGGTGATGGTGGTTATATCTCACCTGAGGCAGAGCGCATTGTTATAAGTAATTTAATCCTTTTATTTAGTCTGTATTTTAATATATGAAATTCGTTTAAATTATTTAAACAACTGTCTTTTTCATATATTTATGTGTTTTTTTCAGCGACGGTTTGAGGACCCTACTATGGCTCGGAGCAGTCAAAGAGATGACGGTGACGTAGATCCCTCGACGCGAGAGGATGAAGAGATAGAGGATTGGTTGCAGGCTACAAGGGGACCGAATAAAGGAAGAGTTATGGGCATTCCACGGGTCCCAGCCTATATTTTAGTCCTTACTGCCAGAGCTCGGCGTTGCCCACCCAACAGAGCAGGTGGTGCGAGTGGATCGAGTGTCGGACCTTCATTATCTGAAGATTTCTTCTGGCGCATCATAAAGGAGTGCATGGCGAGCAATGCTGTTCAATCAGGTGCACCATCACGCGAGCGGATCAACCAGCTTGCCTAGGAGGCCATCTAAAGCTCTATAGATATTATAACATCTGTCGACGAGCTCATGGGTTTAGTCCGGGTGGAGGCCTTCCGTGTATTCGCGATTGTCTTGGCCAACCTCTTTTCTACAGAAATTCGAGAGGTAAATACAATTATTGATGTATGTCTTTATTTAATTCATATAGTTTGTAATTATATTGCTCATATAAACTGTCAAATATATAGTTATCAACTCGTTTGCCTAACTTGTATAAATTAAAGAAAACTTAGAAAAATAGTTGAAAAAAGACCAAAACCCGCCCCGGGCGTCAAAACGAAATGAAACCATAGACATGGTAACTCATAAATATTAGGAACACATTACAACTTATGGGACTTAATTCCGATATTCGAAGACCGAGTTATAAGCCCGTTTGTCTAACTTATATAAATTAAAGAAAATTTAGCACACTATAGACCAAAACCTGCCCCGGGCATCAAAACGATACTAAACCATAGACATAGTACCTCATAGATATTAGGAATACGTTACAACTTACGAGACTCGATTTTGATATTCGGAGGCCGAGTTATCAACATGTTTGCCTAACTTTTATAAATTAAAGAAAACTTACCACATTATGGATCAAAACCTGCCCCGGGCATTGAAACGACATGTAACCATAGATATAACACCTCATATATATTAGGAATACATTACAACTTACGAGACTCAATTCCGATATTCAGAAGCCGAGTTATCAACTCGTTTACTTGTATAACTTAAAGAAAACTTGGCACATTATAGACCAAAATCCGCCCTGGGCATCGAAACGACACGCAACCATAGACATAACACCTCAAAGATATTAGGAACATGTTACAACTTACGGGACTCGATTCTGATATCTGGAGGTCGAGTTATTAGCTCATTTGCCTAACTTGTATAAATTAAAGAAAACTTAGCACACTATAGACTAAAACCCTCCCCGGCCGTCAAAACAACCCAAAACCATAGACAATACTTTATAGATATTAGGAACACATTACAACTTAAGGGACTTTATTCCGATATCCGGAGGCTGAGATATCAACTTGTTTGCTTAACTTGTATAAATTAAAGAAAACCAAGAAAAATAGTCGAAAAAGAGACCAAAAATTGCCCTGTACGTCGAAATGACATGCAACCATAGACATAGCGCCTTATAGACATTATGAACATGTTAGGACTTACAGGACTCAATTTCGATATCCGAATGCCGAGTTATTTTCCTGTTTTCATAACTTTTATAAATTAAAGAAAACTTAGCACACTATAGACCAAAATCAGTCCCGGAAGTTGAAATGACACACAATCATAGACATAGCTCCTCATAGTTATTACGAACACGTTACAACTTATGGGATTCAATTTTGATATCTGGAAGCCGAGTTATCAGCCCGTTTCCCTAACTTATATAAATTAAAGAAAACTTAGCACATTATGAACCAAAACCCGCCCCAGGCGTCGAAACGACACAAAACCATAAACACGGTAACTCGTATACGTTAAGAACACGTTACAACTTATGAGACTCGCTTTCGATATCTGAAGGCCGAGTTATCAACCTGTTTGCCTAACTTATATATATTATAGAAAACTTAACACACTATAGACCAAAACCCGCCTCGGGTGTCGAAATGGCCCGAAACCATAGACATAGTGTGAGACCCCAGATTTTATGAATAAATATTTAATTTTCTCGAAATAATTTTTTAATATTATGGTGTGGATTTGATATACTATTATAGTTGTGGATAATATTTATAAATTTTACAAAGTAAGCAAGTGGTTATATAATATTCGATTGGTCGGGGAATATTCGTTTTAACAAGGAATATTCGTACGACGGCACAATCATTGGTGGACCCCACAACGAAAGTCTTGTCGTAGTTAGAAAACGACAAAAATATCTTTCTATAAAAATAACGGCGGATGTGTTACCGTTAAAACTGTTGAACTACCCGGTAGTAAAAGTACAGTAATACGAGTGATTGCATAGTAGCACACGGTATTGATTATTGATGCTTACGTAAGAAGTCACTCAGTTATACTCAATTATTACTACGATAATTGTTTGCATCATATCTCTCATATTATTGATTCAATTATTGTTACAAGATCATCCGCATAATATGATATATAAAAGCCCCAACTTTTTATAAATGAAGATTTAATTTTCTCTTTATTATTTTGAAATAGTAAGGGTTGAATTGATTAATGTGGTTAGTTATGGGTAAAATGCATGAAATATTTTTAAATAAGCAAGTGGTTATAAAATACTCATTATTATTAGGAGAATATTCGTTTGGTCATGAAATATTCTTATTGTTTGGGGGAATATTAAATGCAATACTAGCAATGTAATGTGGGCCCATATGAAGCGATTGGATGAAGAAAGTGACAAGTATGAGTTGTTTATAAATAACGACGTAGTTGTTACCGTTAATACTATTGAAATACTCGATGGTTAAAACACAAGATGTCTGGCGTTGTTGTCAGACACAAGAAAGATACCAGTATTGCACCAATTATTGATTCTTACGTAAAGAAGGCACTACTCAATAATTGGTACAATAATTACTGCTTCAATATTTTATTTTATTGATTCAATAATTCTTTGCGTTGATTTTTATATTACTATTGTTTCAATAATTGTCACTACACAAGATTTTCCATTATCGAAGCAATAATTCATATTATCCTGAATAATATTATTAGAAAACATTATTGGCAATGTCTAGAAAGTTCTCGTCTAAGGAGAGGTTTGGTCACCTAATTGCTTGGCCAAGAAGGAGAAATTCTTATTGAAAACCCCTCTTTCTGAAACTACACGGTTGCCATCTTGTGATTCTGTAATATTATTTATGAATAATTAATTATTGATTTATATGATGAAAAAAATATTGATTTTATGTGGATATAGATGGAGAAATTTTTAAAGTGACAATTGTTAAAAATTGATATTTTATCTTTTCTGATAAAATAATATTTTATTATATTATTATAATATAATAATGATGATATTTTTACAATGAATGTGGGATATATGAGTATATGAGGAGAAAGAGTATTTTTGTTGCATTAAATGATTAACACATATTTTGTGTGTCGGTGGACCCCATTTATTGACTGAAATTTGATTATAGCCTGTAAAATCGTCCGTATGTGGATTTCGGTCAATTTTTATTTGGAATTTGGAAAAATTTTCTTCTGTAAAGTTGTATAGAATTGAATTTCCTATAAAAAATCGCGAGATTCGAATTTTTTGATAAAAGGGCTATTTATTATGAATTATTGAAGTTCCGAAGTTCTGAAATAATTGATTTTTGGAAGTTTTATTTATTTTTATTAATAAAAACATTTTTTATATGTTGTGGGCATCTTTAACATGTGCATGGTGGCTGAATTCAGATTCAAGATGTGGGCGTATGAATTTTGTTTATATATAATATTATTATATTAAATTTTCTGCTTTGGTGTTCTAAGCAATTTCCTATAAATAGGGTGCTTAGGTTAGAATTGAAAATCACACCAGAAACTAAAGATTTCTCTCTCTATATTATCGAGTGTATTTTTGTGAGTATTTTAGTACTTTGAGTATTGCTATACGGTGCAAGTTCTTTCAAAGACTATATCCAAAGATTCCAAATCGAAGATCTTCTTTTTTCAAGGTAAGGGATGTTATTTTATTCGAAAATGATATTATTTCTTCAATATTATTATGCCGAAATATTGGTTGGAACTTTTTATCAAATTTGGAACTTTTTCATGTCGGGGTTACTATTCATGAATTACTATTCATGAGTTACTATTCACGAGTTACTATTCACGAGTACTATTCACGAAGCATGATGATTTTTTTTGTAAAATTTCTATCTTTTAGTGTCGGAGTTACTATTCACGTATATGGCACTATTCACAAATACGACACTATTCATAGAAAAATTAAATTTTCTTTTCTGTGTCCAAGATTGTCTGTTATGATTCCTATCTTTGATTGGATCTATGTTTTAGTCTTCATTCTTGAATTTTACTCCACTCTGATTATTTATGAAGTATTTTTGAACTTGGATTGTGTAAAGTACGAATCCTTAATATTTGTTCTTTTGTTTCACTGGATTCGTTTCCTTTAAAATATTTTTCATCATCCTCAGTCCTAAATGATGATATTACTGAATATCTTTGGCCTGTAGTGCAAAGATGAATGATTTTCTGATGAATATCTTTGGCCCGTAGTGCAAAGATAAACAGGTGTTTAGATGAACATGACCCATCGATGAATATCTTTGGCCGTAGTGCAAAGATGAACAGTGTTGAGATGAACACGACCATAGATGAATATCTTTGGCACGTGGTGCAAAGATGACTATTTGATTCAAGATGTATATTGATTGATGTTACGAGGATAAAATATCGATGATAGACTTTTAAATTCATAGATGATAGTAGATTTCATTCTCTACTTAACTCTTCTAATGAATTGTTATTTCCGCTTCGCATTGTTGATCTAAAACTTGTTGTCAATTATATTCTATCGATTTTTCTCGTGAAGACTAAGGATAATTTGTTGTACATTATCTTAGTCATAATATTCTTTCTTTTGGGCTAGTTGAGCTCACCCTTTTCCTTTTTGTTCCATTTTTCTTCTCGTGAGGCGAGAATATCATGAACTAGTTGGGGTGTGGAGTGATGGTTCAAGACAGTTGTTTTAGTAGTCCTCACCATTTTGTAATATAGTGTATCAATAATTGTAATGAGGACTTATTTGAGTGTGGATATTGTCTAGAAGACAATATTTATATTTAAATTCACAGTTTATGTGTTGTCGTATTTTGCACGACAATTGTATTAATGAAGTTGTAGTTGTTTCTGTACCATGTATTTGGCGACTCAGAATGGGTTGGATGGAATGGACATATTTTAGGGTCGTCACAATATATTATTAAATCAATAATTGAGACGGCAAAGTTATTCATATTATTATTTGCAATATTGACAATGTCTAGAAGTTCTGTCAAGGAGAGATTTGGTCACCTAATTGCACGCCAATAAGGAGAAATCCTTATCGGAAAGCCCCCTCTTTCCTGGGAACGATCTGGTTGTTAAATATTGTGAATTATAATATTAATTATGAATAAGTTCGTGTTGATTAAAGATGAATTTTATAGTTCCATTGTGTTGGAATGATTTATGTTAGTGGAAATTGACATTTGTTTCGATAATAATTGATGTCTGGAGGTTATATTATTCAATCGGGTATTCGGGGCACTTTTCGTGTCAGAGTACTATTCATGAGTTACTATTCATGAGTTACTATTCACGAGTTACTTTTCATGAGTTACTATTCACGAGTTACTATTCATGAGTTACTATTCACAAGTTACTATTCACGAGTTACTATTTACGAGTTACTATTTATGGGGTACTATTCACCCGTAAGATATATTTCTCTTCGGTCCAAATTATTTTTGGGTACAATATTATTCCATGAGGAGATGTGCAAATTTTTCAGACCGTTGGTTGAAGATATAATAGTAAATCAATATGGACTGCTGGTGGAAAGTTATAATAGTAAATCAATATGGATCAATGATTTAAAGTTTTAATAGTAAATCAGTATGGACCGTTGTTTTAAGTTTTAATAGTAAACCAATATGGACCGTCCGTTTAAAAATAAATCAATCTGGACCGTTCATGAATTAGTTACTATTCAGTCCATTCTCCTATAAATAGAAGCTCATTCCTTCATTATTTCTTACGAATTCACTAAAACTCTAGAGAGAGAAACTATAGAGAGAAAGAAGAAAAGTATTCTGCTACTTCACTACTCCAATATCCTGTTTCTTCTAAGGTAGGAAATATTATTTGTTGTACTCATAAGGGGTATTCTTTCTTTCTTATTCATGAAAAGAACTTCTGTTATTCCATTCTTTATTATTCTATTGGAATAACTTGTATACGCGGTCTACCCTATACTTGGTGAAATTCTTCTGTTATTCCATTCTTTGTTATTATGTTGGAATAACCCGTCTGTGCGGTCTATCGCATGCCTGGTGAATTCTGTTGTTATTCCATTCTTATGATTCTGTTGGAATAACCTGTATATGCGAAGTACCGCATACATGGTGAAATTCTTATGTTCTTATTATTCTGTTGGAATAACATGTTTATGTGAAGTACCGCATACATGGTGAAATTCTTCTAATATTCCGTTCTTTATTATTCTATAGGAATATCTTATCTGCAAGGCTTACGCCTGGGACTGGTTCCATTATTTATTATTCGTTTAATATTCTGCATGCATAAGTTTACGCCGGGACCGGTTCCATTATTTATTATTCTGTCAGAATATCATGTCTGTGCGTTAACGCTGGACCTGGTTGCATTATTTATTATTCTGTTGGGAATAACCTATCGGTGCAGTCTATCACACGCATGGTGAATCCTTCTGTTATCCCATTCTTTATTATTTTGTTGGAATAACCTGTCTTTGTGGATTACCACATGCATGGTGAATGATCCTGTGTATTCATTCCTTATTAAATTGTGAGAATGATCTGTCTACGTGGATTATCGCATAGCGGACAAAAATCCATTTGCAGTTTCATATATTCTATTATACTCAGTTGGTTAAAGCTTTGACTTCTATACTCCATGAAATTAGTGGAATATCCTTGATATTTGCACTTTATCCAGTATCTTTTCATGGAAATATTCTTCTGAGCATTCTTGAATTTTACTTCACAAAGCAGTATCAAGTTGACAATTTGGACGTTATTGAGTTCATGATAAATTAACTTAAAAATCTTTAAAATTTATTCTTGAACCTGTTTTATTGAATTGTCATCATCCTCATGCTTATATTATATTGAAAGTCATCTTTGGCTTACGTCCATAGATGGACTTGGTATGATTATGACCAGGGATTATTCGGTATAATCATGACCGTAATGTGACGAATGATGTGGTAAAAGTCCTCATTGGCCTGTAGTTCATTGGTGGACAGTTGTTGATATGATTATGACCAGGGATTATTCGGTATAGTCATGACCATTGATGATTACATGAATATCCTTGGCCGTGGAGCAGGGATGATTCTATTTTATTTATTAAGCTGTGTCTCAGCGATAAAAGTGATGAAAAACTTTTTAAATCATAGAAGATAGTAGATTTTATTCTCTACTTGACTCTTCTAATGGATTGCTTGTTCCGCTGCAGTTAAACTTGATGTTTATTATATTTTATCAGTTTAACACCGTTGAAGGCTAATGATAATTTATTCTGTATTATCTTAGTCACAATATTTTTTACTGGGCTAGTTGAGCTCACCCTTTCTTTCACTGTTCTCTTCAGGAAATGAGAACGTAGCTGGGACAAGTCGGGGAACAGAGTGATGATCCTAGATGGTGCATTAGTAGTCCTCACTATTCTGTGAAATAGTGTGATAATAAATGTAATGAGGACTCTATTGAGTGTGGATATTGTCTAGATGACAATATTTGTATTAAAACTCACAACCTATGTTTTGTCGTATTTTACACGACTGTTGTATAATTAAGTTGTATTTGAATTTTGTACCATGTATCTGGAGACCTAAGATGGGTGATGTATACCTGTTTTGGGGGCGTCATAGTTGGTATCAAAGCTTAGGGATATGATCCTGGAATGAGATGTGAGACAAAAACTAGGAGGGGAGAGACGGGGAATTCCTTCACTAGTATGACCTACCTAAGTTTATTTGATATTTAACTGGTCGGTCAGAGTATAGGGATAATATGTGATATATTAATTAACCCTTGTTTTGTGGCAGTATATGAAAATGGCATCTAAAAATGCTGAGATAAGCAATGAAGCACATGAGACCGTTGAGTTAGCTCAACCAAAAGGTAATGACCAACAACACGATAATAATCATACCGGTGGCAACGACCATCGGAACAATGATAACCATCGTGGGGGAAATTATCATGCCAAGAATGGAAACCACTTCGGTGGTAATCATGGCTAAGATAATAGAAGTGGAAATTTCAAAAAGAGAAGGTCATTTAGCTCAATTTTGTCGTATAGTGAAGTCAAGTCCAGCTGGAACGATGGCACCAAAGGCGGATACGGACAAAACAAAGTCGGTGGTTTCAGGAAGTGCGTTTTTCGTGACTTCTCACAAAGCGAGTGACCCGAACGAAGTTAGCACGAGTTAGTTAATTATAAATTCTTACAAAGTCTATATTTTATTAGATACCGGTTCTACCCATTCTTTTATCTCTCTTGCTTGCGCTCAACGTTTAAATTTGACTTCGGAGAAATTAGACTTTGACTTATTGGTTGAAACTTCGATAGTAGAAACCTTCGTTACCTCCACTATTTATAAATCTTGTTGATTCAAATCGACACTTTCACGTTACTTGTCGATCTTATCTCTTTGAAATTACTTTCCTTTGATGCGATTTTAGGAATCAATTGGTTAACTACTCATCATGCTTTTCGTAAGGTTGTTAGCTTTCATATTCTTAACCAACCTGTTATGCGAATCCAAGCAACTAAACCACTAAAGTCAATCATTGTCATATCAAGCCATAAGTAAAGAGCCCCGGTCCTTTCGTTGTTGACTTCCTTGTGTGGAATGCACCGAAGAAAGACTTTTTGTAGGCGACGTCGTGAATGACGATGGCAAGTTGATAGGTATCAATGTGACGTACTATCCAAGTCTTGGATGAGGGTCACAGTTTTGAATGATATTTCTATTGTTAATAAATTTCCTGACATATTCTTGAAGACTTCTTAGCCTACCCCTAGAGCATGAAATCGAATTTTGTATTAACCCCAATACAAAACCCATTTCTAAAACCCTCAAATATTTTCTTCACCTAAAACGAACGTAGCATGTGCCAAAGACGTTGACTCGAGCTGTTGAAGATTACGATCGTACCATTCAATACCATCGTAAGAAAAGTGAACGTGGTAGCTGACGCGTTGAGTAGAAGATCGTATGCGTTTACAAGTGCAAATATACGAACCCCCGTGAAGATAACGAATATACGAGTAGAATCGACTTTAATCGATAAAGTTAAAACCGCTCAAGCTACACACCCGGAGCTGATGAATGTGAAGAATTAATAAGGTTCAAGAGGACGTTATTCTAGAAGCAAGAATCGACGAAGAGAAGAAATCTCAACCCTCGATTTAATTGGCCCATTTGAAATCCTCAATGAATTAGGAACTGTGGCCTATAGACTCGTTTTACCACCAAGTATGTCGCGTGTTCATAACGTTTTTTTCACGTATCAATATTACGTAAATATGTGGACGACCCGAACCACGTTATTAAATTAGAACTAGACAAGATAGCAAAAAATTTAACGTATGAGGAGATACGTGTTAAAATCTTGGATAAAAAGGATCGTATTCAACACTCAAAGGTTATACCTCAAGAGTTAGAATCTGAAATGAAGTCAAGGTATCCTCATCTCTTCAGCATACCAGGTACGTACGTAAATTTTGAGGGCAAAATTCCATAAGAAGGGGAGATTGTGAGACCCCAGATTTTATGAATAAATATTTAATTTTCTCGAAATAATTTTTTAATATTATGGTGTGGATTTGATATAATGTTATAGTTGTGGATAGTATTTATAAATTTTGCAAAGTAAGTAAGTGGTTATATGATATTCGATTGGTCGGGGAATATTCGTTTTAACAGAGAATATTCGTACGATGGCACAATCATTGGTGGACCCCACAACGGAAGTATTGTCGTAGTTACAAAACGACAAAAATATCTTTCTATATAAATAACGGCGGAGGTGTTACCGTTAAAACTGTTGAACTACCCGGTAGTAAAAAATACGATGAATACGCCAGAGTTGCACAAAGAGCACACTACGGTATTGATTATTGATGCTTCGTGAGAAGTCACTCACTATACTCAATTATTGCTACAATAATTGGCCGATCATATTTCTCATATTATTGATTCAATTATTGTTACAGTATCATCTGCATTATATGATATATTATTAAATCAATAATTGAGACGACAAAGTTATTCATATTATTATTTGCAATATTGACAATGTCTAGAAGTTCTGTCAAGGAGATGTTTGGTCACCTAATCATGCTACCAATAAGGAGAAATCCTTATCGGAAAGCCCCCTCTTTCCGGAACGACACGGTTTGTTAAATATTGTGAATTATAATATTAATGATGAATAAGTTCGTGTTGATTAAAGATGAATTTTATAGTTCCATTGTGTTGGAATGATTTGTGTTAGTGGAAATTGACATTTATTTCGATAATAATTGATGTTTGGAGGTTATATTATTCAATCGGGTATTCAGGGCACTTTTCGTGTCGGAGTACTATTCACGAGTTACTATTTATGAGTTACTATTCACGAGTTACTATTCATGAGTTACTATTCACGAGTTACTATTCATGAGTTACTATTCATAAGTTACTATTCACGAGTTACTATTCATGGGGTACTATTCACCCGTAAGATATATTTCTTTTCGGTCCAAATCAATTTTGGGTACAATATTATTCCATGAAGAGATGTGCAAATTTTTCAGACCGTTGGTTGAAGATATAATAATAAATCAATATGGACCGCTGGTGGAAAGTTATAATAGTAAATCAATATGGATCGATGGTTTAAAGTTTTAATAGTAAATCAGTATGGACTGTTGCTTTAAGTTTTAATAGTAAACCAATATGGACCGTCAGTTTAAAAGTAAATCAATCTAGACCGTTCATGAATTAGTTACTATTAAGTCCATTCTCCTATAAATAGAAGCTCATTCCTTCATTATTTCTTACGAATTCACTAAAACTCTAGAGAGAGAAACTATAGAGAGAAAGAAAAAAAGTATTCTGCTACTTCACTACTCCAATACCCCGTTTCTTCTAAGGTAGGAAATATTATTTGTTGTACTCATAAGGGGTATTCTTTCTTTCTTATTCATGAAAAGAACTTCTGTTATTCCATTCTTTATTATTCTATTGGAATAACCTGTATACGCGGTCTACCCTATACTTGGTAAAATTCTTCTGTTATTCCATTCTTTGTTATTATGTTGGAATAACCTGTCTGTGCGGTCTATCGCATGCCTGGTGAATTCTGTTGTTATTCCATTCTTATGATTTTGTTGGAATAACCTGTATATGCGAAGTACCGCATACATGGTGAAATTCTTATGTTCTTATTATTCTGTTGGAATAACCTGTTTATGCGAAGTACCGCATACATGGTGAAAATTTTCTAATATTCCTTTCTTTATTATTATGTCGGAATATCCTGTCTGTGCGTTTACGCCGGACCTGGTTCCATTATTTATTATTTTGTCGGAATATCCTATCTGTGCGTTTACGCCGGATCTGGTTCCATTATTTATTATTATGTCGGAATATTTTGTCTGTGCGTTTATGCCGGACCTGGTTCCATTATTTATTATTCTGTTGGGAATAACCTATCGGTGCAGTCTATCGCATGCATGGTGAATCCTTCAGTTATTCCATTCTTTATTATCTTTGTTGGAATAACTTTGTCACATGTGGATTACCACATACATGGTGAATGATCCCGTATTCATTCCTTATTAAATTATGGAAATGATCCATCTGCGTGATTACTGCATGGCGAGCAAAAATCCATTCATAGCTTTCATATATTCTATTATACTCTGTTGGTTAAAGCTTTAGCTTCTATACTCCATGAAATTAGTGGAATATCCTCGATATTTGCGCTTCATCCAGTATCTTTTCATGGAAATATTCTTTTGAGCATTCTTGAATTTTACTTCACAAAGCAGTATCAAGTTGACAATTTGGACGTTATTGAGTTCAGGATAAATTAACTTATAAATCTTTAAAATTTATTCTTGAACCTGTTGTATTGAATTGTCATCATCCTCATGCTTATATTATGTTGAAATTCATCTTTGGCTTACGTGCATAGATGGACTTGGTATGATTATGACCAGGGATTATTCGGTATAATCATGACCGTAATGTGACGAATGATGTGGTAAAAGTCCTCATTGGCCTGTAGTTCATTGGTGGACAGTTGTTGATATGATTATGACCAGGGATTATTAGGTATAGTCATGACCATTGATGATTACATGAATATCCTTGGCCGTGGAGTAGGGATGATTCGATTTTATTTATTAAGCTGAGTCTCAGCGATAAAAGTGATGAAAAACTTTTTAAATCATAGAAGATAGTAGATTTTATTCTCTATTTGACTCTTCTAATGAATTGCTTGTTCCGCTGCAGTTAAACTTGATGTTTATTATATTTTATCAGTTTAACACCGTTGAAGGCTAATGATAATTTATTCTGTATTATCTTAGTCACAATATTTTTTACTGGGCTAGTTGAGCTCACCCTTTCTTTCACTGTTCTCTTCAGGAAATGAGAACGTAACTGGGACTAGTCGGGGAACAGAGTGATGATCCTAGATGGTGCATTAGTAGTCCTCACTATTCTGTGAAATAGTGTGATAATAAATGTAATGAGAACTCCATTGAGTGTGGATATGGTCTAGATGATAATATTTGTATTAAAACTCACAGCCTATGTTTTGTTGTATTTTACACGACTGTTGTATAATTAAGTTGTATTTGAATTTTGTACCATGTATCTGGCGACCCAAGATGGGTGATGTGTACCTATTTTGGGGGCGTCACATATAGTACCTCATAGATATTAGAAACACGTTACAACTTATGGGACTTGATTCCGATAACTAGAAGCCGAGTTATCAACCCATTTGCGTAACTTGTATAAATTACAGAAAACTGAGAAAAACAGTCAAAAAAGAGAGCAAAATCATTCCCGGTCGTCAAAACGACACACAACCATAGACATAGCACCTTATAGATATTAGAAACGCGTTAAAAATTATGAGACTCGATTCCAATATCCGGATGCCGTGTTATCTTCCCATTTGCCTAACTTTTATAAATTAAAGAAAACTTAGCACACTATAGACCAAAACCCAACCAGGGCATCGAAACGACACACAACCATAGACATAACACCTCATAGATATTAGAAACATGTTACAACTTACGGGACTTAATTCCGATATTCGGAGGACGAGTTATAAACTCGTTTGTCAAACTTTTATAAATTAAAGAAAACTTAGCACATATATACCAAAAGCCGTTTCGGGTGTTGAAACGACACGAAACCATAGACATAGTACCTCATTAATATTAGGAACACGCTACAACTTACTGGACTCGATTCTAATATCTAGAGGCCGAGTTATCAGCCAGTTTGTCTAACTTGTATAAATTAATGAATACTTACAAAAATAGTCTAAAAAGAGACCAAAATCCGCCCAGGCGTCAAAACGACACGCAACCATAGGTATATCACCTCATAGATATTAGGAACATATTATAACTTATGGGACTCAATTTCGATATCCGAAGGCCGAATTATCAGTCCGTTTACCTAAGTTGTATAAATTAAAGAAAACATAGAATTTTTTTCAAAAATAGACCAAAACCAACCCAGAGCGTCCAAATGACACGCAACCATAGACATATCACCTCATAGATATTAGGAACACGTTAAAACTTAATGGACTCGATTTTTATGTCTGGAGGTTGAGGTATCAGCCCGTTTTCCAAACTTATATAAATTAAAGAAAACTTAGAAATATAGTCGAAAAAGAGACCAAAACCCGCCTTGGGCGTCGAAACGACACGCAACTATAAAAATGGCACCTCATAGATATTAGGAACACGTTACAACTTAAGGGACTCGATTATGACATTTGAAGGCCAAGTTATTTGCCCGTTTGCCTAACTTGTATAAATTAAAGAAAACTTATAACACTATACACCAAAACCCACCCTGTAATATCCCCAAACTACAAATTTGATAGCAATTGTGACTGCCCCAAGATCCGGGTACTAATTAATCACCACGGATCTGGCACACTAATTCTATAACTATTGCGAAAGATATAAACATAAATTGTTTATACATTAAAGTTCACAACATAAACCCCAAAGTCGATAACCTTAACTTATTACCTGAATTCAATATTCTATCGGACAAACAATGTTATTATCATATAATACTATTACAAGTTTGATCTGTATTATAAATCAATGTTGGAACTGTCTTTGACTTTGCCTGTATCCGACGTATTCGTCCTAATCTGCAATGTGTATCATGATATAGCAAGGGTGAGCAACACGTTTTCTCGGCAAGTTTAAGTTCAATAAAGGATATATCATGATTGAAAGAATTGAACAATAAGCTGGCTAACGTTCAATAATATGACAATTATGAACTATCATGAATCAAGTTTCATAACTGAACGATCAGGGCAATAAGAATGAATGGTCAATAATGAACATGAACAAATCAACTGGACCAGATGGTAATGAAGGTTGTTAACGGCAAGATCTTTCCTCACGTCCCAATCACCAAGACGCGTCCGATATCCTGCACAGTTCAACAAGTCAACACCAAAAGCTTGATGGCTTGACCGTCGGGGGATAGCTCCGGCGTGAGAGTCAATATCGGCGATCACAAGGTTAAAAATGGAGGAAAAATATGTCTAGTGCTTGAGAGCGAATAATAGTAGGGTGAATATTGTGTTTTGTTACCTGTTTTCCTTGTGTGATCGTTGTTCCATATGCACTCCAAACCCGGTTTATCGTGCCAACCTCTACTGTCTGACACAGCCCCCCATCCCCAATCATCTCAGCTGAAAGTGTGCAGCTTACCCACTATATGTTGCCACTGTTTGCCACCGCCGGTCATCTGAGTCCCATCCTCATTAATTCCATGTAGAAAGGTGGCAGATAACAGTCAACTGTTATCTTTTGTAATGATGTCCGGTCAAAGATGGGTTAAGTTGTAATTTGCATAGTGGATCGGTCCAAATGAGAGTCCCAATACATTTAAGACATGAGGAATATAATATAAGGGAGGAGCCCAACTGACCCGGTCCATTATAGAAGACATTTAATTCCAAAGGAGGAGCCCAATAGGTCTGACCCAATAGTTAAATTATCATGGCCCAACATTGCCCCCCAGTCTTTTATTAAATAGGATGTTTAATGAAAGACTGTTAATAAAATAGGTCCAAAGTTAAACTCACCGAGGCCCAAATGGATCACCCCAATCAGCAACAAGAACGAAAACTGAAGGCCCAATAGACATAAGCCCACTCCGTTTAATATCTTAGATCCAAATTCGGATGCTACCTCTTCCCCTCCTACATCATTACCTCCAATTAATGCGCCATCCTTTGTTTTTGTAAAAATTTGAAAAGACCGCCTACTATAAAAGCTGCTACCCCTTCAATTTTGACGGTTTTACCATTCCAATCTTGAACTTTGCATACTTCTTACTTCCTTCTTCCTCTCGATTTCTCTCTTTTTTGCAAATTGTCAACAATGGCAACGGGCTCATCGAATACTAACCAACTTTCCCCACTTCGCGTAACCCCTATCACCACTGTTGCTCCTACACCTAGCCCTAGCAAGGCCGCTTCAGGGTCAAACCCTAACCCCACTGATATCCCAAGAAAAAGCACACCGAAAAAACCTCTCCCAAACCCCTCAATCTTCTTTCAAAGTGCAAAAAAATTTACTCAGGCCAACACTGCATCAACCTTGACTGAGAAGGACGTTCAGAATGCATATGAACGGTACCAGGTCCCGACAACCCATCAATTCTGTCGTCCCATCGCCATCGAGAGGATGTACTAGTGTTCGGATGGCTGTACCGCCATGCCTCTAACACTTTTAGAAAAAGGGGTTCGATTCCCCCTGCACGTTTTCTTGGTCATCCTCCTGGGGTTCGTTGGCGTCGGATTCGACCAACTGGTCCCGAATTTCTACATCCACATTTTGGCGTTCATCGCCTTCTGCCACGAAGTAGGTGTCACCCCCACTCTCGACTTCTTCTTTTCTATATACAGTATCACCAAGTCTAGAGAGAAAGGGTTTAAGGTACTGGGGAAGATAGCTGCGAAGCCTGGAGAGAACTTCGAGTGACGCTCTCTGATCACTACTCCTTCCAGTAACTGAGGGTGGCATGAACAATGGCTCTTCGTCAAAGGGCCCGAAATTGCTTCTTTCCCAAACTGGATGACATTAGACAAAGTATCTGCCGACTTCAGAGATATAGCTGAAGAACGCGTTAAGGAAATGATTGAACTCCTAGACAACTTCCCGACGAAGGAATGGAGTTACAATCTTCTTACCAAACAAACTTGGTTATATGACCACAAATGTAAGTCTCAAATTTTTACCGAAATAAAATTTATGAGTTTATTATTGTAAACAGATCTAACAAAATGTATTTCTCTGTTGCAGTATCTTTGATCAAACCATCATCAATTGACCAAAAGGACTTGGAAAAGTTTCTCTCGGGAAAAATTCCATCACCCCCTACTACCGAAACCCCCTAGGAAGAGGTTCTGGCTTTTGAGGCTCTAGATGCCGAAGATCTTCTTGTAGAACTCGAAATAGTCGAAGAGACTCTCCAACCTCGCAAGAAGAAGAGAGCTGTTCGAAAGCCAAGAGATATCTCCCAAGAATCTCAACCGATCTCTACCTCTAGCTTGATCGATATGCCTGTAAACGAATGGATGCAGGCTCTTCGTATCAAGAAAAGGCGAGTTAAGGTGACTCTGTTAACTGCTGATAACCTATGGGTTCCCCCGCCTGTGGAAATTATGGTTTCCGAAGAGGAACCAGAAGAAAACAGCCTTCGGATGATCAACCGCCACAACCCGAAGGACCTACTTATGACCAACCTCCACCTTTTAAGGAGCCTATTCCTGAATCGCCAGTTCGATCCCCTATCCATAACGAGTTTCACACACCTTCTCCACCACCAGCCTCCCCCACTGCCTTTCAACATGAAGCCCTATCTTCACCAACCGTATGGCCCGAGTTCAACAGAAACTTCCATTTCCAACTCTTTAATTCATTTGTTAGAAAGAGCGATGAGCATCGATTCAGCAATAGCTCAATCATGGACCTAATCAAGGAAGGCATGAGCTATCACGCCAAGGTAATTTATCATTTTTTATGCTTATTTGAAATGATATATATCTCGAAGATTAGCTGACTGTTTGTGATCATTTACAGGCAAATGCGGTCTTTGGACGTCTTCTTCCTCGCTATTCAGAAGTGGAAGCCGAAAAGGATGCAGCCAGACGAGAGAACATCATTCTGAAGTCAGCTTTGACTAAGGAAAGAGGTGACCTCGGCACTGTTCTCTTTAACAATGAAAACATCCAAAAGGATCTAAATCAAAGAATAGAGGAGCTGAAGATCTGCAAGGAGGAACTGAAGAAGACGAAGGCCAGTCAGCAAGAGATGACGAGTCTGAACGTCGATCTTGACACTCAGAACCATGCTCTGAGGCTTAGAAATGAAGAACTTTGTATAGCCAATCAGAGCTTGGCTATACAAGTTGACAATCTTCAGGAGCAGGCTCGCGATGACAAAGAGAGACATTTGACCAGAAATCGCGAGCTTCAAGATAAATTGAAAGCCTTGGAGGATTTAGGTCCCCCATTGACCGAAGAGCTTCGCAAAAAAATCCATGACGAATATCGTCAGTCCAATGAGCTGAATGCGAAGGTGGTCCAGATGTTTTCTGACAGGTATTATGAATGCCGAAGCAAGGACAAGGCAAAACTTGTCACTGCTAAGGTTGATCTGACCATACTCGATTCTTACGAAGACGGTTTAGTGGCTTTGAAGACGAGTTTCCCTTCTTTTAGCTTATAGGATTTCTGTAAAATTTTCCATCTTTTGTAATCAGTTTAAATATTAATGAAATATGGGCTTCGTTCCGTATTACTTCGGTGCAGTTACTTTCTGTCAATACTTTAATATTAATGATTTTGAAAAATGTACAAGCTCTTTATGGACTTAACTTAAAACTGTTAATAAATAACTAAACAAGTCTTATAACAGATAAGATAAATTTAAGTGATGAAGCAATCTGGACTCAACACTTAGAAAAATTTAGGTAATAAAGTAAAGGAATACTTATTCGTTACCGAAATGCGAGATAGATCTGCTTCATAGGAAATTTGTTTGCCATGAAGGGCCTAACAAACCCACAAGATTACATTTGCCTACCACGAAGGGCCTGACAACGTCTAAAGGATGACACTTGCCTACCACGAAGGGCCTGACAAGGTCTAAAGGACGACAATTGCCTACCACGAAGGGCCTGACAACGTCTAAAGGATGACACTTGCCTACCACGAAGGGCCTGAAAAGGTCTAAAGAACGACAATTGCCTACCACGAAGGGTCTGACAACGTCTAAAGGACAAAAATTGCCTACCACGAAGGGCCTGACAAACCCATAGGATGACATTTGCCTACCACGAAGGGCTTGACAAACTCATAAGGACCACCTACCATTAAGGCTACCATCGAATGGTCAGCGAGTCCACCCGAACCTCCTTACGCCAATGCAGTGAACAGCAATGAAGACAAGACTTGTTGAGAAAAAAGGACTTTTTATTGATGATGACTTAAACATTTACAGACTTCCTAAGATAATCGACAATCGTATTCATCGAAAATATTTCGAAGCACACAAGATGTCAAGTATTTACGATTTACGACCATCCAATGCCCTCAACCGATAAGTCCCCGGCTTCGGTACCTCGATGACTTCATACGGTCCTTCCCAGTTCGGCATCAGCTTTCCTAAGTTTTGAGCTGTAGATGCTTCGACTTCTTTAAGAACAAAATCTCCTACTTCAAATCTGCGAAGCTTTACCCCCTTATTATAATGCTTAGCCACTCTTCACCGATAGTCGCTTGATCTGATCAAGTAGTTTCTCGACTTCTTCAAGTAAATCATGATTGACCTTCAGCCCTTCTTCGTTGTAGATCTCTTTGAATTGACTAACCCAAAGACTTGGAGATCCAATTTCAACTAGGACTAAGGCATCAGTTCCATAAGCTAGTCTGAAAGGTGAATCCCCTGTTGTAGTCCTCGGAGTAGTCCGATAGGCCCATAATACGCTGAGCAGCTCCTCTGGCCATCTTCCCTTAGCCTCATCCAGTCTACGCTTAATCCCATTTAGCAGCGTTCTGTTGGTCACCTCGACTTGTCCGTTCGACTGAGGATGAGCTACTGAAGTCTTTCTGTGCTGAACTCCCAACTCTTTTAAAAATGCTTCAAATTTCGATCCCACAAACTGACGTCCGTTGTCCGATATCACCACCTTAGGAATTTCGAAACGAAACACTACTGACCCTTTCATGAACTTTAAACATTCTTGTTCCATTATCAACCTAAGTGGCTTTTCTTCTACCCATTTGGTCATATAATCGATGGCAACTATAACAAAACTGACCTGACCCTTAGCTTTTGGCAATGGACCCAGTATATCAACCCCCTAGACAGCAAAGGGTATAGGAGATAAGACCAAGTATAGCTCTTCTGGTGGCTGATGTGGGATCAGACTATTAAGTTGACACTTTTCGCACTTCTTGACGTAGTCCGTTGCTTCCTTGAAGATAGTAGGCCAGTAGTACCCCTGATGAAGCACTTTATAGGCTAATGACTTGGCAACCATATGGTCGCTACAGATGCCTTCATGAACTTCTCGGAGAGCGTAATCAGCTTCGGACGGAGTCAAACATTTCAGCATTGGAGACGAGAAGGCCCTTCGAAAAAGATCCCCATCTATTAGAATGAAGTTAGCAATCTTGTATTTGATTTTCTTGGCCAGCATCTGATCCGAAGGTAAGACGTAGACCTGGTAAATGGGCCCAAGTTCTGTGGTCGGGCCGACCACTACCAAAAAGCGGGCTTTAGGTCGCATTTTTAGGCCCATAAAATCAAGCCTTTTGGCCCTACCCATCAAGCTTACCAGTGCTCTTTGTTCACTTTTGGGCCCAAAAAATGTCAAAAAATAGGCATAAAACACTCTCGGCCCGCGAGCTTTGGGCTTACATTTTATGGCCCATCAAAACCCGGGTCATTTTGGCTCGGTGAAATCAGAGTCTTACGGCGGCTATGGCCCTACCTTTACCAAGGTCCCAATCCTTCTAGCGCCAATGTTAACGCCAAGATCTTTCCTCACGTCTCAATCACCAAGACGCGTCCGATATCCTGCACAGTTCAATAAGTCAACACCAAAAGCTTGACAGCTTGACCTTCGGGGGATAGCTCCGGCGTGAGAGTCAATATCGGCGATCACAAGGTTAACAATGGAGGAAAAATATGTCTAGTGCTTGAGAGCGAATAATAGTAGGGTGAATGTTGTGTTTTGTTACTTGTTTTCCTTGTGTGATCGTTGTCCCATATGCACTCCAAACCCGGTTTACCGTGCCACCCTTTACTGTCTGACAAAGCCCCCCATCCACAGTCATCTCAGCCGAAGTGTGCGCAATTCACCCACTATATCTTTGCCATTGTTTGCCACCACGGCCATCATCTGAGTCCCATCCTCATTAATGCCATGCAGAAAGGTGGCAGATAACAGTCAACTATTATCTTTTGTAATGATGTCCGGTCAAAGATGGGTTAAGTTGTAATTTGCATAGTGGACCGGTCCAAATGAGAGGCCCAATACATTTAAGGCATGAGGAATATAATATAAGGGAGGAGCCCAACTGACCCGGTCCATTATGGAAGACATTTAATTCCAAAGGAGGAGCCCAATAGGTCTGACCCAATAGTTAAAGTATCATGGCCCAACAAAGGTGATCAGCCTTTTATACCTGATGAACACATGTAACATGCACAAAGTGCGGATTAACAAATTATAGACGTGATATAATCAACAATGATTAACCACTAACATACTTGAAAGAACAACTCGAGTTCGAGTTATAGAACTTGCTTTTATCGCTGACTACTGCTATACAATCTATTTAGCTTCATCTGAGGACCTAATATTAATAATATCGATATCTAAATTAGAATAATATCATCTCAGTTAATACTGTTAATTACAGTTATAAAATAACTTAAACACATTACCATATAATCCTATCAATCAATAAAACACATAAGACCTAGTATCAAGTCAAACTATTTCAGTCTGAGTTGAGTTCAGTACTATTTGACATCCCGATTGCCTAATCGGATAATTATCGAGCCTAATTCCAAAAAGACTCTGCCTAAACGCTTTAATATTAACTTAAATAATTTATTAATCAGTCAAAATATTTTTCAATAGGTCATAATATAGTAATACCACAATATTCCATTATCATTAATATTTAATTAATGTTAAAAATTATAGTAATACACAACATAATATTATAAATTATTTATAATATTTCAAAGTATTTTAATACTTTATTATTGCTTTTAAATAATTTTAAAGTAATTAAAACTATTATTAAATAATTGTCATTAATATTAAAATATTAATATATTTCTTGACAAAATATCAAAAGTTATATTTTATAACTTAAAATATTCTTATAACCCTTAAATCATTTTTATATGATTTTTAAAACATTAAAACTATTTTCCCATAATTTATTTAATACATTTAATAAATAAATTAATTATCATTAATATTAAATTATTAATGAAATACATCCCAAAATATTCAAAGTCATTCAAAAAACTTAAAATATTTTCTAATACTTTAATATATTTTCAAATGATTTTGAAAGTATTAAAATTATTTTTAAGTAATTTATTTAATATAATAATTAACTAAATTAAATATCATTACTATTTAATAATATTAAAATATTAATGAAATATATTCCAAATTATTAAAAATCCAATTTTATGACTTCAAATAATTTTTAGAAATTAATTATGTATTTTTCATAATTAAAAATCATTTTTCTCGAATTATTTAATAAAAATAATTAATATATATTAAAACTGTCGCTAAAGGTGGCTATAACGACAAAACTGTCGCTATAGGTGTTCTTGAGTCCCTCAAGAACACTCATGTCAATGTTCAAGGTGCTAAGTTTGACCACATGTAAATCTTTGTTCTTAAGGTTTCTGGGCTTGGATATATGTCAAGGATATAGTATTGATGTAATACTACAACCTCAAACAACTTTAATGGCCAAAACATATCACGACAGAGAGATATAAGCTCTCAAATATGTTGTCAGAGTTGTTCTTCATTTCTGGGTTACCCAGAAATGAATAACAGTTGTAAGGTGCTACTTTCAAGCCTTTAAATCTGGGACTTCTAAGATTAGTTTGTGTGATATAAGGGTTCAATCCTGTAGTCTTGGTGTCAAGGAACAACAATATAACATTATTTCAGTCTAACAACATCACCAACTCAAGATCTGAGCCAGTCAAAATGTTTGTCAGGAAACTGTTCTTGAGTTTTTCTGTGTTTTCCAGAAAACTCATCTGGCAGTTGGTCAACCGTTGTTTGACCACCCACTACTTTAATTCTATGCAAGATCTGGGTGTTGTAAAGGCATGGATGTGTAGTCTACATATCAGTTGTAACGCCCGAGAATTTCGGATTTTGAATGAATTGAATTTTTATTTGATTATGTGAATTAAATGAATTTAATTGATTTATTATGTGAGTAAGATGTTCGAAGGTCGTTCTATGACCTAGAATATACGGATGTGGTTAGTATTCTGGCTTTGTGCTAGGATTAATTGTTGTGGATTATCAAGATGAAAATGAAGGTTTTCTGAGAAGTTTTCCATAAAAACACTATTCATCTGATTTCGTTCGGAGCTAGGGTTTGAAATTTCGAGAAACGTGTAATGATAGAATATGAAGATATTATGGAATATCCAATAATATTTCCGTTATAACAAACGAAGTTTTCGCCTGCGGTCTTAAAACCTAAGGGTTTGTGAAAGAGGTTTCCGAAAGGGAAATGAAATGCGTATAGTCATTTTGATGATTATACATATGAGATACGAGTATTATACTAGTATAAATACGAGTATGGTATGAAGAATAGTATGACGTATAATACGAATATCGTATGAGTATTAGACGAAGAGAATACGGGAGTTGTACGCGTAGAATACGAGAAGTATTACTAGAGTATGAGTAAAGAATTTTGGTATAATTTAATTGGACTTGGATTAATAGCAAGCCCAATGAATTAAGTATACAAGCCCAAGTTAAGGCCTAACGTTAAATTATGTCAAGCCCAATCCAAAAAGTAAACTGCGGGTCGAACCGGTGGGTCATGGGATGGGTAAAACCCATGGGGCAACCCATGGGATGATCCAAGAGGGAGTGGGCTGGCCACTTGGTGGTCAAGTAAAGTGGCAACTTGCTCACCAAGTACTTTACTTGGTGGCAAAGTTGATTAAGGAGGTGGAATAGTAAGGAGGTGGATTTTGGACAATTTTGCCCCTTAGTTGGTTGCCTATAAATACAAAGCTAGAGTTGGTTAATTGTTATTTTGAAAATCTTGTTCAACCTATATTAAGAGAGAGAAAGAGCTAGAAACACTTAATCATTCTACTTCCAAGCAAATCTTTAGACGTTTATCAAGACCGTGAATTACTTCAAAGGTAAATTCTCATAAATCGTAATCTTTATCTTTTTCGATTTCTTTCTCGTAGAAGAATCGTAGATTGGTGGAGCATGTTTATTGAGGACATATAAGGATGTCTATTAATGATCAAATCATTGATAGGTCATGACCAAATAGAAATCGTAAGTGTTTACTTAAGTTAAAAACTGTAAAAAAGTCTTGAACATGAACTTAGTTATGAATGAACGATTTGAAATCGTTATAGCTAAGGAATGTGCCTATTGTTTGGTTAGAATGACTATGATGAATCAATGGAGTTTTCCATTTGATTTGGCTTATAGAACACGAGTAACGAAGTTATGGCAAATTTAACGAACATAGACGTTAAACGTCGAAAACGTAGAAATCTCAGATTAAAGGTCAAAAGTTGTCGTGTGACTTGAAAATGTTGGTTTCCAATGTCAACACGTGAGCTAAGTTAATTAAGAGTCGTTGGCGCAAGAATCATCGCATTCCGACTTATAACGAAGAAAACGAGTATTGAACGTTCAAAAACGTTAAACGAACGCTCAAAAATGAACTCAAAGGTGAATTCCGAGTTAACAGATTCAAAAATGTGAAATTCTTATATGAACACGTAAAGGATGTGATTTATGAGTTGTAGGCTTTCGAATGGGTCAATTCGGATGTAAAACGAACAAATTAGGAAGCCGGGAGTTTCGTTAGAAAAGTGGACTGTTTTGGCCAACTGGTGCACAGAAAGGCCCACAGCAGCATAAAAACCAAGACAAAAAAGTAGTCGCCAGCATGAGCGTTGCAGGACTCCTACCGAGTCCCTCGTTAACTTAAATAAATGGCCACTAAAATACTAGGGATGTCGCATCATGCAAACACCAATGATGAAAAATGTTGACCAAGTTAGGTTTTGTTCCATTTGAATGTAGACCTAAGATAAGACATTGAAGGTACTTAATGTACATAATAAGACTGAAATTAAATCACTTATAAGGTGATAATGTAAGAAGATTTAGTAAGTTTTAATAGAAATTAAACGAAGAACGCGAGAACGTAATAAGTAAACCGTAAATGAGGTTCAACATCGGTAGTTCACCAATGATGATCGAATGTCGGTTAGTAATATAAGAACGTTAATGAGCAGTAACAAAGTATAGAAAGTCGAATCGACTTTAATAACGAAGTTAATTCAAGTAAGACATAGAAGAGAAAGAAGTTGGTTAGGGAGAATAAAGTTAGTTGTTTGATAATAATTACAGTGTGTTATGTGAATATATCATGTAGATCCTGTAAAGACTGAGAATTATTGAATTATTTATTCGAAGACGCTTGAAGGCAAGTCTTTCTTAACGCTTGTCTAACCTTCGTGTTAGCCAAGTTTTCTGTGATGCATGTTATAAGATGAATGAATGGTTTTAAAGAAAGAGTCAATGCCTGTTTAACTCGGCTAGACTAATACTGAAGAGTTGATTGATTTGTTTACAAGTATTTCGATATAGAACTGTTAACGCTATCCTATGCCAAGTATTTGGTATGGATGAGAAGGTAAGTTTGTCTATGTACAAACAAAAGTATTTTTCATCGATTATTCGATGGGCACGCGAGGTTGCCAAATGTTAAACGTAAATACGTTTGACGAAAGAGTGTTGATCAACATAGAGTACAATAGGCTGATCACCTAGAAGTGCTCGTAAGTAAAGGCGGGTGGATGGCCTTAGTGCCGAATATCCCTTTCAAGTATGAAAACGAAAAGAGTATGTTCATGGTCTAATGACCGGTTCATCATTCCTAAGCTATTATATATAATTTGAAATTGTTGTTATGACATGAGAAGTACTAGTCACAGGTTTCATAAGTGCTTTGTAGTTAATTGTTCAGATATGGAAATAAAGCATGAAATTGTCAAGGTGGTATTCATATGATTCTTTGTTAAGACTTGCTGAGCTAGTTATGCTCATTCTTGCTTAAACCATATGTTTGCAGCTAAAGCCGAATGAACTGAGAGTTCTAAGTGAGATAAAGGCAAGGCTAAGATGGACAATTAATCGTCATGTAATAGATTAGTGTATTTGGTTGTAATATACTTATGAAGAACAACGAATGTATTCGGTTTATGAACCTGGGAAAGGATTTATTACAAATGTAATACAAAGATATTAATTACACTCACTTTGTTGTTTTCTCAATGGAATGATTGTATGGATAGTAGTATCGTGGAACACCATTTGTTGGGTTGGAAGATACCCAGATTTGGGGGCGTCACATCAATCTACACAAATCAAACACTAACATGACCTAACTATCAAACAACAGCAAGATTCATGGCCTACAAAAGCGTTGTCAGAAAATCTGGAAAATTTTTGGGTTGCCCAGAAACAGTTTCCATGGTTGGTCAAACATGTTTGACCACTTATATCTTGAGATCTAGACATGGTATTGACTTGATTCCACTTCCAGTCTACTCTCCTCATGGCAAAGAAAAACTTTATAACTTCAAACACACATAACATCTAACACACACAGATCTATGGGCCCTGACATTAGGCTGTCAGACCATAGATTTAGGGTTCATGATCAGTTCTAAAAATGCTATTTTCTTGCATCTAGATGTTATGGATCTATGATTTAACATCACAAATCACTAAATAACATCCTTAAACACTAATCTAAACAACAAATAACAACATTAAAATCAATATTAATGATTTACAAAATTTAGGGTTTATACCTCTTTCATGCTTAACACTTCAATCTAAAAATCTTTGATGTTTGTTCTTGGGGAGCTAAGGGTTTGATTATGGACTGAATCACTAAGTAATTTCGTAGCTTTAGAGAGAGATGGTCTTGGTTGAGTGTTTGGTTTCCAAATGAGACTTTCTTTAGACTTTCTCTCTCTTTAATCACTTTATTTTGATTCATTGAACTTAAGGTTGCAAGGTGGCACATGGATAGCTAATTTTTGTGAGATATATGGCACATGGGAAATCAAAAGTTGGTGAGCAACCAAGATCTTAGCTAGATTTGCACACAATCTTATAAAAATGCATAAAGGGCACTTTAGTCATTAAACTTACAATTTTAATGGCAATCTTGTAATGTGACCTAACCCTTAGGTTTTGACCCTTAGGTTTTCAACCCTTAGGTTTTGCCAATTAATTTCTAGGATTTTCTAATTAGGGTTTAAAATAGAAAATTAGGTTTTCTAGTTTAGAAATTAGGGTTTCCTAATCATATTAGGTTTCCTAATTACATTAAGGCGTGCCAATTAGGATATAGGTTTCCTAATTAACATTAAGGATTGCAAATTAGGGTTTTCAGAGTCGATATTAGGGTTTCTAACAAATCGTTGGGTTTCTTAACTAAACGTTGATGTTCTTAACATAACATTAGGGTTTGTCACTGATATAACTTATCTAATCAACCCTTGACCCCTAACCACAAACTGTGCACATATATGATCATATACACAAATTCATATACACTTATACACTTAACCCTATAAGTCTTCACCAAAAAATTTTAAATCCATAAAAATACTTCACATAAATGTCAAATCAATACACTTATTTTCTGTCTAGGTCTATTATTTAACATTTAATCAATCTTTTAAGATTTTATTAAATTGTCTAAATTCTCGGGTTGTCACACGCCCCAGGAGTCGAATCGACACAAAACCATAGACATAGTACCTCATATATATTAGGAACATGTTACTACGGGACTAGATTCATATATCCGGAGGCCGAGTTATCAGCCTGTTTGCCTAACTTGTATAAATTAAAGAAAACTTAGAAAAATAGTTAAAAAAGAGACCAAAACCCACCTCAGGCGTCGAAACAAAACGCAACCATAGACATAAGAACTCATAGATATTTGGAACACGTTACAACTTATGGGACTCACTTTTGATATCCGGAGGACGAGTTATTAGCTCGTTTGCCTAACTTATATAAATTAAAGAAAACTTAGAAAATAGTCAAAAAAGAGATCAAAATTCATTCCGGACTTCGAAACGACATGTAACCATATACATAACACCTCATAGATATTAGGAACACATTACAACTTACGGGACTCGATTCCGATATCCGGAAGCCAAGTTATCAGTCCGTTTACCTATCTTGTATGAATTAAAGAAAACTTAGCACATTATAGAACAAAACCCTCCCCGTGCATTAAAACGACACTCAATCGTAGACATAACACCTTGTAGATATTAGAAACACGTTACAATTGATGAGACTCGATTCCAATATCCAGAGGCCGAGATATCAGCTCATTTGCCTAACTTGTATAAATTAAAGAAAACTTAGCACACTATAGACCAAAACCAGCCCCGGGCGTCGAAACAACACGAAACCATAGACATAGCACCTCATAAATATTTGGAACACGTTACAACTTACGAGACTTGATTCCGAGATCTGGAGGCCGAGTTATCAGCTCGTTTGCCTAGCTTACATAACTTAAAGAACACTTAGAAGAATTATTTAAATATGCTCTCTTTTAGACTTCGTTATTGATATTTTAATTTTTTAGTTTCTTTTTGACGAGCCTTGTGGGGGTAGAGGCAGCGGCGTAGGCGATGATCTTGGCGAAGCTAGCAAGGGCGCCATAGGAGATGATGAGGATCACCGAGTTGATGCTAATGATTCTATAGAGGGTGGGATCGGCGGTGATACGATAGATGTCGGCGATGATGGTACTTGAACTCCTAATATGGGGATGTAGTTAGTTTATGTTTATATTTTGACTTTCATGTATGTACTTATATAGTTTTTGTGACACCCCCAAAATAGGTATACATCACCCATTATGAGTCGCCAAATACATGGTACAGAAATAAATACTACTTCAGAAATATAATTGTCGTGCAAAATACGACAACATATATACTGTGAGTTTAAATACAAATATTGTCTAATAGACAGTATACAAACTCAAAAGGAGTCCTCATTATAATTATTGATACACTATTTTAAAAAATAGTGAGGACTACTTGTAAGACCCCAAATTATTAATAAATGAAATTTATTTTTCTCTATTTATTATTTTGAAATAGTAAGGGTTGATTTGATTAATGTGGATAGTTATGGGTAAAATACGCAAATATTTCGAATAAGCAAGTGGTTATAAAATATTCATTATCGTCGGAGAATATTCGTTTGGTCATGGAATATTCGTACTATCGGGGAATATTCGTACGACGGCGTAGTCTTTTGTGGGCCCCATAACGGAAAGCGATTGGATGAAGAAAATGACAAATATAAGTTGTTTATAAATAACAGGCAGTAGTTATTACTGAATTAATACTATTGGAATACCCGGTGGTTAAAACACACTAATACGCATCATTGTTGAAGAAGACACTAGTATTGCATCAATTATTGATTCTTACGTAAGAAGGCACTACTCAATAATTGTTACATAATTACTATTCAAGATTTTATTTTATTGATTCAATAATTATTGCATTGATATTTTATATTATTTATTATTTCAATAAATTGTCATTACACAAGATTTTCCATTATCGAAGAAATAATTCATATTATCCGAATAATATTATTAGAAAACATTATTGGCAATGTCTAGAAAGTTCTGCTCTAAGGAGAGGTTTGGTCACCTAATTGCTTGGCCAAGAAGGAGTAATCTTTATTGAAAGCCCCTCTTTCCAGGAACTACCGTTTGCGATCTTCATGATTCTGTAATATTATTTGTGAATAATTAATTATTGATTTATATGATGAGGAAAATATTGATTTTATGTGGATATAGATGGAGAAAATTTTTAATGTGACAATTGTTGAAAATTAATATTTTATCTTTTTCTGATAAAATAATTCATTTAAATATATTATTTTAATAATATATTAACGGTGATATTTTTATAATGAATGTGCGATATGTGAGTATATGAGGAGGAAGAGTATTTTTGTGGCATTAAATGATTAACACATGTTTTGTGTGTCGGTGGACCCCATTTCTTGACTGAAATTTGATTATAGCCTGTAAAATCGGCCGTTTGTGGATTTTAGTTAATTTCTGTTTGGAATTTGGAAAAACTTTCTTCTGTAAAGTTGTAGTGAATTGAATTTCCAATAAAAAGTCACAAGATTCGAATTTTCAGATAAAAGGGCTATTTATTATGAATTATTGAAGTTCTGAAGCTCCGAAATAATTGATTTTTGGAAGTTTAAAATATTTAAAATAGGAAAAACGTTTTTGGAATGTTTATGTGGCCTCATTTAACATGTGTAGGAGCTGAATTCAGTTGGCAAGTGTGCGTATGAGGTTTTGGAAAATATATATTAATATTATATTAAATTTTCTACTTTGGTGTTCTAAGCATTTTCCTATAAATAGGGTGCTTAGGTTAGAATTGAAAATCGAATTAAAATCAAGTTTCTCTCTCTATATTATCGGCGTATTCTTGTGAGTATTTTGAGTATACTTTGAGTATTGCTATACTGTGCAAGTTCAAGTCATAGCTTATATCCTGTGTTTAACTAAGAATCATTTTGTCTTTCGAGGTAAGGGATGTTATTTTATACGAAAAATGATATTATTTCTTCAATATCATTATGCCGAAATATTGGTTGAAAATTTTTATCAAATTTGGAACTTTTTCATGTCGGGGTTACTATTCATGAGTTACTATTCATGAGTTACTATTCACGAGTTACTATTCATGAGTTACTATTCACGAGTACTATTCATAAGTTACTATTCACGAGTACTATTCACGAAGCGTGAAGATGTTTTTTTGTGAAATTTCTATCTTTTGGTGTCGGAGTTACTATTCACGTGATACTTGGACTATTCACGAATCGACACTTATTCAATCGAAAAATGAAATTTCTTCTTTTTGTCCAAAATATCTATTATGGATACTAGCTTTGATTGTATCCATGTTTTGATCATTCTTGAATTTTACTCCACTCTGATTACTTATGAAGTATTTTTGAACTTGGATTGTTTAAAATACTGAATCCTTAATATTTGTTCTTTTGTTTCACCGGATTCGCTTTCTTTGAAATATTTTTCATCATCCTCACCCTAAATGATGATATTATTGAATATCTTTGGCCTCAGTAGTGCAAAGATGAATGATTTCTTGATGAATATCTTTGGCCCGTAGTGCAAAGATGAAACAGTGTTGAGATGAACATGACTTCTTCGATTAATATCTTTGGCACAGTAGTGCAAAGATGAGCAGTGTTTAGACGAACATGACTAATCGATGAATATCTTTGGCTTTTGTGGTGCAAAGATGAATATTTGATTCCGATATATATTGATTGATGTTACGAGGATAAAATATCGACGATGAACTTTTAAATTCATATATAGAAGATAATAGTTTGCATTCTCTACTTAACTCTTCTAATGAATTGTTGTTTCACTTGCAATTGTTGATTTAAAACCGGTTGTCTCAGATTCTATTAGATTTTTCCTTGTTGAAGACTAACGATAATTTGTTGTATATTATCTTAGTCATAATATTCTTTACTAGGCTAGTTGAGCTCACCCTTTTCCTTTTTGTTCCATTTTTCTTCTCAGGAGGCGAGAATGTAGCGAGTACTAGTCGGGGTATGGAATGAAGGTTCTAGAGAGAGTTGTTTAGTAGTCCTCACCATTTTTGTAAAATAATGTATCAATAATGTACCATTTTACATCTTGAATCAAATATCCATCTTTGCACTGCAGGCCAAAGATATTCATTTGTATCACCAGTTGGTTATGTTCATCTCAACACATGTTCATCTTTGCATTACGGGCCAAATCTTTGCACTACAGGCCAAAGATATTCAATACTATCATCATTTAGGACTGAGGATGATGAAAAATATCTTAAAGAAAATGAATTCAGTGAGATAAAAGATCAAAGATTAGGGATTCGTACTTTAGTTTATCCAAGTTCAAAAATACTTTATAATAATCAATTGTGGAGCAAAATTCAAGAATGAAGATCAAAATATAGATACAATCAAAGATAGTAACCATAATAGACAACTTGGACAAAGAAAAGAAAATTTCATTTTTTCTGTGAATAGTGTCGTATTCGTGAATAGTGCCGTATACGTGTAGTAATCACGACATGAAAAAGGTAGAAATTCCACAATAAAATCCATACCAATATTTCGGTATAATGATATTGAAATAATAACATCATTATGAAGAAAATAACATCCCTTACCTCAAAAGAACAGTATTTCTGACTAGAATATCGGATGTAATGTCAAAGGAAACTTGCACTGATTAGTAAATCTCAAAGTATCTAAATACTCACAAAATACGCTCGATAATATATAGAGAGAGAAAATTTGTTTCTGGTGTGCTTTTCAATTCTAACTAAGCACCCTATTTATAGGAAAATGCTAGAACGCCAAAGCAGACTAAATTAATAAAATAATATTTTTTTTTCCTTAAGCATACCAAGACCATCTGAGCATTCCATTCTTGAAAAATCTCAGCACATGTTTTCACAAAAAAAGTGGGTCCCACCCATAATTTTAATAAAAATATTTTATTTTCCAAAATTTCAATAATTCATAATAAATAGCTCTTTTATCAGAAAAATACAAATTTTATGTCCATTCCGTAGGAAATTAAATTCTCTACAACTTTGTAGATTTAAGTTATTCCAAATTCCAAACAAAAAATGATCGAAATCCACATACGGGCGATTTTCAACACCTCTATTCCGACAAAATATTGATAAAACACCTCAGCATTTATTCCTTCATTTATATCCACATAAAATAATATTTCGTTATCATATAAATCAATAATTAATTATTCATAAATATATAATATTACATGATCACAATTATGACAACCACGTCGTTCCTAGGAAAAAAGAGGGCTTTCCAATAAGGATTTCTCCTTATTGGCGCTGAATTAGTGACCAAACCTCTTTCCTAGACAGAACTTCCTTAGACATTGCCAATAATGCTATCTAACAATATTATTCAAATAATATGAATTATTGATCTGATAATGGAGATACTATGCAGTGACAATTATTGGAACAACAATAATATAAAATATCAACGTAACAATTATTGAATCAATAAAATAAAATATTGAACAGTAATTACTGTAACAATTATTGAGTAGTGTCTTCTTACGTAAGAATCAATAATTCAAAAATACAGTGCAATACCATGTTCTACTGTGCAACCACGCGTATTACTGTATTTTTACCACCGAGTATTCAAACAGTTTGAACGGTAACAACTACGTCGTTACTTATAAAAACTCAAACTTGTCGTTTTTTTCATCCGACCGTTTTTCATTATGGGGCCCACAAATGGCTGCGCCGTCGTACGAATATTCCCCGACAGCAAGAATATTTCACGACCAAACGAATATTCCCTGACAACAATGAATATTTTATAACCACTTGCTTATTTTGCAAAATTTGCACCTTTCACCCATAACCAAAGCATTATATCAAATTAACACATTATTATTCAAAATAATAATTAGAGTAAATTTAATTTTATTTATAAAAAGTTGGGGTCTTACAGTTTTTGGGTTGTACAGACTAGGGTTTTGTATCTAGTTAGGTTAATTGTTTATGTATCTAGCTAAATTGATGAAAGTTTTATGATGATTACATTTTGTATCTACTAAAATCGTACGAACTTTATCTATGTGATTACATTGTCTACATATTTGATATACCTTGCAAACGAAATTTGGGCTGAAGCGGTCAAAGCCAAATTTAATAAAATAAAATGGCCCAAATTTTTCTGGGGCTAGAATTGTGAGGCCAGATAGAAGATCCCAACTTTTAATGAATAAAATCAAATTTTCTATTTATTATTTTGAATAATAAAGTGTTAATTTGATATAATACTTTGTTATGGGTGAAATGTGCAAATTTTGCAAAATAAGCAAGCTTGTTATAAAGTATTCATTTTGTTTGGAAATATTCGTTGGTCGTGGAATATTCTTTCCGCTTCGGGAATATTCGTATAACCAAGACAACCATTTGTCAGGGTCCCATAACTGATAACCTGCTTGATGAAGAAAATGACAAGTTTGAGTTTTTATAAATAATCTGGCAGAATGGTTACCAAGTAACACCGCTGAATACCTTGTGGTTAAAATACAGAATACGCGTGGTTTCACAAAGAAGACACTGTGATTGCACAAAGATTTTGAAATTATTGATTCTTACGTAAGAAGTCACTACTCAATAATTGTTACAGTAATTACTGTTCAATATTTTATTTCATTGGTTCAATAATTGCTGCGTTGATATTTCATATTATTGTTGTTTCAATAATTGTCGCTACACAATATCTCTATTATCAATTCAATAATTTATATTATTTGAATAATATTAGTAGATAGCATTATTGGCAATGTCTAAAGAAGTTCTATCTAGGAAAGGGGTTTGATCACCTAATTGCGCGCCAATAAGGAGAAATCCTGATTGGAAAGCCCCCTATTTCCTGGGAACGACCTCATTGTCATAATTGTGATTCTGTAATATTATTTGTGAATAATTAGTTATTGATTTATATGATAAGAAAATATTTATTTTATGTGGATATAAATGATGGATATATTTATTTTATGTGGTTATAAATGAAGGAATTAATGCTGAGGTGTTTTATCAGTATTTTGTCGGAATGGAGGTTTTGAAAATCGTCCGTATGTGGATTTTGGTCATTTTTCATTTGAAATTTGAAAAAACTTAAACTTACAAAGTTGTAGAGAATTAAATTTCCTATGAAAAACACATGAAATTCGAATTTTCTGATAAAAGGGCTATTTATTATGAATTGTTGAAGTTTCGGAAAATAAAATATTTTTATTAAAAATATGGTGGGCCCCACTTTTGGATGGTGAGTAATGAAATGTGCTGGAATTTATTTTCAAAAGTGGTGGGCTTGAATAGTAGCAGGTAAAGCCATCAGGTAGCAGGTTAGTCTACTATGTCGTTCTAAGCATTTTTCCTATAAATAGGGTGCTTAGTTAGAATTGAAAATCACACCAGAAATAAGTTTTCTCTCTTTCTCTCTCTATATTATCGAGCGTATTTTGTGAGTATTTAGATACTTTGTGAGTTGCTATTCATTAGTGCAAGTTTCCTTCAGCCTTATACCGATATTTCGATCATAAGTACTGATATTTTGAGGTAAGGGATGTTATTTTTTTTCTAATGATGTTATTCTTTCAATATCATTATACCGAAATATTGGTATGGATTTTATTATGAAATTTCTACCTTTTTGTGTCGGGGTTACTATTCACGTATACGACACTATACACGTATACGACACTATTCACGAATACGGCACTATCCACCGAAAAATAAAATTTTCTCTTTTTTGTCCAAGATGTCTATTATGGTTACTATCTTTGATTGTATCCATGTTTTGATCTTTATTTTTGAATTCTGCTTCATAATTTGTTATTATGGAGTGTTTTTGAACTTGGATAAACTAAAGTTCGAATCTCTAATCTTTGATCTTTTATCTCACTGGATTCATTTTCTTTAAGATATTTTCCATCATCCTCAGTCCTAAATAATGATATTACTGAATATCTTTGGCATGTAGTGCAAAGATGAATGATTACCTAATTAATATCTTTGGCCTGTAGTGCAAAGATGAATGATTACCTAATGAATATCTTTGGCCCATAGTGCAAAGATGAACAGGTGTTGAGATGAACATGACCAACTGGTGATACAAATGAATATCTTTGGCTTGTAGTGCAAAGATGAATATTTGATTCAAGATGTATATTGATTGATGTTACATGGATAAAATATTGATGATGGACTTTTAAATCTTAGAAGATAGTAGAATTCTTTCTCTACTTGACTCTTCTAATGGATTGTTGTTTCCGCTGCAGTTGTTGATCTAAAACTTGTTGTCTATTATATTTTATCATATTTTTCCCTGTTGAAGACTAATGATAATTTGTTGTATATTATCTTAGTCATAATATTCTTTACTGGGCTAGTTGAGCTCAACCTTTTCCTTTTTATTCCATTGTTCTTCTCAGGAGGAGAGAACATAACAGGAACTAGCCGGGGTATGGAGTGATGGTTCATGATAGTTATTTTAGTAGTCCTCACTATTTTGTAAAATAGTGTATCAATAATTGTAATGAGGACTCCTTTTGAATTTGTATACTGTCTATTAGATAATATTTGTATTCAAACTCACAAGATATGTGTTGTCGTATTTTATTTGACAATTGTATTCTTCAAGTTGTATTTGTTTCGCATCTCATGTATTTGGCGACTCGTAATGGGTGATGTATACCTATTTTGGGGTGTCACACACCCTGTGGCCCAGTTGGGCAAGTCGAACCAAATTAGATTCTTTTTTTTTTTTTTAAAGAATAAAGACTATATAGCTACTTGTGAGGGTTGAACACATGACCTCTAAGTCATTAAATAAGAGTCTAATCCAACTGAACTACAACAATTACATGTTATAACATATGTAAATGAATTGTTGGCTAAGTTTCTTTCTCCTTTTCTCCATATTTTTTTTTATTTTTTTGGTAAACAAAAAATTTTGGTAATGTTTCACACTTTCACCAACCCCTTTTTTTTAATTCATTCATTTTTTTTATGCAACGTGTCATATATAACTATATAAGTGAGTATATACGTACAACGATTCATTGAAACCTTTAAAGCATACACTCTCTTAGTTCCACACTAGTATTGTAATATCCGACAAATTAAAATATTAATTAAATTTATTTAAATATATTTTAATTGGATTTTTTTTATATTTAATTTGTGTGGATCATAATGGGTATTGGATAACATTGAGTTGATAAATTTAGGCCTTAAAATTAATTAAGTTTAACATATATTTTATACTATTAAATTCTATTAAAATTATGAGAGTTAATAAAATGTATTTAAATGATTAAAATATAAACCCTATAGGGTATTCGAACATTATATTATACTAGTGAAAAACTCACTAATAGTTTTAATAAATTTAAACAAATAATCTACATTAATTTACCTTATACAATATTAATTAATTAATATGGAGTATCGTGAATGTAATAAAACTATCTAAAATTTCTATTAATCTCAAAATTTTATATTATTTAGAGTTAAATAAATACATTTTCCAATGTTTGAGAAACTTATGTATTGGATAGAATTAAATTTTAAATAATTTAAATTGAATATTTTTAATTATGATTCAAATTTAACTCATTTAAAAAGACAAACAAATTAAAACTAGAGATTGTACATTTTGTTTAAACGGTTGCCTTTTTATTTTTTGTACTTTTATTTAGATCCATGCACGTTAAAACAAGTAATTATTGTAGTTCAGTTGGATTGAACTCTTATTTAATGACTTGGAGGTCTTGTGTTCAACCCTCACAAGTAACATTATTTTAATAAAATAATAATTCACGGGCGGGTCGGGCTATTACGGGTCGGGCTAAAATGGCCCAACTTTACGTGGGCTGCAATAATAAAGCCCATAGCCTAATTTTTTTGCTTGCGGGCCGACCTGCGAGCCTGGGCTTCTTTTGCCTGGTCTAATATTTGACGGTTGATAGCAAAAAATTTGATGGTTATTAATATGCGTTCGTGAAGAATCATTTGTTTTTCTTTAGTATATAACATGTACAATTATGTATATGTAAATGAACATCGGAGTTTTCCAATTTTCAAAATAATTTTTTTAATAATATCATTAGCGACGGGGTCATTGGCGACGGCATAACTGTCGCTAATGACATATAGCGACAGTTTTAGCGACGAATTTTTGATCCTTTTAATAATATAATTAAAACCCATTACCAACATACCGTCAGTCATTGGTGATGTCCTGCCCGTCGCTAATGACCATTTTAATTAATAATTTTTAATAGTGATTGACGAATTTTATCGTACGTCCTTCGCCGTCATGCAAATTCGAATTGAACTTGAATTATTGGTCAAGTTACAGTTAAGGCCTGTTAAAGGTCTTAATTATTGGTCTAGTTGCATTACCAAGTGGTTGAATAAACTAGCTTGGGTTGTCGTGGTCTACTTGCAGATGGACGTTGCCCAAGCTACTTGTAGCTAGGAAGTGAAAGATTAAGACAATATGATGAGGCCTCCTAATAAACAGTGTGCTTAATTATAAGCCCCTTTAGATTGTTGTCATGTGTTTGTGGGTATAAAATTAGTAGGCCAGACCTTCTGATGCAAAAATCAAACAAGAGATAATGAGATGGTTGCTAAATTCTTTTTGGGAAAGATCAACTTAACCTAATATTTTGGCCTTTTCTTAATAATAATTCTTTGTGTTATAATAATGATTCCCTCAAGATAAGGGAACCACTTCTCTCACTATTCTGCTTTCTTGTTCCCCACTCTGTGATCTCCCTCCTTTTTCCCTCATTCTCCTACTCTCTCTCCTCATCCTCCTCTCCTTCATTCTCTATATAAAGGAAGGAAATACGTATGAAAGACACATGAATTTTTACAAGAATTTTCTCTCTTTTCTCTTGCTTATTCTCTCTAAATTTATGCAAAGAATTATAAGAGTTTATTTCTATACTTTGCTAAAGTTTTATAACACGTTATCAGCACGAAGCTCTAACCAACTGAGACGGTAAAAATAAATTCTTGCAATTTATTATTATACTACCGGTTGGGCTGTGCCACCAATAATATAATTTTATTCTTATAATTGCCATTAAATTCTGTTATTTACAATGGTACCATCTATCCTTGTTAATCTTACAAGACTTGGTGGGAACCTTTTTATTTATTATTCTGCAATTAATATTCATGGAATATCCTCGCTTGCAGAATTTCACACGACTGGTTCCATTATTTATTATTCGCATTTATTATTCTCGCTGGAATATCCTCATCATGTGTTTTACAATTTTACCTCGTTCCGTCGTTATTATTACGTTGAAATGATCTGCTTAAGTAGATTACTGCATGGCGAAGAAGATCCATTTGCGCTTTTGTATATATATATATATATATATATATATATATTGTAATAAGATATATATACATTAACGATTGCATATTCTTTTTTTTACTAAGATAATATGCTAATAACATATATATATATAAGAATATTTATATTTGCACTTTATTACCACGTGAAATCGTAATTTAGTTTATTTTATATATATATCATACATGCAATTATTTATTGTTTTAAAAATAATAAAATTGTGTTTTAACCTGAATTAGATGGCAAACTTGGCAAAATAGATTTTTCTATTTTGAAAATATCTGAGACAACTATTTGGCTTGGGCACTTGATGCAATTGCACCTTAGTGCAAATGAGTTAGAAAAGACCATTGAATCGGAAATACAATTACTTGGCACAAAATGCAAAAGCCATAATTTTTCTTCGTCACTATATTGATGAAGGATTAAAGATCGAGTATTTAACGATCGAAGATCCTTTGTCTTTATGGACCTGAATGAAGGAAAGATTTGATCACCAAAATTGGATGTTCTCCCTAATGACAAATTTGAGTGGCTTAATTTAAGGCTACAAGATTACAAATCAATTACTAATATAGTTCCAATGTTTATATAATAACCTCTACTTTGGCTTTGTGCGGAGATCCGGTTTACGAATCCCAAATGTTAGAAAAAACGCTCTCAACTTTTCATCCCACCAACATGATTACATCACAACAATATAGATGCGAGTAAGTTCACAAAATTCAATGAAATTGTTGTATATCCTCCTTGTTGCGAGAAAAGAATAATGAATTTTGTTGAAAAACCATCAAATCTGACTGACGGGTGCTACCCCATTGCGGAGATAACAAAGACGTCATTCCAAAGTGAGAATAAACGTGACAATAGATGGTCATATAAAAAGAAGCCTTGGGGATGAAAGAATAAACGAGGCTATCGTAACAACAAATTCCAGAACCGCGACAATTCAGGCCACCAGAAGTGGCAAGTGTCTGAGTCGGGTAAAAATAAAGAAAATGCAACACATAAAAAGAACAAACCAGATGTTTGTTTTAGGTGTGGGATGAATAGGCATTGGTCGCGTACCTGTCGTACGCCGAGGCATCTGGCTAATTTATTCCAGGAGTCTCAAAAGAACAAAGTAATGGAGGCAGAAACAAACTTTGTTAATCATCAATTGAATATTGTTGATGATTCACCAATGACCAACAATGAGAAAAAGGTTGATGATATTACTGAACCTTCTGAGAGTATCTTTTGGGATATCGTTTAATTTCTTGTTTTAATTAAACACCTTGCATGTATAATATTATTAGTTTTCATTCTATATGTGGTATGTGTTTCTCATGAATAAAATTATATTTGAAATGTAACTTTTCTTATTTATGTTTTTATATGTGTCAGACCATTTTTTTTAATTGATATGGAGGATATATGTTTAGCAGACAGTGCAACAACTCATACAATCCTTCAAAGTGAGAAATATTTTTCACAACTGATCAAAGCTAAGGGAAATGTAGGAACTATCTCTGGCACATCAAATTTAATCGAGGGATTTGGAAAAGCTAGTTTCTTTCTACCAAATGAGACACAAGTTTTTATCAAAAATGCTCTATATTCTAGTAAATCAAGAAGAAATTTTCTTAGTTTTAAAGATATTCGACTAAATGGTTTTTACATTGAAACAACCAATGAGAATGATAATGAATATCTTCTCATTACTTCTACTATTTTTGGAAAAAAGAATATCTTAGAAAAACTTCATTCAATTTCTTCTGGATTATATACTATGAAAATTAGAGCAATTGAGTCTCATACTGTTATGATTCCAAAAATCATAGATCCCAAATCACTTATGCTTTGGCATGAAAGACTCGGTCATCCAGGTACTTCTATGATGCGTCGTATTATTAAAAATTCTACTGGTCATCCTCTCAAAGATAAAAAGGTTTTTCCTAGTAGTGAATTTTCTTGTGCTGCGTGTTCTCGAGGAAAATTAATTGTTCGACCATCACCAGTAAAAGTTTATAAAGAAGCCCCAAAATTTCTAGAGAGAATTCAAGGAGACATTTGTGGACCTATTCACCCATTGTCTGGCCCATTTCGATATTTCATGGTTTTAATAAATGCTTCAACTAGATGGTCTCATGTTTGTCTTCTCTCTTCTCGAAATTTTGCCTTCTCAAAACTTCTTGCTCAAATGATCAAGTTACGGGCTCAATTCCCGGATCATCCAATCAAGTCAATTCGACTTGATAACGCAGCTGAATTTTCATCAATGACTTTTAATGATTTTTGTATGACTATTGGAATTTCCATTGAGCATTCCGTTCCTCATATTCATACACAAAATGGCTTAGTTGAATCTTTAATAAAAAGACTTCAACTAATTGCACGACCATTAATGTTAAGGGCTAACTTACCTACCTCGGTTTGGGGTCATGCACAATTCTTCATCTTTGCGACCATCATTCGAGTAAGACCAACGGCTCTTCATAAATTTTCTCCTCTACGATTAGTTCTTGGGCGGATACCCAACATATCACACTTTCGAGTTTTTGGAAGTGCGTTATATGTTCCAATGCACCTCCACAAAGAACTAAGATGGGAGCCCAATGAAGAATAGGTATTTATGTTGGTTTTGATTCTCCTTCATTATCGAGATATCTTGAACCTTTAATCGAGATGTTTTTACTTGCGTTATGTAGATTGTCATTTTGATGAATCAGTATTTCCAACATTAAGAGGAGGAAAGTTTTAAATAAAAACCCTCTCGAAATATCATGGAATGCATCGATTTAAATTCACTTGATTCTCGTGACAGACAATGTGAAATTGAAGTTCAAAATTATTATTCATTTACAAAATATTGTAAATCAAATGCGGATGCATTTAATGATGCTAGAAAAGTGATAAAGTCACATACACTGCGGTGAATACTCCAAAGAAGGATAGAAATACCTATTGAAAAATCAATTCCTGGAGAATTGACGAATAAGGTAATAGAAGAATCTAAACCACGCCAGAAGCGTGGAAGACCGGTTGGTGCAAAAGACACTGTACCACGAAAATTAAAAACAAATAAGGGAATCCCAGAAGGAATACCCGCTCCAGAAGTAGCACATATTCCACGAGTGGGAATAGCCCCAGAAAAGGTTCAAAATCTCAGTAAAGGGATAAGAGATGAACACCAAGAGATCTCAATAAATTATGTACATGATGAGAAAATATGGGATCGAAGCAAAGTCATGATTAACGATATATTTGCTTTCTCTATAGCATCAGATATAACTTTGATTCCTGACATGGATCCTGAACCACAAAACGTGGAAGAATGTCAGAAAAGAAAAGATTGGCCAAAATGGAAATATGTTATTCAAACTGAGCTACAATCTCTATTGAAAATAGAAGTATTTGGACCAGTAGTCCAAACACCGCTGGGTGTAATCCCTGTTGAAAACAAATGGGTATTTGTACGAAAGCGAAATGAGAAAAATGAAATTGTGAGATCTGGCCCAACTTGTAGCTCGAGGGTTTTCACAAAACACGGTATTGATTATCGGGAGACATACTCTCCGATAATGGATGGAGTCACTTTTAAGCTTTCTCGATAGGTATGACAACCATGGAAGGTTTGGAAACACGTCGATGGATGTTGTAACGGATATACCTATATGGCTCACTTGACAGTGAGATTTACATGAGAATCCCTGAAGGATTGAAAATGGTTGAATCACAAAGGCCACGTCACATATATTCAATCAAGTTACAACGCTCATTGTATGGGTTGAAACAGTCTGGTTGTATGTGGTATAATCGACTTAGTGATTATTTAATAAAAGATGGATATATAAATGATCAAGTATGTCCATGTGTTTTTATTAAGAAATCACAAAGTGGATTTTCCATTATTGCTGTATATGTGGATGATTTGAATCTTGTAGGTACTCCTGAAGAACTCACAAGAATTGCTACTTATTTAAAAGATGAATTTGAAATGAAAGATCTTGGAAAGACAAAATTCTGTTTGGGAATACAAGTGGAGCATTTAGCGTCTGGAATTTTTGTTCATCAATCCACATATGCTGAAAAGATTCTCAGTCATTTTCATATGGATAAAGCTCATCCTTTGACTACCCCGATGGTTGTTCGATCTTTAGAAGTTGATAAAGATCCATTTCGGCCTCTAGAAAGTGGGGAAGAAGTTCTTGGACCAGAAGTTCCATACCTAAGTGCAATAGGTGCTCTTATGTATCTTACAAACCTGTCTGCGGCGATATTACTTTTCTTTGTCAACTTGTCGACCAAGATCTGATTCTTCTCCTCGAAGAGACATTGGGATGGGATCAAACACATTTTGAGATACCTCTGTGGAAGTATAGATCTTGGGTTATTTTATCCAAGAAATTCAACGTCGCGATTGGTTGGATATGCCGATGTAGGATATTTATCAGATCCACACAATGGAAGATCACAAACAGGTTATGTATTTACATATTGTGACACGGCTATATCCTGAAAATCCACAAAGCAAACCATGATAGCTACATCTTCAAATCACTCAGAGATACTCGCTATACATGAAAAAGCAAGAGAGTGTGTTTGGTTGAGATCAATTATTCAAAGATATTCAACAATCATGTGGATTACCATCAATCAAAGACATTCCTACATTTAGCAGATGAGGATAACGCATATGCATGCATTGCTCAACTTAGAGGAGGATACATCAAGGAGATAGAACAAAGCACATTTCACACAAATTCTTCTTCACACATGAGCTACTGAAAGAATGGTGATATAGATGTGCATCAAATTCGATCATGTGATAATCTAGTCGACTTATTCACAAAATCGCTACCAAATGCAACGTTTGAAAAACTTCGGAAAAGGATCGGAATGTGTCGACTGAAAGACTTATGACAACATTTCATCAAGGAATAATGAATTCCTTTTGAGGGGAAGACTGTACTCTTTTTTCTTAGTCACGGTTTTTATCCCAATGGATTTTTCCTGACAAGGTTTTAACGAGGCAGTCAATTAAGATATTTATGTAAAAGATATGTACTCTTTTTCCCTTCGTTAAGTTTTTCCCACTAGGTTTTCTTAACAAGGTTTTTAATGAGACATAATCTTCTATCATAGGGAATCAGGGGAAGTGTTATAATAATGATTCCTTCAAGATAAGGGAACCACTTCTCTCTCTCTCTCTTCTGCTTTCTTGTTCCCCACTCCGTGATCTCCCTCCTTTTTCCCTCATTCTTCTACTCTCTCTCCTCATCCTCCTCTCCTTCATTCTCTATATAAAAGAAGGAAATACAGAAGGAAAGACACACAGAATTCTCTGAAGAATTTTCTCTCTCTTTTCTCTTGCTTATTCTCTCTAAATTTATGCAGCAATTATAAGAGTCTATTTCTATACTTTTCTAAAGTTTTATAACACTTTGAATTATATATGACAATTACACCACTGATATATAAGCTTTGTAATGAACAAGTGATAAGGGGCAGGAGCCTTGTTACTTCACGTATGTATATGGGTTATTGTGTCTCCTAGACATTGACATAGGAATTTATGAAGCTTAATGAGAACATAAGACTTTGTTGTTAGTGTGTGTGTTACAAGCTCAATACCCCATTATTGATGTTTTTATTCCAATTTTATAAATATTATATTTATACTTATACCTTTATAATAATATTTTTTTAACAGTTACAATAGTAATAAATGGGAATTTATATTTTCACAAGTGGTCCCTACTTTTAAAGTTATTCATCTTTTTATATCCAATTTATCTAGTTTCCCACTTACCATCATCTCTTTCCATTGTCCACCCCCATCGATCTAAAATCAGTCTTGTTGCAAACCTCGTTCGTAAATAATAATAGATCGAAAGTTCTCCCTCACTAAACAAACATCAACAGCAAAACTTTATCCCCCTTAAATAAGGAGCGGTTATCAAACTTCGCAATCGGAGGCCACCGATGTCGCCAACCTCCTCCGTTCTTCCATATCATCAACTCCATATACTCAGAGTGTCGCTGATCACTCCGAAAATCGGTGCATCCAAAATCCCAATCACCTATCTAGAAATGACACCCAACTAATCAATGTTGTTCAGTTTTATCAAAGGAGATTGATATTTTCACATGATCTTTTATATTTTCACATGAAAAGTGTCGCTACAGATGTATAACCGTCGCTATAGGAAATTGATATTCCCACATAATTTTTTGATATTTCTATAGTTTATCTAAAATAGGAAGAACAACAATTTAAGAGAGAGAATGAAGGTTGCACTTGTTGATTGAAAAATGTAAAAAGATGACAAGGTAATAGTTGAAGAAAGTCTTACATGAGAAGATTGAATTAATTAATTAATTATGAACTTTGATGTACATACAAGGAACTACATGTTGCAACTGGGATCATTAGACATGAAAACACCAGCAAATGAAAGCCTAAATCAAAGTTGTTTCTGAATCTATGAAATACATATTCAGAATTTTTAAGTTAAGTATGGACCTACATAAACTGCAATTCAACTTCTATGCCACTGAATCTCTCTGCAATCACATACACTAGGAAGGTCTTGAAATTAAAAGTAACTCAATGAACTCACACAAAAAGTGGTAAAAAAAGAACATAATATTTAATGATTAATTTGGGTAATTTTAATTTTTGGAGTGCATACTTGGATGATGTTAGAGGGTGGAGAGAGAAAATGAGTTGTAGAGGGAGAAAAAAGAGGGCAATCGAGAAGAAGAGCCTTGTTACTTCAACGACTTCACGTGTGTGTATATGGGTTATTGTGTCTCCTAGACATTGACATAGGAATTTATGAAGCTTAATGAGAACACAAGACTTTGTTGTTAGTGTGTGTGTTACAAGCTCAATACCACATTATTGATGTTTTAATTCCAAATTTATAAATATTATATTTATACTTGTACCTTTATAATAATATTTTTTTAACAATTACAATAATGTTTCTATAGTTTATCTAAAGAGGAAGAACCACAATTTAAGAGAGAATGCAGGTTGCACTTGTTGATTGAAAAATGTAAAAGATGACAAGATAATAGTCAAAGAAAGTTTACATGAGAATATTGAATTAATTAATTATGAACTTTGATGTACATACAAGGAACTACATGTTGCAACTGGGATCATTAAACATGAAAACACCAACAAATGAAAGCCTAAATCAAAGTTGTTTCTGAATCTATGAAATACATATTCAGAATTATTAAGTTAAGTATGAACCTACATAAACTGCAATCCAACTTCTATGCCACTAAATCTCTCTGCAATCACATACACCATGAAGGTCTTGAAATTAAAAGTAACTCAATGAACTCACACAAAAAGTGGTAAAAAAAGAACATAATATTTAATGATTAATTTGGGTAATTTTAATTTTTGGAGTGCATACTTGGATGATGTTAGAGGGTGGAGAGAGAAAATGAGTTGTAGAGGGAGAAGAAGAGGGCAACTGAGAAGAAGAGCCTTGTTACTTCACGACTTCACGTATGTATATGGGTTATTGTGTCTCCTAGACATTGACATAGGAATTTATGAAGCTTAATGAGAACACAAGACTTTGTTGTTAGTGTGTGCGTTACAAGCTCAATACCCCATTATTGATGTTTTAATTCCAATTTTATAAATATTATATTTATACTTGTACCTTTATAATAATATTTTTTTAACAATTACAATAACGTTTCTATAGTTTATCTAAAAGAGGAAGAACCACAATTTAAGAGAGAGAATGCAGGTTGCACTTGTTGATTGAAAAATGTAAAAAGATGACAAGATAATAGTCGAAGAAAGTCTTACATGAGAATATTGAATTAATTAATTATGAACTTTGATGTACATACAAGGAACTACATGTTGCAACTGGGATCATTAAACATGAAAACACCAGTAAAAGAAAGCCTAAATCAAAGTTGTTTCTGAATCTATGAAATACATATTCAGAATTTTTAAGTTAAGTATGGACCTACATAAACTGCAATCCAACTTCTATGCCACTGAATCTCTCTGCAATCACATACACCATGAAGGTCTTGAAATTAAAAGTAACTCAATGAACTCACACAAAAAGTGGTAAAAAAAGAACATAATATTTAATGATTAATTTGGGTAATTTTAATTTTTGAGTGCATACTTGGATGATGTTAGAGGGTGGAGAGAGAAAATGAGTTGAGAGAGGGAGAAGAATAGAATAACGAGAAGAAGAGCCTTGTTACTTCACGACTTCACGTATGTATATGGGTTATTGTGTCTCCTAGCTATTGACATAGGAATTTATGAAGCTTAATGAGAACACAAGACTTTGTTTTTAGTGTGTGCGTTACAAGCTCAATACCCCATTATTGATGTTTTAATTCCAATTTTATAAATAATATAATTATACTTGTACCTTTATAATAATATTTTTTTAACAATTACAATAATGTTTCTATAGTTTATCTAAAGAGGAAGAACCACAATTTAAGAGAGAGAATGCGAGTTGCACTTGTTGATTGAAAAATGTAAAAGATGACAAGATAATAGTCAAGAAAGTCTTACATGAGAATATTGAATTAATTAATTATGAACTTTGATGTACATACAAGGAACTACATGTTGCAACTGGGATCATTAAACATGAAAACACCAGCAAATGAAAGCCTAAATCAAAGTTGTTTCTGAATCTATGAAATACATATTCAGAATTTTTAAGTTAAGTATGGACCTACATAAACTGCAATCCAACTTCTATGCCACTGAATCTTTCTGCAATCACATACACCATGAAGGTCTTGAAATTAAAAGTAACTCAATGAACTCACACAAAAAGTGGTAAAAAAAAGAACATAATATTTAATGATTAATTTGGGTAATTTTAATTTTTGGAGTGCATACTTGGATGATGTTAGAGGGTGGAGAGAGAAAATGAGTTGTAGAGGGAGAAGAAGAGGGAAACTGAGAAGAAGAGCCTTGTTACTTCACGACTTCACGTGTGTATATGGGTTATTGTGTCTCTGAACATTGACATAGAATTTATGAAGCTTAATGAGAACACGAGACTTTGTTGTTAGTGTGTGCGTTCTGAAGCTCAATACCCATTATTGATGTTTTAATTCCAATTTTATAAATATTATATTTATACTTGTACCTTTATAATAATATTTTTTTAACAATTACAATAATGTTTCTATAGTTTATCTAAAGAGGAAGAACCACAATTTAAGAGAGAGAATGCGAGTTGTTGCTTGTTGATTGAAAAATGTAAAAAGATGACAAGATAATAGTCGAAGAAAGTCTTACATGAGAATATTGAATTAATTAATTATGAACTTTGATGTACATACAAGGAACTACATGTTGCAACTGGGATCATTAAACATGAAAACACCAGCAAATGAAAGTTAAAATCAAAGTTGTTTCTGAATCTATGAAATACATATTCAGAATTTTTAAGTTAAGTATGGACCTACATAAACTGCAATCCAACTTCTATGCCACTAAATCTCTCTGCAATCACATACACCATGAAGGTCTTGAAATTAAAAGTAACTCAATGAACTCACACAAAAAGTGGTAAAAAAAGAACATAATATTTAATGATTAATTTGGGTAATTTTAATTTTTGGAGTGCATACTTGGATGATGTTAGAGGGTGGAGAGTGAAAATGAGTTGTAGAGGGAGAAGAATAGGGCAACTGAGAAGAAGAGCCTTGTTACTTCACGACTTCACGTATGTATATGGGTTATTGTGTCTCCTAGCCATTGACATAGGAATTTATGAAGCTTAATGAGAACACAAGACTTTGTTTTTTTAGTGTATGCGTTACAAACTCAATACCCCATTATTGATGTTTTAATTCCAATTTTATAAATAATATAATTATACTTGTACCTTTATAATAATATTTTTTAACAATTACAATAATGTTTCTATAGTTTTTCTAAAGAGGAAGAACCACAATTTAAGAGAGAGAGAATGCAGTTGCACTTGTTGATTGAAAAATGTAAAAAGATGACAAGATAATAGTCGAAGAAAGTCTTACATGAGAATATTGAATTAATTAATTATGAACTTTGATGTACATACAAGGAACTACATGTTGCAAACCGGGATCATTAAACATGAAAACACCCAAAGAAATGAAAGCTTAAATCAAAGTTGTTTACGAATCTATGAAATACATATTCGAAATTTTAAGTTAAGTATGGACCTACATAAACCGCAATCCAACTTCTATGCCAATTGAATCTCTCTGCAATCACATACACCATGAAGGTCTTGAAATTAAAAGTAACTCAATGAACTCACACAAAAAGTGGTAAAAAAAGAACATAATATTTAATGATTAATTTGGGTAATTTTAATTTTTGGAGTGCATACTTGGATGATGTTAGAGGTTGGAGAGAGAAAATGAGTTGTAGAGGGAGAAGAATAGGGCAACTGAGAAGAAGAGCCTTGTTACTTCACGACTTCACGTATGTATATGGGTTATTGTGTCTCCTAGCCATTGACATAGGAATTTATGAAGCTTAATGAGAACACAAGACTTTGTTTTTAGTGTGTGCGTTACAAGCTCAATACCCCATTATTGATGTTTTAATTCCAATTTTATAAATAATATAATTATACTTGTACCTTTATAATAATATTTTTTTAACAATTACAATAATGTTTCTATAGTTTATCTAAAAGAGGAAGAACCACAATTTAAGAGAGAGAATGCAGGTTGCACTTGTTGATTGAAAAATGTAAAAAGATGACAAGATAATAGTCGAAGAAAGTCTTACATGAGAATATTGAATTAATTAATTATGAACTTTGATGTACATACAAGGAACTACATGTTGCAACTGGGATCATTAAACATGAAAACACCAGCAAATGAAAGTTAAAATCAAAGTTGTTTCTGAATCTATGAAATACATATTCAGAATTTTTAAGTTAAGTATGGACCTACATAAACTGCAATCCAACTTCTATGCCACTGAATCTCTCTGCAATCACATACACCATGAAGGTCTTGAAATTAAAAGTAACTCAATGAACTCACACAAAAAGTGGTAAAAAAAGAACATAATATTTAATGATTAATTTGGGTAATTTTAATTTTTGGAGTGCATACTTGGATGATGTTAGAGGGTGGAGAGAGAAAATGAGTTGTAGAGGGAGAAGAAGAGGGCAACTGAGAAGAAGAGCCTTGTTACTTCACAACTTCACGTATGTATATGGGTTATTGTGTCTCCTAGACAATGACATAGGAATTTATGAAGCTTAATGAGAACACGAGACTTTGTTGTTAGTGTGTGCGTTACAAGCTCAATACCCATTATTGATGTTTTAATTCCAATTTTATAAATATTATATTTATACTTGTACATTTATAATAATATTTTTTTAACAATTACAATAATGTTTCTAAAGTTTATCTAAAAGAGGAAGAACCACAATTTAAGAGAGAGAATGCAGGTTGCACTTGTTGATTGAAAAATGTAAAAAGATGACAAGATAATAGTCGAAGAAAGTCTTACATGAGAATATTGAATTAATTAATTATGAACTTTGATGTACATACAAGGAACTACATGTTGCAACTGGGATCATTAAACATGAAAACACCAGCAAATGAAAGCCTAAATCAAAGTTGTTTCTGAATCTATGAAATACATATTCAGAATTTTTAAGTTAAGTATGGACCTACATAAACTGCAATCCAATTTCTATGCCACTGAATCTTTCTGCAATCACATAAACCATGAAGGTCTTGAAATTAAAAGTAACTCAATGAACTCACACAAAAAGTGGAAAAAAAAGAACATAATATTTAATGATTAATTTGGGTAATTTTAATTTTTGGAGTGCATACTTGGATGATGTTAGAGGGTGGAGAGAGAAAATGAGTTGTAGAGGGAGAAGAAGAGGGCAACTGAGAAGAAGAGCCTTGTTACTTCACAACTTCACGTATGTATATGGGTTATTGTGTCTCCTAGACAATGACATAGGAATTTATGAAGCTTAATGAGAACACGAGACTTTGTTGTTAGTGTGTGCGTTACAAGCTCAATACCCATTATTGATGTTTTAATTCCAATTTTATAAATATTATATTTATACTTGTACATTTATAATAATATTTTTTTAACAATTACAATAATGTTTCTATAGTTTATCTAAAAGAGGAAGAACCACAATTTAAGAGAGAGAATGCAGGTTGCACTTGTTGATTGAAAAATGTAAAAAGATGACAAGATAATAGTCGAAGAAAGTCTTACATGAGAATATTGAATTAATTAATTATGAACTTTGATGTACATACAAGGAACTACATGTTGCAATTGGGATCATTAAACATGAAAACACCCGTGAAATGAAAGCTTCAAATCAAAGTTGTTTACGAATCTATGAAATACATATTCAGAATTTTTAAGTTAAGTATGGACCTACATAAACTGCAATCCAATTTCTATGCCACTGAATCTTTCTGCAATCACATACACCATGAAGGTCTTGAAATTAAAAGTAACTCAATGAACTCACACAAAAGTGGTAAAAAAGAACATAATATTTAATGATTAATTTGGGTAATTTTAATTTTTGGAGTGCATACTTGGATGATGTTAGAGGGTGGAGAGAGAAAATGAGTTGTAGAGGGAGAAGAAGAGGGCAACTGAGAAGAAGAGCCTTGTTACTTCACAACTTCACGTATGTATATGGGTTATTGTGTCTCCTAGACAATGACATAGGAATTTATGAAGCTTAATGAGAACACGAGACTTTGTTGTTAGTGTGTGCGTTACAAGCTCAATACCCATTATTGATGTTTTAATTCCAATTTTATAAATATTATATTTATACTTGTACATTCTCTCTTCATTATCCACCAAGTGGGACGCAAACCGTGATAACTCTGCAAATTTTGCCTCGTATTGCGACACGGTCATATTGTTTTGTTCCAACTTGATAAACTCCACCTCCTTCATGTGGCGAATACTTTCGGAAAGTATTTGTCGTTGAAACGACTCTGGAACTTCTCCCAAGATATCTTGATGCAATTTGGTTGAGTACGTTTTACCGATTCCCACCAAGAATCCGCCTCTCCGCATGACATAAAAGGCGTGAAGGAACCTTTTGCTCTCGGAGCATCCCAAGACATCAAATATCTTGGTAATCACCTTTATCCATGCTTCCGCGAAGTGGTTTTGCTCTCCCTTAAACTCCCATGGTCCTAGCTCCTTAAATTGTTTAGCGGTGACCGCCTTGAGAGTTTTCCGTGTTTCCACCTACGTTTTGGGCGGAGTCGCTCTACTTTCTTTGTTGCATAAATTGCATAAAGCCTCCGAACATTTGATCATTCGTCATTTGTCGGTGTTGTTGTTTGCATGAGGATTATCGCCTTCGATGCACATTATCCTCGATTATTGATATGTGGTGAATCAACAATCGCTGCGCTCCATTGCTATTCTCAACATTCTCGGATGTCATTTTCGAGATCATCGCCACAAAACAAAAGGTTAATTGACATGTAACAAATTATCCCTATCTTCCGACCAACCAATAAAATATCACATAAACTTAGGTAGGTCATACTAGCGAAGGTATTCCCCTCTCTCCCTCCTAGTACTATTCTCACATCTTAGCCGGGATCATATCCTAAGCTCGATACCAACCGTGGCGCCCCAAAATTAGGTATACATCACCCATCTTGGGTGCGACACTTACATGGTATGCAATTTAAAAACAACTTATTAACATAAGCGTCGTGTATACAATACGACATAAAGCGTGAGTTTAAATACAAATATCGCTCTACTAGATATTATACAAACTCAAACAAAAAGTCCTCATTACAGTTTATTATCACACTATTTTACGAATAGTGAGGACTACTAATGCTATCTTCGAGGACCATCACTTTCGTTTCCCAGGCTCGTCCCAATTTATATTATCATTTTCTCAAGAGAACGGTGAAAAGAAAGGGTGAGCTCAACTAGCCCAAGAAGAAATATTATGACTAAGATAATGCGTAATAAATTATCAATAGTCTTCAATAATGTTAAACGATAAAATACAATGAGACAACCGGTTTAAGCTGCGGTGGAATATCTGATCCATTAAAAGAGTCAAGTAGAAAATAAAGTCTACTATCTTTTAGGTTTTAAAGGTTTTTCATCATCGCTTATAAATGAGACTCGACTTTAATAAATATTTCACATCATCGAATCACCCCCGCACTACTGCCCAAGGATATTCTTTAGTATCACGACCACAATTATTCATGCACTATGGGCCAAGAATATTTGTGTATTCATTAATGGTCATGATCATGCCAACAATCGTCCATCAATGCACTCACTACTGACCACCGAGATTTTATCACATCATTTGTAACATTACGGTCATGATTACACCGAATAGTCTCTCGTGTCATAATCATACCAAGTCCATCTATGCACTACAGGGCCACGTATGACTTTCAAAAAAAATATAAACATGAGGATGATGACAATGATATAAGAATTCAATAAAACAAGTTCAAGAATTATTTTATCCAGGAATTATTAACGTCCAAATTATCAACATGATCTTGTTTTGTAGAGTAAAATTCAAGAATGATCGAAGATTATTTCCATGAAAAGATCTTTGGATGAAACGCAAATATCAAGGATATTCTACTAATTTCATGGAGTATAGAAGTCAAAGTTTTAACCAACTGGGTATAATAAAGAATGGAATAACAAAAGAAATCACCATGCATGCGATAGACCGCATGCATGTGAGTTATTCAGCGAGAATAATAAATAACGGAACGGTGTCGGTGAAATTCACACCAAGCGGGATGTTCAAATGAATAATAAAGATGGAACCGAGATCCGGTGTAAAACACACGATATAGGATATTCCAACGAGAATAATAAAGATTTTAACCAGTCCCGGTGTAAAACACGACACAGATGTTCCAACGAGAATAATAAAGATTTTAAACGGATCCGGTGTAAAACACACGCATGAGATGTTCCAATGAATAATAATAAAAAGCGGAACCGAAGTCCTGTGTAAAACACACGAGCAGGATGTTCCAACGAATAATAGAAGAATGTCACCAAGTATAGGGTAAACCACTTATACAAAAGTTATTCCAATGAGAATAATAAGCAATGGAATAACAATGATTCTCTTCATGAATAAGAAAGAATAACACCCCTTACATTTGGTAGGAGATTGAATCTTCGCAGGTAGTAGTAACAAAATACTCTTCTTCTTTCTCTCTTATTCTCTCTATACTTTCTCTCTCTATAGCTTGAATGAATTAAGTGAAAATAATGAAGCCCTAGGCCTCTATTTATAGAAGATTTCTAGCTTAGCACCTGCCGTGTGAAAAGGCAAGTGGCTTGACGACTGGTTTGACGCCTGTAATGTGAAACGACAAGTGGTTCGACGTCTGGTAAAGGTAATTACTATTAACGAAGGTAAATACTATTGACGAAGGTAAATACTATTCACAAGGGTAATTACTATTGACGAAGGTAATTACTATTGACGAAGGTAAATACTATTGACGAAGAGACTCTTAGATGATGACATATGAGCCCCCCATAAAATAATCAAACTTACCACAAATCATTTTTTTCATCAACACATATTTAATCTTTCAACAATTATTAATCATTTATAACTTGTCGTCTCAATTATTGATTTAATACTATAACATATTATACGAGATGATCTTTGTGACAATAATTGAATCAATAATATAAGAGATATGATCAAAGAATTATCAGTAGCAATAATTGAGCATAAATGAGTGACTTCTCACGTAAGCATCAATAATCAATACCGTGTCTACTTATGCAACTACGGCGTATTCTTGTACTTTTACCACCGGGTAGTTCAACAGGTTTTAACGGTAACACCTCCGTAGTTATTTTTATAAAATATTTTTGTCGTTTTCTCGATCAAACAATAATTACATTGTGGGGTCCACCAATGATTGAGCCATTATACGAATATTCCCTAACAAAAAGAATATTCCCAGACCAAACGAATATTTTATAACAACTTGCATACTTTGCAAAATTTATAAATATTACCCACAACTATAACATTATATCAAATTTATTCCATAATATTCAAAAATAATATTTATAGAAAAATTCATCTTTATTTATAAAAGCTGGTCTTACAACCTCCCTTCTTATGAAATTTAAGCCCTCGAAATTAGGGTACGATACACATGTCGAAGAGGTAAGGATACCTTGATTTCATTTGATTCTAACTCCCAAGTCATTTCCTCAACATCGTGGTTCCTCCACAAAACTTTGACTTGAGGTATAACCTTGGAGCGTAGAATATGTTCCTTCTTATCCAAAATTTGAGCAGGGAACCTCTTCATACGTCAAATCTTCCGCTATTTCGTCCCGGTTCTAACTCAATAATATGATTCGGGTCTTTCACATATTTACGTAACATAGATATGTGAAAAGCGTTATGAACACGAGACATATTTGGCGGTAAAGCGAGTCTATAGGCCCAGCGACGCCCTACTCGATCGAGGATTAAAATGGACCGATGAATCGAGGGTTAAGTTTTCCTCTCTTTCCAAATCTTGTAACTCCTTTCCATGGAGCAACTCTTAACAACACATGATCTCCTATATCGAATTCCACGTCCTTTCGATGAAGATCGGCATAACTCTTTTATCGATTTTGTGAGGTTTTTATACGTTGTGGATCGTTTGAATCTTTTCCGTAGTCATACGTACCAACTCCGGTCCCAACAACGTTGCTTCAACCACCTCATCCCAAAGATTTGAAGCGACACTTTCTTCCATACAACGCTTGAATGGAGCCATGCCAATACTTGCTTGATAAGCTGTTGTTGTAGGAAAACTCCACCAATGGTAAGAACTTGTCCCAACTCCCTTGAAATCAAGGACACGAGTCTTAATAGATCTTCAAGAGTTTGAATTGTCCTCTCCATTGTCCGTCCGGTCCGAGAGGATGATATCTTAGAGCTAAATCGTAAGTCTGTGCCCATAGCTTTTTGCAAACTAACCCAAAATCGTGAAGTGAATCTTGGGTCTCGATCGAAACTATGGATACTGCAGCATACAATGCGATCTTACAATCTCGTTTATGTACATCTGAGCAAGGCGTTCAAGTGTATAAGTTTCTCGTGATCGGTAAGAAATGAGCGACTTGGTCAACCTATCAACAATGACCCAAATCGCATCAATGCCTTGAGAAACCTTAGGAAGGCCGTGCTTGAAATCCATGGTAATGTGCTCCCACTTCCATTCTGGAATTTCAAGTGGTTGCAATGGACCTTTTGGTACTTGATGCTCCGCTTTAACTCGTTGACAAGTTAGACACCTTGAGATAAACAGTATTATCTCTCTCTTCATATTGCTCCACCAAAATGTATGACGAATATCATGATACATTTTGGTACTCCCAGGATGGATTGCAAATGGTGTGTTGTGTGCCTCCATCATGATATTATACTTTAAATCAAGGTCGTTAGGAACACAAAGTCTGGAGTTGACTCAGTATTCCTTCTTCATCGATTCTTGCTTCCGATAGCACCTTCTTGCACTTTCTTCCTCATACGCATCGACTCAGTGCATAGCTTGAGCGACTTTAACTTTATCAATTAAAGTCGGTTCTACTCGTATACTCGCTATCATCACATGCGTCCACAGAGTCTTTAATTCTATCTCCATCCTTTGCAAGTCACACAAAATGGGCCTTTAGTTGACAATATCGCACTCGTGCTTGCATATGATTTTCACTTTCAATCGTCGGCTACCACGTTCGCTTTTCCGAGGATGGTATTGGATGGTATGATCATAATCTTTCAATGAGTCAAGCCAACGTCGTTGTCGCATGTTGAGTTCCTTTTGAGTGAAGAAATATTTGAGGCTTTTATGATCCGTAAAGATCTCCACTTTCTCCCCATACAAGTAATGCCTCCAAATTTTAAGTGCAAAGACAACAGCTGCCAACTCTAGATCATGAGTAGGATAATTCCTCTCATATTCTTTGAGTTGTCGCGAGGCATAAACTATTACTTTTCCATGTTGCATGAGAACACATCCCAACCCTTTTGCTAGAAGCATCATCAGTAGATGACAAATCCTCTCCAGCGGATGGTATTGTCGAGCAGTCTTGAAATAAGTCTCCTCTTAAGTTCTTGAAAACTCTTCTCACATTCTTCGCTCCAACCGAACTTTGTATCTTTCCGAAAGTCACCGAGTCATGGAATAGCGATTCGAGAAAATCCTTCCACGAATCTCCGATAATAACCAAATAAACCGAGAAAGCTACGTGCTTCGGTCATCGATTTAGGTTGTTCCCACTTTGAATAGCTTCAATCTTTCTTTGGGTCAATGATATTCCATGACTTGATACCACGTGCCCAAGGAATGCTACTTCTTGACCGAACTCGCATTTCTTCAACTTGGCATAAAGCTTATATTCACGAAGCTTTTGGAGTGTCGACCTCAAGTGTTGCTCATGATCTTCACGGCTTTTGGAATAAATAAGGATGTCATCAATAAAGACGACCACAAAGTGATCTAAATATTCCTTGAATACTCGGTTCATCATATCCATGAAGGCAGCAGGAGCATTAGTCAATCCAAAGGACATGACTAGGAATTCATAATGCCCGTCATCGGTTCCGAAAGCCGCCTTTGGAATGTCGTGGTTCTAATCTTTAATTGGTGATATCCTAACGAAGATCAATCTTTGAAAAGAATTTGGCTCCTTGCAATGGGTCAAACAGGTCATCAATACGTGGCAATGGATACCTATTTTTGATGGTGACATGATTCAACTCCCGATAATCAATACAAAGTCGCGTACTCCCATCTTTCTTCTTCACGAATAGAACAGGAGCACCCCAAAGAGAAGTACTAGGACGAATAAAGCCAATGTCTAACAATTCCTGCGGTTGGGTCTTTAACTCCACGAAGTTCAATAGAGCCATTCGATATGGGGCTTTGGAAATAGGTTTTGTCTGGGGTTCAAGGTCGATACAAAATTCAATTTTACGCTCTGGGTGTAGGCGGGAAGTTCTTGAGAATACGTCGGAAATTTATTAACAATAGGAATATCGTTTAAAAAGCGGCGTATTTTTATTTAAATCATGACATGAGCTAAGAAAGCTTGACATCCGTTTTTCAATAAACGAATAGCTTTATGGCTTGAGATGACCGTGATTGATTTTAATGGTTTGGTCGTTTGAATTAGCATAATAGGTTGATTAGGAATATGAAAGCTAACAACCTTACAAAAATAATCAATTTTTGCATGATAAGTAGTTAACCAATCAATCCCTAGAATCACGTCAAATGCAAGTATTTTTAATGAAATAAGATCGACGGTGTAATGTGAAGTGCACCGATTTGAACCAAACAAGACTTATAAGCGATTGGATGTAATGAAGGTTTCTCCCAACGGAGTTTCCACAGATAAGTCAAAGTCTAATTTCTCCTGAGTCAAATTTAATCGATGAGCGCAAGTAGGAGAAATAAAAGAATGGGTAGAACCCAGGTATCAAATAAAGTATAGACTTCATTAGAGTTTATGATAAGCTTACCCGTGATGACCTCATTCGGTTCCTTGCTCTTTGGGAGGTCACAACAAATGCTCTCCCTTGCTACTCTGGGTTTGAATTTTACGGGATGGTCTTTGGTGCCTCCATCCTAGCTGAATTTGTCTTGATGTGAAACGACAAAATCGAGCTAAGTGACCTTCTCTTCCACAATTATAACATGCTTTGACTGGCATGTAGCAGCTTTGGGTGATGTGTCCCTCTCCTCCGCATTTGAAGCATATGATAGGTGGTCTTTCTCCTTCCTTAACAATGGGTGTCTTTGGTCTTGGACGTCTTTCCATCATTGTTGAATCTCCTTTTCTTGAAATGTCCATTCTTATTGTTTTGTACGATTACCACCGAAGTGGTTACCATATCCGCTTTGTTGATTGCCTCCACGCTTGTTGTCACCGCCTCGATGACTATTCTCACCGGTATTATAATTTTTGCGCCGCTTCTCTTTTAGTTCGCGTTGACTCATTATCGCGCTCCACTAATCGAGCCCTATTTACAACATCCGAATACAAACACGGTTTATGAGAAATAAGATGTTGGCGTATCTCCCGCTTCAAACCTCTTAAAAACATTCGCGCCATTCTCTCTTCATTATCCACCAAGTGGGACGATGAAAGTGATAACTCGCAAATTTTGCCTCGTATTGCGACACGGTCATATTGTTTTGTTCCAACTTGATAAACTCCACCTCCTTCATGTGGCGAATACTTTCGAGAAAGTATTTGTCGTTGAAACGACTCTGGAACTTCTCCCAAGATATCTTGATCTGGGTTGGTTGAGTACGTTTTACCGATTTCCCCACCGATGAATCCGCCTCTCCGCAAGAACATAAAAGCGCGTGAAAAGGAACCTTTTGCTCCTCGGAGCATCCCAAGACATCAAATATCTTGGTAATCTGCTTTATCCATGCTTCCGCCAAGTGGTTTTGGCTCTCCCTTAAACTCCGGTGGGTCCTAGCTCCTTAAATTGTTTAGCGGTGACCGCCCGAGAGTTTTCCGTGTTTCCACCTCGTTTTTGGGCGAGAGTCGCTCTACTTTCTTTGTTGCATAAATTGCATAAAGCCTCTGAACATTTGATCGATCATTCGTTTATTTGGTGTTGTTGTTGTTTGCATGAGGATTATCGCCTTCGATGCACATTATCCTCGATTATTGATATGTGGTGAATCAACAATCGCATGCGCTCCATTGCTATTCTCAACATTCTCGGATGTCATTTTCAGAATCGCCACAAAAACAAAAGGTTAATTGACATGTAACAAATTATCCCTATCTTCCCGACCAACCAATAAAATATCACATAAACTTAGGTAGGTCATACTAGCGAAGGTATTCCCGTCTCTCCCTCCTAGTACTATTCTCACATCTTAGCCGTGGATCATATCCTAAGCTCGATACCAACCGTGGCGCCCCAAAATTAGGTATACATCACCCATCTTGGGTCGACACTTACATGGTATGTAATTTAAAAACAACTTATTAATATAAGCATGTAGTACAATACGACATAAACCGTGAGTTTAAATACAAATATCGTCTACTAGATATTATACAAACTCAAACAAAAGTCCTCATTACAGATTATTATCACACTATTTTACGAATAGTGAGGACTACTAATGTTATCTTGAGGACCATCACTTTCGTTTCCCAGGCTTCGTCCATATATTATCATTTCAAGAGAACGGTGAAAGAAAGGGTGAGCACAACTAGCCCAAGAAGAAATATTATGACTAAGATAATGCAAAATAAATTATCAATAGTCTTCATAATGTTAAACCGATAAAATACAATAGACAACAAGTTTAAGCTGCGGTGAATATCTGCAATCCATTAAAAGAGTCAAGTAGAAAATAAAGTCTACTATCTTTTAGGTTTTAAAAGGTTTTTCATCATTGTTTATAAATTGAGACTCGACTTTAATAAATATTTCACATCATCGAATCACCCCCTTTTTACGGCCAGGATATTCTTTAGTATCACGACCACAATTATTCATGCACTACTGGCCAAGAATATTTGTGTATTCATTAATGGTCATGATCATGCCAACAATCATCCATCAATGCACTACTGACGGCCATCGAGGATTTTTATCACATCATTTGTAACATTACGGTCATGATTACACCGAATAGTCTCTCGGTCATAATCATACCAAGTCCATCTACGCACTACAATACGAGATGACTTTCAAAAAAAAATATAAACATGAGGATGATGACAATGATATAAGAATTCAATAAAACAAGTTCAAGAATTATTTTATCCGAGAATTATTAACGTCCAATTTGTCAACATGATCTTGTTTTTGTAGAGTAAAATTCAAGAATGATCGTAAGAATATTTCCATGAAAAGATCTTTGGATGAAACGCAAATATCAAGGATATTCTACTAATTTCATGGAGTATAGAAGTCAAAGTTTTAACCAACCGGGTATAATAAAGAATGGAATAACAAAAGAAATCACCATGCATGCGATGAAGCCGCATGCATGAGTTATTCAACGAATAATAAATAACGGAACGAGTCGGGTGAAATTCACACCGCAAGCGGGATGTTCCAACAGAATAATAAAGATGGAACTGGATCCGGTGTAAAACACACAGATAGGATATTCCAACGAGAATAATAAAGACGGAACCCGTGTCCGGTGTAAAACACACGACAGGATGTTCCAACGAGAATAATAAAGATTTTAACCAGTCCGGTAAAACACATGAGCATGGATGTTCCAACGAATAATAATAAAGAAGCGGAACCAGTCCTGGTGTAAAACACACGCAGACGTGGATGTTCCAATGAGAATAATAGAAGAATGTCACCAAGTATAGGGTAAACCACTTATACTGAGTTATTCCAACGAGAATAATAAGCAATGGAATAACAACAGTTCTCTTCATGAATAAGAAAGAATAACACCCCTTACATTTGGTAGGAGATTGAATCTTTACTGCAGGTGTAGTAACAAAATACTCTTCTTCTTTCTCTCTTATTCTCTCTATACTTTCTCTCTATAAGCTTGAATGAATTAAGTGAAAAATAATGAAGCCCTAGGCCTCTATTTATAGAAGATTTCTAGCTTAGCACCGCTTAGTGTGAAAAGGCAAGTGGCTTGACGAAAAGTTCGACGCCTTTTGTAATGTGAAACGACAAGTGGTTCGGCGTCTGGTAAAGGTAATTACTATTAACGAAGGTAAATACTATTGACGAAGGTCAATACTATTCACAAGGGTAATTACTATTGACGAAGGTAATTACTTATTGTGACGGTAGTAAATACTATTGTGAAAAGAGACTCTTAGATGATGACATATGAGCCCCCGTAAAATAATCAAACTTACCACAAATCATTTTTTTTCATCAACACATATTTAATCTTTCAACAATTATTAATCATTTATAACTTGTCGTCTCAATTATTGATTTAATACTATAACATATTATACGAGATGATCTTGTGACAATAATTGAATCAATAATATAAGAGATATGATCGCAATAATTATCGTAGCAATAATTGAGCATAAATGAGTGACTTCTCACGTAAGCATCAATAATCAATCTGTAGTGTCTACTTATGCAACTCACGCGTATTCTTTGTACTTTTACCACTTGGGTAGTTCAACAGCTTTTAACGGTAACACCTCCGTAGTTATTTTTATAAAATATTTTTTTGTCGTTTTCTCAATCCGACAATAATAATTACATTATTGGGGTCCACCAATGATTGAGCCATTGTGCGAATATTCCTAACAAAAGAATATTCCCAGACCAAAACGAATATTTTATAACAACTTGCATACTTTGCAAAATTTATAAATATTACCCACAACTATAACATTATATCAAATTTATTCCATAATATTCAAAATAATATTTATAGAAAAATTCATCTTTATTTATAAAAGTTGGGGTCTTACAACCTCCCTTCTTATGAAATTTAAGCCCTCGAAATTAGAATGCGATACTGGTATGTCAAGAGGTAAGGATACCTTGATTTCATTTGATTCTAACTCCCAAGTCATTTCCTCAACATCGTGGTTCCTCCACAAAACTTTGACTTGAGGTATAACCTTGGAGCGTAGAATATGTTCCTTCTTATCCAAAATTTGAGCAGGGAACCTCTTCATACGTCAAATCTTCCGCTATTTAAATCGGTTCTAACTCAATAATATGGTTCGGTCTTTCACATATTTACGTAACATAGATATGTGAAAAACGTTATGAACACGAGACATATTTCATGCGGTAAAAGCGAGTCTATAGGCCACAGTTCCTACTCGATCGAGGATTAAAATGGACCAGATGAATCGAGGGTTAAGTTTTCCTCTCTTTCCAAATCTTGTAACTCCTTTCCATGGAGCAACTCTTAACAACACATGATCTCCTATATCGAATTCCACGTCCTTTCGATGAAGATCGGCATAACTCTTTTAATCGATTTTGTGAGGTTTTTATACGTTGTCGGATCATTTGAATCTTTTCCGTAGTCATACGTACCAACTCCCGTCCCAACAACATTGCTTCACCCACCTCATCCCAAAGATCTTGGAGAACGACACTTTCTTCCATACTGGCGCTTGAATGGAGCCATGCCAATACTTGCTTGATAAGCATTTGTTGTAGGAAAACTCCACCAATGGTAAGAACTTGTCCCAACTCCCTTGAAATCAAGGACAAAGAGTCTTAATAGATCTTCAAGAGTTTGAATTGTCCTCTCCATTCGTCCGTCCGTCGAGGATGATATGCCGAAGCTAAATCGTAAGTCTATGCCCATAGCTTTTTGCAAACTAACCCAAAATCGTGAAGTGAATCTTGGGTCTCGATCGAAACTATGGATACTGGGCATACCATGCGGTCTTACAATCTCGTTTATGTACATACGAGTAAGGCGTTCAAGTGTATAAGTTTCTCGTGTCGGTAAGAAATGAGCGGACTTGGTCAACCTATCAACAATGACCCAAATCACATCAATGCCTTGAGAAACCTTAGGAAGGCCGTGTAGAAAATCCATGGTAATGTGCTCCCACTTCCATTCGGAATTTCAAGTGGTTGCAATGGACCTTTTGGTACTTGATGCTCGCTTTTAACTCGTTGACAAGTTAGACACCTTGAGATAAACAGTACTATCTCTCTCTTCATATTGCTCCACCAAAATGTATAGCGAATATCATGATACATTTTGGTACTCCCAGATGGATTGCAAATGGTGTGTTGTGTGCCTCCATCATGATATTATACTTTAAATCGAGGTCGTTAGGAACACAAAGTGCAGAGTTGACTCAAGTATTCCTTCTTCATCGATTCTTGCTTCCCGTGATATAGCACCTTCTTGCACTTTCTTCCTCATACGCATCAGCTCAGTGCCAGTAGCTTGGCGACTTTAACTTTATCAATTAAAGTTGGTTCTACTCAGATACTCGCTATCATCACATGCGTCCTGAGTCTTTAATTCTATCTCCATCCTTTGCAAGTCACACAAAATGGGCCTTTTGCGTTGACAATATCGCACTTTTCGTGCTTGCATATGATTTTCTACTCAATCGTCGGCTACCACGTTCGCTTTTTCCAGATGGTATTGGATGGTATGATCATAATCTTTCAACAGTTCAAGCCAACGTCGTTGTCGCATGTTGAGTTCCTTTTGAGTGAAGAAATATTTGAGGCTTTTATGATCCGTAAAGATCTCCACTTTCTCCCCATACAAGTAATACCAAATGACAATATACCATATATAAATGGGTTAAATACAGTTTCGTTATATTAAGTACTACTATATTCATGATTCGGGCCCCAAAGAATTTGGACTTACAATTTACTCCATCAAGTACCTAATTTCATACAATGTAGGCCCCAATTTCAGAATCTGACTAAAATTAACCGGAATACCTAATTTTCTGGCCATATAAGAATTGTATACCATTTGATCGTATAGAATACGGGCTAATAACACTTATGTTACATCAAGTACCACCAAATTCACAATTTACTATATCAAGTACCTAATTCGTATAAAATTTGTATAAATACTTATTTTGACATATTAAATTTGTATAAATCCATATAAATAATTATTATATGTTTAATTATTAAAATTAAATATTAATACAAAGATTAACAAATATAATTTTTTTTTAAATTTTAAAAAACACTTAATTACTGAAAAAATAAATAAACTTTTAAACATACAAATTATATTTTTAACACGAATAACATTAAACTTTTAAACAATTGACAAAAGTGTCTAAAATTTAATTAAGTAAATAATACCCTTTTTGTATTGGAAGAGCATACAAAAGGATGAAAAAATTGAAAAAGAAAAAAGAAAACAAATGACTCATTTGCTCTCTCTCCTCTCTCCCTCTTCCCCAATCCTTCAAATTATTTTGTGTAAGACCCCGAATTTTATGAAATAAAAGTATTCAATTTTTTCTTATAATTACTATTCAGTAAATGGTTAAATTGATGAAAGTTAAAGTTAAGGGTGATATATGATTTTTTTTTCAAAATAAACAAGTGGCTATAAAATACTTATTATTGTCGGGGAATATTCGTTTGGTTGTGGAATATTCTTTACATGTCAGGAATATTAAATGCGGCCAGTAGCGACCATTTAGGGCCCCATAATGAATAAGCGTGGGATGAAGAAAATGACAAATTTGAGTTTTTATAAATAACGGTGTAGTTATTCTGAATTAACACTTTTTGGAATACCCGGTGGTTAAAATACTGATGTCTGGCGTTGTTGCAAAGATGCTACTGCAGGTATTGCACCAATTATTGATTCTTACGTGAAGGCACTACTCAATAATTGTTACAGTAATTACTGCTTCAATATTATATTGATTCAATAATTGTTGCGTTGATATTTTATATTACATTTGTTTGATAATTGTCACTACACGGTATTTTCTATTATCGAGACAATAATTCATATTATCTGAATAATATTATTAGATAACATTATTGGCAATGTCTAGAAAGTTACATCTAAGGAGAGGTTTGGTCACCTAATTGCGCTTGCGATGAGGAGAAATTCTTATTGAAAGCCCCTCTTTCCCAGGAACTACACGTTGCCATTATTGTGATTCTGTAATATTATTTATGAATAATTAATTATTAATTTATATGATGAGGAAAATATTCATTTTATGTGGATATAGATGGAGAAAATTTTTAAAGTGACAATTGTTGAAAATTGATATTTTATCTTTTCTGATAAAATAATATTTTATTATATTATTATAATATAATAATGATGATATTTTTACAATGAATATGGGATATATGAGTATATGAGGAGGAAGAGTATTTTGTTGCATTAAATGATTAACACATGTTTTGTGTGTCGGTGGACCCCATTTCTTGGTAGAGAAATTTGATTATAGCTTGTAAAATCGTCTGTTTATGGATTTGGTCAATTTACATTTGGAATTTGGAAAAACTTTCTTACGTAAAGTTGTAGAGAATTGAATTTCCTATAAAAAATTGCGAGATTCGAATTTTCTGATAAAAAGGCTATTTATTATGAATTATTGAAGTTCCGGATTAATTAATTATTATTATTTGGAGTTTTAAATAAATTAATTGAGAAAAACGTTTTTTGATGGTTTTGGTTGTTGGAATGTGCTGAAATCAGTTGTCAAGAGGTTGGCGTAAAAATTTTATAATAATAATAATATTTTATTAAATTTTCTGCTTTGGTGTTTTAAGCATTTTCCTATAAATAGGGTGCTTAGGTTAGAATTGAAAATCACACCAGAAACTAAAGATTTCTCTCTCTTTCTCTCTCTATTATATCGAGCATATTTTGTGAGTATTTTAGTACTTTGAGTATTGCTATACGGTGCAAGTTCTTTTAGCACTATATCCGATATTCCAGGTAAGTACTATTCTTTCCGAGGTAAGGAGATTATTTTCTTCATAAATGATATTATTTCTTCAATATCATTATCTTAGAAATATTGGTTTGAATTTTTATCAAATTTAGAACTTTTTCAAGTCGGGTTACTTATTCATGAGTTACTATTCACGAAGTTACTATTCACGAGTACTATTCACGAAGCGTGATGATGTTTTTGTGAAATTTCTATCTTTTAATGTCGAGTTACTATTCACGTGTCTGAAGACTATTCACGGAAAAAAATTAAATTTTCGTTTTTCGTCCAAAATATCTGTTATGAATACTAGCTTTGATTGTATCCATGTTTTGATCATTCTTGAATTTTACTCCACTATGATTATTTATGAGGTATTTTTGGACATGGAATAGTTTGAAATCACGAATCCTTAATATTTATTATTTTGTTTCATTGGATTCGTTTTCTTAAAATATTTTCATCATCCTCGGTCCTAAATGATGATATTCTTGAATATCTTTGGCACAGTGTGCGAAGATGAATGATTTCGATGAATATCTTTGGCGATGAGTGCGAAGATGATCGGTGTTTAGATGAACATGACCAACTGATGAATATCTTTGGCCTGCAGTGCAAAGATGACATGTTGAATATCTTTGGCCCGTAGTGCAAAGATGAATTTATCAGTATGATTATGAACATGAACTGTGATTTGGTATAACCATGATCTTTGATGTTTCAGGTGATGAAACTTAACTTTGTCCTGGATGAGGAAAGGAATTTAGAACTACAATTACGATTATGAGTTTTACACGTGATTGTGGACAGGAATTGTTACAGGGATAAAACATTGTTGGTGGACTTTTAACATGGAAAAGATAATAAATTTTATGGTCTATTTGACTCTTCTAATGGATTGCTCATTCAATTATGAACTATGGTTGAAAAGTTTTATCATCTACCATATGTTCTAAATCTACGATTTATTACTTTGTTGAAGGCTATTGATAATTCATTTATCTTTAGTCATGATATTCTTTACTGAGATAGTTGTGCTCACCCTTTTGCTTCACAATTCCTTTCAGGTAATAAAAGTGTAAATTTTGGACAAGAGGGAATAACGGGGGGGAATAGAATCGGTGGTCTATAGATGTTGAGGTGAGGTGAATTTAACTTGGAAGGGTGTTTTGCCACTATCATACAAGATGTCTAATGACATACAACCTCGTGTCATCATAAAGATGAGGTTGTGCTCATCCACTTGCTGAGTATATTTACAAGCACTACCTATTGATGAGTAGTTTTTTTAAACCATGAATTGTGTTCAGTTGGTCTGTTTTTGTGTTTGTTTTATGCATTTTTATATTCTTTGTTGATGGGTTTTTCGTTTAATGTAGGAAGCGCAGAGCGTCTTGTGTTTGGAAGCATTTGAGATTGTGTGATCGATTAATGAAGTCTGCTTGATGGTGTAATATTTGTCATTGTGTAGTGGGAGCGTTGAGTCTTATTTGGAATTGTGCTAACTATCTTTTATTCTATACCGATCATGACTTGGTCATTGTATTTGCTAACGCTGATCTCTATTACGCCTCTTTTATTGCTATGGTATTTGATGACGTGGGAAAAGGCCACTATATGGTATTTCTTATTGAAGGATGAATGAATTGGTTTTAAAGAGGAGTTAGATGGCGATAGTTGGAGAGAATTAGAATTGTTTAAGTTGTTTTGGATAGGAAGTGGAGGCAAGCTAAGAGAGTATCTAGACAAGAGATGGTCTACAAGTAAAAGGAAGAGGGAATCAAGGATATACATAACTTTGCAAAAACGACATTGGAGATCAAGCTTGGAGGTCTAGAGAAGAAGGAATAAGCATCACGAAAATTGCGAGGAATTGAATTGAGAGAAGGGTGGTGTTTTATTATTCTTCCTTAATTTTTATTATCTCATAATTGGGATGATGTCTCCTTTTATTTATTCGATGAGTTAATTTATTTATTATGAATTAATTATCTTTTTAGGCGATTGATGGATCTTTGAGTGGAACAATGGTTTATTAGCTTTAATTCTCAATTTAATAAAATATTCAATAGTTTATCTATATTGATTTGAGCTTGAATTTGTGAATTGCCTGATCAACGATTCTTTGTGGATTTGAATAGATTCGAGAGAAGATGTTTAAATCTAGACTTAATTGATATAGCATGTGTTCATGAATTTTGTGAATAAGCGAAATATGATGAATGTTAAGGTAGAGATCGCTTAACATCGCATGTAGTCGTTAGAGAACTTAATCTTAAACTTCTTTTGATTTAATTTGCATAGAGATATTGTGAGTTAATTGATTGAAGTGTTTGGCTTAATTCTATCTTAATTGTGGATTTGAGTTAATTTGGTATTGGTGCACTGAGAGGTGGTTAATGCTACAATCATGTTCTTGATTAATAAACTGGAATATTGAATTGAACTGAGATAAAAGTGAATTAATCTGAGTAAAGCTTAGAGTGAAATCATGAGCCTAATTCTCCAAGTATTGTTTGAAAATTGAGTTTTATCTTTGTGGGTTATTAGTGATAGTTAGAGTATTAGTTGTTAAGATTTTCTCCTCATTTATTCAAGTTAGTTTAATAAAATTTGGATTAGTTAAAAATTGATAGTTGTAAGCTTGAGTTCTTGCTAATTGTCTCTGTGGGAACAATACTCAACTTATCACTTTATTACTTGTTGACCACGTATACTTGCGTGTTGTGCGTAATTAGATTTTACCCAACAAGTTTTTAGCACCGTTTCCGGGTACATATTAGCCTAGATCTTAATTTATTACAATATCAGTTAAATTAATTCAGTTTTACTTAAACAATTTTTTTTTATTTTTGTTTGTTATCTTATTTCAGGTGATTGAAGCAGTTTATGCAAACTCGGTCCAAAAATCCTGACCTGCTTCCTTTTGAGGGCGACATCGAGAAAAGATTTCAAAGATTGAGTAAGTGGATTAAGGAAACAAGACGAAATTTGAGACACTGAAAAAGAAGAGGAAATGGCGGTAGAAGATCATAAAGCACTAAGGGACTTACATACCAAAGGTGGTGAATCTGCATCGAAGCATCACGAGGCTGCGCAATAGGCTAAAAATCGTTTGAAATTAAGCGGGAACAATTCAAATGATTCGAAATTCGGTCGATTTGGGGGTTGGCGAATGACGATCCAAACGAGCATCTGGTCAGTTTCCTTGAGATATGCGACACTTTTCGGTATAATGGAGTGTCGGATGATGCAGTACGACTTCGCTTGTTCCCATTCACCTTACGGGACAAGGCGAAGAGTTGGCTACACTCCCTACCATCCGGATCTATAACTACGTGGGAAGACCTAGCTCAGAAATTCCTCGCCAAATTTTTCCCACCTGCAAAAACGGAAAAAATGAGGAACGAGATAACGATGTTTGAACAGCAACACGGGGAGTCATTGTATGAGGCATGGGAACGATATTAAGAATTACTTCGAAAATGTCCAAATCATGGGTTGCCAAAATGGTTGCAATTGAACACATTTTATAATGGATTGAATGGAAACATCAGAACGAGCATTGATGCAGCTTCAGGTGGAGCATTTATGGCAAAGAGTTATGAGGAAGCGTATAAGTTGATAGAGACTATGGCAGCTAACAATTACCAGTGGCCCACGGCGAGAATGAATCAAGCAAAGGTCGCAGGAGTGTTAGAAGTTGATGGAATGACGGAAATACAAGCACAAATTTCAGCACTCTCAAAGAAATTTGATTACATGGTGGGTACAATTACAATTACACAACAGACACAATCTGAAGTGGCAAGTATTTGTGAGTTGTGCGGCGGAGAACATTCTACGGACCAATGTGCAATTAATCCACCTCTGTGCATTTGTGGGTAGCTACATAGAATTCATAAAACACCTATCGAATCACGTACAACCAAGGGAATAAAAACCATCCAAATCTATCGTGGAGTAATAACCAGCAACAACAAGCTCCAAGGCCATCTTATCCCCCAGGATTTCAGACACGTCAACAACCAACCCAATACCAAGAAAGGAAATCAGATCTAGAAGAGTTGGTGACAAAGTACATAACTAGCAATGAAGTAGCCATGAAAAATCAAGCAATGGCTATGAAAGCACAAGAAATAGCCATGAAATCACAAGAAACTGCAATCAAGAATTTGGAGAATCAAATAGGACAAATTGCACTAGCATTGAATAATTGACCACAAGGAATACTACCCAGTGATACCGAAAGAAACCTGCAAGGTAATCACGAGCAATGTCAAGCTATTATGTTGAGGAGTGGAATACATCTTGAGGGGCAAGAAACAAAAACAACGGGTGTAAAGGAAGTTGAGACAGATACGGAAAATGCAGAGATTGAAACGGAGCAGTAGATAATCCAAAGTGAAAACGAAAGCATCCCAATGGCGAACCCGATTAGCTATCCTCCCCACCATTTCAAAGACAGAGACTTAAAAGCGGAAAGTAGACAAACAATTCACAAAATTTTTTGGAGTTTTAAGAAACTTCAAATCAATATCCCGTTTGCAGAAGCCCTGGAGCAGATGCCTAGTTATGCCAAATTCATGAAAGGGATTCTATCGAGAAAGAAGAAGTTGGGAGACTATGAGACAGTAGCTTTAACAGAAGAGTGTAGTGCAGTGTTACAGCGAAAATTGCCACCAAAGTTGAAAGACCCAGGTAGCTTCACCATTCCATGCACAATTGGGAATACGACGTTCAACAAATGTCTGTGTGACTTGGGAGCAAGTGTGAATCTTATGCCGTTATCGGTCTACACAGAGTTGGGGTTGCCTGCACCCAAGCCTACAAACATTTCTTTGCAATTGGCAGATAGGTCAGTAACATATCCAAGAGGCATTGTGGAAGACATCCTAGTAAAGGTGGACAAATTCATATTCCCTGCAGACTTCATCATCTTAGACTATGAGGAAGATAAAAACATCCCAATCATTCTAGGGAGGCCTTTCTTGGCTACTGTGGGGCCTCATCGATGTACAAAAAAGGGAACTGACTATGAGGGTTCAAGACCAGGAAATTAAATTCAATGTGTTTAAGGCCATGAAATTCCCGATGGATGGCGAATAATGTTTTAGAATGGATCTTATTGACCACATAGTTGGCGAAGACATGAACAAGAGCTTGGAGAGCAATCCATTGGTGACAACATTATTGGGAGGTGAAGGACTTGACGATCCGGAAATTGGAGAATATTTGCAAGTATTGGACTCTCTGCCACGAGTAAGCTGTAAGACCCCGAATTTTATGAAATAAAGGTATTCAATTTTTCTTATAATTACTATTCAGTAAGTGGTTATAAAATATTCATTGTTGTCGGGGAATATTCGCTTAGTCGTGGAATATTCTTTCTGTCGGAGAATATTAAATGACGATGGTAAATCATTTAATGGGCCCATAATGTAATAAGCTGCTTGGATGGAGAAAACGACAAATTTGAGTTTTTATAAATAACTTGCGTAATCGTTCACAATTAACAACTTTGTTGGAATACCCGGTTGGTAAAGTAAAGTAATGTCTGGCGTTGTTGCGCTGATACTTGCAGTATTGCATTAACGATTTTTTCAATTATTGATTCTTACGTGAGAAGCCTACTACTCAATAATTATTACGATAATTATTGTTCAATATTTTATTTTATTAATTCAATAATTGTTGCGTTAATATTTTATATTATTGTTGTTTCAATAATTATCAACGCACAATATTTCTCATTATCGGATCAATAATTCATATTATTTGAATAATATTATTAGATAGCATTATTGGCAATGTCTAGAAAGTTACATCGAGGAGAGGTTTGGTCACCTAATTGCGGCCAAGAAGGAGAAATTCTTATTGAAAGCCCCTCTTTCCAGGAACCGCCTGGTTTGTCATTATTGTGATTCTCGTAATATTATTTGTGAATAATTAGTTATTGATTTATATGATAAGAAAATATTTATTTGATGTGGATATAAATGATGGATTTATTTATGTATTTATAAGTGAAGGAATTAATGATGAGGTGTTTTATCAGTATTTGTCGAAATGGAGAACAAAATATGGGATTTTCGGAAAAATTAGTTTATTACTTGATTTTGTAAAATCCATAACTCTTTAATATAATGAGTTAAGAGATGAGCCATATATCAAAAGAAAGCCCTAGAAGTAAGCTAACTGTAGAAATTTGAATCACCCAAAAATTCTTTGTAGATATTTCGTGGTGAAATTTTGAATGAAACTGGTCCGAAGAACTAATAGTCCGAAAAATCAGTGTTCTTCAGCTATATTGCGTGAGTTATAATATTTAATCCGACCGTTGGATCGTTGTAATTTTTGGATATGTTATACATATATAAGTTGAGTATATGTCCACAAATTTTGAACCGTTAAAATTGAGCGTATAATTTGTTATGAATTTTAAGAGGTGGTGATTCTAAATTAGGTTATAAATGATTTTGGTGGAAAATTCTAGAATTGGTGGGCCCCACTTTTGGTTGGTGAGAAATGTGCTCAATTGAATTTTTAAATGTGGTGGGTGGGAATAGTAGCAGGTAAAGCCATCGTGTTCTTGGTCAAGTCTGCTAAAATTTTCCTATAAATAGAGGCTAAGTTAGAATTGAAAATCACACCGAAACATAAGCTTTCTCTATTTCTCTCTAGATTATTGAGTGTAATTTGTGAGTATTTAGATACTTGGTGAGTTGATATTCATCGGTGCAAGTTTCCTTCAAATGTCATATCCGAGATATCCTGTCGGAAGTCTTTTTCTTTTGAGGTAAGGGATAGTAAGGGATAGTAAGGGATATTATTTTTTTTCGAATGATATTATTTCTTCAATATCATTATCTTTGAAATATTAGTTGGAACTTTTTATCAAATTTGGAACTTTTTCATGTATGGGTGACTATTCATGAGTTACTTATTCATGAGTTACTATTCACTTAGTACTATTCATGAAGCGTGAAGATGTTTTTTGTGGAATTTCTATCTTTTTGAGTGGGGATTACTATTCACGATATACGACTATTCATGTATATCGACACTATTCATGTATATAATACTATTTACGTATATGACATTATTTACGTGATACGGTACTATGTACGAATCACGAGTACTATTCACGAGTTTACTATTCATGAGTTACTATTCACGAGTTACTATTCACGAGTTACTATTCACGGTACTATTCACAATAAAATTGGTTTTTTTTCCTCGACCAAATTATCGTTGATTTATGAATCTTACTCTTGAAATTAAAACCATGTTTTGATTATATTGTTTTTATATAACATTCTTATAACCCAATGATGATATTTCTCTTTGACTTGAGTGTAAAGATGGGTAGATTATTGGTATGATCGTGACCATAGGTTCTCTTTGGCCGATGGTGCTAAAGTTGAATTGTTGGTAGGGTATGATCATGACCATTGAATTTACAATTGAATATTTTTAGCTTAAGTGCAAAGGTGAATTGATCAACATGGTTATAATTATTGTTATATAACCCGAAATGATTATGTATTTCTTTGATATATGAATATCTTTGGCTCGTTGTGCAAAGATGACCCTGTTGTTGAATATCTTTAGCCGTAGTGCAAAGATGAATTATTGATGAATATCTTTGGCTCGTAATGCAAAGATGACCGTTTGTTAAATATCTTTAGCCTGAAGTGCAAAGATGAATTATTGATGAATATCTTTGGCTCGTAATGCAAAGATGACACATTGTTGAATATCTTTAGCTTTGTAGTGCAAAGATGAATTATTGATGAATATCTTTGGCTCGTAATGCAAAGATGACCTATTGTTGAATATCTTTAGCTTTGTAGTCTTTGTTGATGAATATCTTTGGCCCGTGGTGCAAAGATGAATTTATTAGTATGATTATGAACAAGAACTGTGATTTGGTATAACCATGATCTTTGATGTTTCAGGTAAAGACAGGTGATGAAAATTATCTTCGTCTTAGATGCGAAGAGGAATTTAGAATTACAATTATGATTATGAGTTATTCATATAATTATGGAAATGAACTGTTGATTGATGTTACAGGGATAAAACATTGTTGGTGGACTTTTAACATGGAGAAGATAATAGACTTTATTGTCTATTTGACTCTTCTAATGGATTGCTCATTCCGCTGCAACTATGGTTGAAAAGTTTTATCATCTACCATATGTTCTAAATCTCTGATTCATTACTGATGAAGACTATTGATAATTTATTTATCTTTAGTCATAATATTTCTTCTTGGGCTAGTTGTGCTCACCCTTTTGTTTCACAATTCCTTTCGGTAATAAAAGTGTAAATTTGGGTTGGCCCTGGGGATAACAAGGGAATAGAATCGGTGGTCTATAGTTGTTGAGGTTCTCCCTAAGAGTATGAAAATAATTTTATTGAGGGCTTTAGTGTGTTGTATTTTATACATCATTTAATAGTTATTTTGGTGAATTAAATAGGGTGAGCGAACCCAACTTTGGAAGGGTGTTTTGTCACTATCATACAAGATGTCTAATGACATACAAACTTCGTGTTATCATAAGACATGGTTGTGCTCATCCACTTGTTTGAGTATATTTACAAGCACTACCTATATAATCTTGGTGTTTGTTTGGAGTATAATACCCAATTAGAGGCAGATGGAGATAATGATATGTCGAGAGAAGACTCACCATTGGGAAGAATACAATAGTAATCTTCTCGTTTTTCTTTGGGGGTCTATTGGGTCAACCAAGGATAATTACATGGCCATATGATATCTACCATAACATAAAAGCATGGCCTCCCATATGCGAAGGTTTCTTTGAGCACTTCCCAAAGATTCTAATTTCTAAAACAGTTTTTGAATATACCTTTATGTAAGGTGTCATTGTGACGTGCTACAGTTGATATATTTTTTGTATCCAAACTCACAGCATATGTGTTGTTGTATTTTGCACGACAATTGTTGTAATAAAGTTGTAGTTGTTTTTCTGTACCATGTATTTGGCGACTCAGAATGGGTTGGGTGTTGTGTATACCTATTTTGGGGGCGTCACATTTGGTATCAGAGCTATAAGTAAAGAGCCCCAGCCTCTCATTTGGTGACTTCTCACAATGGGGGATGCACCAAGCCGGACTCTCCGTAGGGGACGCCTGCTTCTACTGGTGGCAAACCGATAGGTATCAATGTGAGGTCTTGACCTGAAGTTGGTGTCCAGAGTTACATTTGGTATCGAGCTTAGGGATATGATCTCTCTCGGCGGAGATCGGGGAATAGAACTAGGAGGGAGAGATGAGTAAATCCTTCGTTAGTGTGTCCTACCTAAGCTTAATTGTTGGTCGGTCGTAATATCGGGATATTATGTGATATGTTAATTTGTTCAATTAACCCGTGTTTTGAAGTCAGATTCTAGAATGATATCCGAAATAAAGAAGATGAAAGCAATGGAGAAATCATGATGATGAGGGAAGATGGAATCGAAATGAAAGCAAGGTATTCTCAACTCTTTGAAATACCGTGCATGTAAATTTCAAGACGAAATTTCATAAGGAGGGGAGATTGTAAGACCCCGAATTTTATGAAATAAAGGTATTCAATTTTTCTTATAATTACTATTCAGTAAGTGGTTATAAAATATTCATTGTTGTCGGGGAATATTCGCTTAGTCGTGGAATATTCTTTCTGTCGGAGAATATTCAATGCAATGTGCCAGTAGCGATCATTCAATGGCCCCATAATGTAATAAGCGCCGGATGGAGAAAACGACAAATTTGAGTTTTATAAATAACGGCGTGTCGTTCTGCTTAACACTTTGTTGGAATACCCGGTTGGTAAAGTAAAGTAATACGCGTTGTTGCACAGTAGCACACGGTATTGCACAGTATTTTTTCAATTATTGATTCTTACGTGAGAAGGCACTACTCAATAATTGTTACAGTAATTATTGTTCAATATTTTATTTTATTAATTCAATAATTGTTGCGTTAATATTTTATATTATTGTTGTTTCAATAATTATCACTGCACAATATTTCTCATTATCAGATCAATAATTCATATTATTTGAATAATATTATTAGATAGCATTATTGGCAATGTCTAGAAAGTTACATCAAGGAGAGGTTTGGTCACCTAATTGCTTGTGAAGAAGGAGAAATTCTTATTGAAAGCCCCTCTTTCCCGGAACCTACTGCACAGTTGTCATTATTGTGATTCTGTAATATTATTTGTGAATAATTAGTTATTGATTTATATGATAAGAAAATATTTATTTGATGTGGATATAAATGATGGATTTATTTATGTATTTATAAGTGAAGGAATTAATGATGAGGTGTTTTATCAAGATTTGTTAAATGGAGAACAAAATATGGGATTTTCGAAAAAAATTAGTTTATTACTTGATTTTGTAAAATCCATAACTCTTTAATGTATAATGAGTTAAGAGATGAGCCATATATCAAAAGAAAGCCCTAGAAGTAAGCTAATCTGTAGAAATTTGAATCACCCAAAAATTCTTTGTAGATATTTCGTGGTGAAATTTTGAATGAAATCGTCCAAGAACTAATAGTCCAAAAAATCGTTGTTCTTGACTATATTAAGTGAGTTATAATATTTAATCCGACCGTTGGATCGTTGTAATTTTTGGATATGTTATACATATATAAGTTGAGTATATGTCCACAAATTTTGAACCGTTAAAATTGAGCGTATAATTTGTTATGAATTTTAAGAGGTGACTGATTCGGAAATTAGGTTATAAATGATTTTGGTGGAAAATTCTAGAATTGGTGGGCCCCACTTTTGGTTGGTGAGAAATGTGCTCAATTGAATTTTTAAATGTGGTGGGTGGGAATAGTAGCGAGTAAAAAGCCATCGGGTTGCGGTCAAGTCTCTGCTAAAATTTTCCTATAAATAGAGGGCTAAGTTAGAATTGAAAATCACACCGTAAACATAAGCTTTCTCTCTTTCTCTCTAGATTATTGAGTGTAATTTGTGAGTATTTAGATACTTGGTGAGTTGATATTCATCGATCTGCAAGTTTCCTTCAAATATCATATCCGATATCCCGTCGTCTTTCTTTCTTTTTTTGAGGTAAGGATAGTAAGGGATAGTAAGGGATATTATTTTTTTTTTAATAATGATATTATTTCTTCAATATCATTATCTTTGAAATATTAGTTGGAACTTTTATCAAATTTGGAACTTTTTCATGTCGGGTGACTATTCATGAGTTACTATTCACGAGTTACTATTCACGAGTACTATTCATGAAGCGTGAAGATGTTTTTTATGGAATTTCTATCTTTTTGAGTCGGGGTTACTATTCACGTATACTCATGACTATTCATGTATACGACACTATTCATGTATATAATACTATTTACGTATATGACATTATTTACGATACTACTATGTACTATATACGAATACGGAGTACTATTCACGATTCTTATTCATGAGTTACTATTCACGAGTTTACTATTCACGAGTTCTTATTCACGGGTACTATTCACAATAAAATTGGTTTTTTTTTTCTGACCAAATTATCGTTGATTTATGAATCTTACTCTTGAAATTAAAACCATGTTTTGATTATATTGTTTTTATATAACATTCTTATAACCCTAATGATGATATTTCTCTTTGACTTGAGTGTAAAGATGGGTAGATTATTGGTATGATCGTGACCATAGGTTCTCTTTGGCAAGATAGTGCTAAAGTTGAATTGTTGGTTGGTATGATCATGACCATTGAATTTACAATTGAATATTTTTAGCTTAAGTGCAAAGGTGAATTGATCAACATGGTTATAATTATTGTTATATAACTTCGAAATGATTATGTATTTCTTTGATATATGAATATCTTTGGCTCGTTGTGCAAAGATGACTGTTGTTGAATATCTTTAGCCTTTGTAGTGCAAAGATGAATTATTGATGAATATCTTTGGCTCGTAATGCAAAGATGACCTGTTGTTGAATATCTTTAGCCTGAAGTGCAAAGATGAATTATTGATGAATATCTTTGGCTCGTAATGCAAAGATGACCTGTTGTTGAATATCTTTAGCCTGTAGTGCAAAGATGAATTATTGATGAATATCTTTGGCTCGTAATGCAAAGATGACACATTGTTGAATATCTTTTAGCTTGTAGTCTTTGTTGATGAATATCTTTGGCCCGTGGTGCAAAGATGAATTTATTAGTATGATTATGAACAGGAACTGTGATTTGGTATAACCATGATCTTTGATGTTTCAGGTAAAGACAGGTGATGAAAATTATCTTCGTCTTGGATGCGAAGAGGAATTTAGAATTACAATTATGATTATGAGTTATTCATATAATTGTGGAAAGGAACTGTTGATTGATGTTACAGGGATAAAACATTGTTGGTGGACTTTTAACATGGAGAAGATAATAGACTTTATTGTCTATTTGACTCTTCTAATGGATTGCTCATTCCGCTGCAACTATGGTTGAAAAGTTTTATCATCTACCATATGTTCTAAATCTCTGATTCATTACTGATGAAGACTATTGATAATTTATTTATCTTTAGTCATAATATTTCTTACTGGGCTAGTTGTGCTCACCCTTTTGTTTCACAATTCCTTTCAGGTAATAAAAGTGTAGCTGGGTTGAGTGGGGATAACAAGGGAATAGAACGGTGGTCTATAGTTGTTGAGGTTCTCCCTAAAGAGTATGAAAATAATTTTATTGAGGGCTTTAGTGTGTTGTATTTTATACATCATTTAATAGTTATTTTTGGTGAATTAAATAGGGTGAGGCGAACCCAACTTTGGAAGGGTGTTTTGTCACTATCATACAAGATGTCTAATGACATACAAACTCGTGTTATCATAAGACATGGTTGTGCTCATCCACTTGCTGAGTATATTTACAAGCACTACCTATATAATCTTGGTGTTTGTTTGGAGTATAATACCCAATTAGAGACAGTGGAGATAATGATATGTCAAGAGAAGACTCACCATTGGGAAGAATACGATAGTAATCTTCTCGTTTTTCTTTGGGGTCTATTGGGTCAACCAAGGATAATTCTGTGGCCATATGATATCTACCATAACATAAAAGCATGGCCTCCCATGTACGAAGGTTTCTTTGAGCACTTCCCAAAGATTCTAATTTCTAAAACAGTTTTTGACTATACCTTTATGTAAGGTGTCATTGTGACGTGCTACAGTTGATATATTTTTTGTATCCAAACTCACAGCATATGTGTTGTTGTATTTTGCACAACAATTGTTGTAATAAAGTTGTAGTTGTTTTTCTGTACCATGTATTTGGCGACTCAGAATGGGTTGGGTGTTGTGTATACCTATTTTGGGGGCGTCACATAAGCAGATTTAAAGCACCATTCGAAATATTTCACATGGAAGAGCGGACAATGACAAGAATGAAATCGTCATTGGAGGAACCACCAATTCTTGAGTTGAAACCACTCCCTAAACACCTCAGGTATGCGTATTTAGGCCAGTCAAATTCTTTACCTGTTATTATTTCTGCAGCACTAAACGAATTGCAGGAAGAAAAGCTGCTGCGAGTGCTTCGGGAACATAAATCGGCGATAGGATGGACAATAGCGGACATCAAAGGAATCAGTCCATCCTTTTGCATGCACAAAATTTTGACGGAGGATGATGCTAAACCGGTCGTGGAACAACAGAGACGGCTCAATTCGATCATGAAAGAAGTAGTCAAGAAGGAAATTCTGAAGTGGTTAGACGCAGGTATCATCTACCCAATTTCAGATAGCAAGTGGGTTAGCCCAGTGCAATGTGTGCCGAAAAAGGGAGGTATGACTATGGTTAAAAACGAAAACAATGAGCTGATTCCAACAAGAACAGTGACTGGATGAAGAGTTTGCATGGACTACAGAAAATTGAATAAAGCAACTCACAATGATCATTTTCCTTTGCCTTTCATCGATCAAATGCTAGACAGACAGGCGGGTCATGCATACTATTGTTTATTGGATGAATACTCAGGGTATAATCAAATTGTCATCACTCCGGAGGATCAAGAAAAGACAACATTTACGTGTCTGAAAGGTACGTTCGCATTCAGGAGAATGTCATTCGGACTGTGTAATGCACCTGCCACTTTCCAACGGTGCATGATGGCCATCTTCTCAGATATGGTGGAAAAGAATGTGGAAGTCTTCATGGACGATTTCTCTGTCTATGGGGATAATTTTGACACGTGCTTGAAAAATCTAGTAATGGTCTTACAGAGATGCACTGACACAAATCTGGTACTTAATTGGGAGAAATGCCACTTTATGATGGAAGAAGGCATAATTTTGGGACACAAAGTCTCGATGCAAGGATTGGAGGTCGATAAAGCCAAGCTGAAAATAATTGAGAAATTGCCTCCGCCAAGTTCAATCAAGGGTATTAGAAGCTTTCTAGGACACGCAGGGTTCTATAGGAGGTTCATTAAGGATTTTTCAAAAATAGCAAAACCATTGTGTAGCCTCCTGGAGAAGGATTCAGTATTCAAGTTCGATGAGGAGTGTAAGTTGGCCTTCGAGTTGTTAAAGAAAAAGCTAAATCAAATTTCATTATCGCCGCTCCGGATTGAGCATGCCGTTTTTGAATTAATGTGTGATGCAAGTGATTATGCAATCGGGTCAGGTTGGTTGGGCATGCCAAACAAGATACTCCATGCTATTTACTATGCAAGTAAAACACTCAGAAAGACTCAATTGAACTACACAACAATGTAAAAAGAATTACTTGCAAGTAATACGCTGCGTTTGATAAATTTCTGCCTACTTGATCGAAACAAGGGTAATAGTTTATACGGATCATGCGGCCATTCTAAGATTTGATATAAGCAAAGAAAGACGCAAAACCACATCTTATCCGATGGATCCTCCTCCTACAAGAATTTAACTTAGAGATCAAGGATAGAAAGGGGACAGAGAACCAAGTTGCTGATCATCTGTCAAGGCTGGAAAATATTGACAAAGAGAAAGAGGATAAGTGTGTCATCAACGAAACCTTCCCAGATGAGCAATTATTCGGGATTCAAACAGAAGTACCATGGTATGCGTAGACTTCACAATTATCTCGTCAAGAATATACTACCTCCCGATCTTACGACAATGAGTAAAAAGAAGTTTCGCACGATGTCAAATGGTATATGTGGGACGAGCCGCATTTGTTCAAACAAAGGTGCCGACAAGATGATCCAAAGATGTGTGCCTTTACAACAAGTGAAGAACATCTTGCATTTAATGTCACTCATCCGTGATATGGCGGGCATTATGGTAGTACAAGAACAAAGAAGAAGGTGCTTCAATCAGGGTTTTATTGGCCAACCCTGTTTAAAGACGCTCACCAATTTGTCAAAACATGTGATCGCTGTCAAAGAGTGGGTAACATATCAAAAAGAAATGAGATGTCGTTACAAGTAATATTAGAGGTTGAAATCTTCGACGATGGGGCATCGACTTCATGGGACCATTCCCTCGCCTCTCAAAGAATCAATATATTTTACTTGCGGTGGATTACGCCTCAAAATGGGTAGAAGCCATAAAAGACTACCATCGAACGATTCCAAAGTGGTCCTAAGATTTTTACAAAAAATATCTTTACAAGGTTTGGAACACCGAGGGCCATAATAAGTGATGAGGAAGTCATTTTTGCAACAAAACATTTACGTACTCGCTGGCAAAATATGGGGTCAACCACAAAATAACGACGGCTTATCATCCCCAAACCAATGGACAAGCAGAGGTGTCAAACAGGGAGGTCAAGAAAATATTGGAGAAAGTAGTCAACCCAAATCATAAGGATTGGTCGCTTCGATTAGATGATGCACTTTGGGCATACCGGATCGCATACAAGACTCCAATTGGCATGTCACCTTACCAGCTTGTTGTATGGAAAGGCATGTCATCTTCCTATTGAGCTACAACACAAGGCGTCTCAAGCTATTCAAAACCGAACTTCGATCAAGCAAAGAAGTGGGGAAAAGAGATTACTATAGCTAAATGAGCTTGACGAATTGATTATAAGCTTACGAGAATGCACAATTATATATGGAAAAGGTGAAAAATGGCACGATCGTAAAATCAATCACCGAACGCTCATGCCAGGCAAGTCAGGTCGCTGCTCAATTCAAAACTAAGGTTGTTCCCAAGGAAACTTAAATCACGGTGGTCAGGACCATTCACCATAAAAACGGTTTTCCCACATGGTGCCGTGGAGTTGTATAGTAGAAACCCATTGAAAACCTTCAAGGTCAACGATCAAAGATCAAGCATTATCAAGGGCGAGGATGCAAATGTGGACACCATCAACATTACCCTCACGCATACGCAATAAAAATATGAGGGACCGCTTGCCAGCGACATTAAACCAAGCGCTACTTGGGAGGCAACCCAAGCTCTAAACTCCATCTTTATTTACTTTTAAATTTTAGTTATAGCTTAGTCAAGAGAATGTATACTTGAGAGTAATAAAAATCTCTATAATTGCAGAACCCCAAGCAAGTGCAACAGCAATAACATTATAGAGCGCCAAGAATAAAAGACCAGTGACCGATCAAGGCCAGATCTACAAGGACCATGCCAGACCCACACCGATCAAGCTTACCCAAGCTCAGACTAACTCAATCACCGACAAACAATGTAAGAAGAGAAAGCGTCGTGCTAAAGACGTTTAAACCCAATTAGCTGACAAATACTTACAGCTAGAATACCGACCGAGCCAACATATCGCATACCTAGAAGGCCGATCACACGGGCCGTACAATGCCGATCAAGCGCTATAGGATCAAGAATTATTAGACCATCGAGCAGTACGACGACGATCGACCAGGCCAGTAATCCAAGCAATGATCAACCAAGATGGAAATTCAAAGAACTAAAGAGGCATGATTGAATTGAATAACTCCACCTCTCCACCTCTACTTTCATCAATACCACTTCTCCACTTCTCCTAATTCTATTGCACTTCCTCTTCCCCATAACTCCACATTAATTTATCTTTACACTCCTTCTCCTTTCCAAATTCCAAAACCACTAACCCTTTCAAGTCCCAACTCCCACCCACGTTAGTTTTCTATTGTTTATATATGAAATTCCTTCATTCTAAACATCTTGACACTACAACACTCAAGAATCACAACCCAATCCTAAATCTAACACTAGCCTTGCACAAAGTGATACAAATTGGGACTTCTTTTCAAAGAGGTAAACCCAACTTATAAAAGGTGTGATAATTCTCGTTATCCTCACAAAATTTTTTGTCAGTGACATCCAATATTGAGTGGTAAAGCCGAAATTGTGAAATCAAGAAGAAGGTGCGAATTTTGAGTTATTTGGGTAAAGAAAGCTTCATCAACAAAACAAGTTTGGGGGAATCACACACCGCCCCACCACCCGCTTGAGAGAAAAATACGTAACCGCATTCTTGAGTCAACAAATTGGAAGCAACATGTCGTCATTACAAAAGACAAAGGGCATCAACCTCTTCGACTCGCCCAACATATGACCATACAAAATTTATGAGCGAGAGGGCCGCAGAGAGATTCCACACATCAATCGGCAAGAAAAATTTGGTGCTAGAAAGAGGATTGAAACCAAATGCGAATTTGATGGTGATATGGCGCTGCAAATTATAGAACGCAATTGGTTTCAACTAGTAGAGCAACCACTTCCAAATGCAATCAATATAGTTAAGGAGTTTTACATTGAATGCAACCGAACATGTCAATCATGTTGTCATGGTTCGGGAAAACCTAGAAGCGCTTTCACGCCGGCTATCAATGAATATTTTGGGTTGAAAACGCCACAAGAAGACCCCAGATGAAGATGGATTGCCCGAGCTAGATGAGTTGATTGCCTGATTATGTAAACCAGAACAAAATGGACGATTAAAGTCGAACGAACGAAAAGATAAGTTTTCCTCACGCAAAGACCGAGTCGATATGGAAAGGCATGGCATGCATTCATTTGTGCTAGATTAATGCCCACGAGCCATCTAACCGAGGTTACTAAAGCATGGGCCCGATTATTGTATGGAATCGCTTCACCACCACTATCTTGGGAATAATTCAATTGCTTTCTATAATGTCGATGTGGGGAATGTATTCAAGAATCCATTGATCGAAAGCACTACGGGGAGTACCACAAAGTGCTATCGCACGGTTTCTAATTACCGATTTATGCCGAAAGGTCAAAGTGCAAGGGCAACCTAATGAACCAATTCAACAACCATTGTCCATAATCGACCACGCAACTATTCAAAGGTATATAGCTTGGGATGGAGCACAGCCCCACCCGCGCGGTGAGGGTTACATCATGATCCGTCAACCATCATCCTCGCCTAGTGAAGAACCGCAAGAAGAAGAACTAGCTTTGTGAGGAACCCGCCATGAGGAACAAGCACGGTCCCAAGGAATTAATTCACGTGGTCATCGAGAGGCAAAATTTAATGCATCAATACAATGCAAACGCATTCAACACGCTTTGTTGAGGCATTTGCTCGTTGTAATCCAAATGCTCAACCACTGTTATGCCTACTCCTCCTATCTCGCCAACATATCCTCCTTCTGGACGATGACGCCGCAAAAGAATGCTGCTTTCAAGGAAGTCCTCAAATTTTCTATTTTTGAGCATATACGAAGTAATGAGGGCATTCCTTAATTTAAGTTCGGGGATTTGTTTTATTTGTTTTATTTGCATTTGCATGATAGTTTATAGTTTTCATTTGCATAGTAGTTTTAAATTAGTTTTTATAAAAAAAAATAAAAAAAATAAAAAAAAATAAAAAAAAATAAAAAAATAAAAAAAATAAATTTTTTTTTTTTGCACGAATCCAGTGGATAGTTGGGATATGTTGCTGTTTTTCAGGGCCAATGATGAGGTTGGAATTTGGTGAAATTGTGCGATACTTAGTAAGGGAACTTTGAAATAATTTTGTGTTATAAGTCAATCTTTCTACCGTTTGAAACTATTATAAAAGGATTGCATGAACATACCAACCGGTAGATTGATCAGCATTAAATTGATTCATCATAAAGCTCTAAAAGGCATCACTAGTTTAAATATAAGAATGATAAGAATAAGTAGTGATGACTAGTGTTAGACAAGAACTTAAGTTTGGGGGAATATATGGGGTATATAAGTCTGTTTATGAAAAAAAAAAATTATCGTGGCTAGTTTTGTTTCGGGGCCTTTGTTACTTGAACAAGTACGCCCGAAGGGGTATCTTAAAACCTAGCGCCCTAAGGTCTTATATGGTCTGGGAGTCGTTGGTCGAAAGCTCGCTAAGGGGTACAACTGTTAGCCTAATGGAATGAGACATCGCACGTACCATGGTTAAAAAGTAAAAAAAAAGAAAAAACGGAAATAAGAGCAAAATGCCCCGTGTGAATGTTAAGTGAGGTATAAATACCCCAAGTCAACCCTTTATAATGGTTTGTGTCTAGCTTTGGTTGGATCGAGCTTATTGTTGATTTCTTATATTTATTCTGCTTAAGCCTTAAAAGAGGTGTGTTATGTTTTAAATTTGATAATATGTCAATTTATGTTGTTGGTACACACACACACACATATAAGTAGTGATATCAGCCGAGATTCAATGGTCGCTAGAAATTGTGGATTGGTTTCATGCATATGAGGTATTGCTAAATTTACATGATTTCTCCGAGGCCTCATCGCTGATTTGGTATTACTAATTTGATAATCGGATTCAACATTTTAAGATTATTTGCATTGCATCAGCATGACATCAGGTTTGCTTTCGAGGACAATCAACGCTTAAGTTTGGGGGATTTTGATGAGTAGTTTTTAAACCATGAATCAGTGTTCACTGGTCTATTTTGTGTTTGTTTTTATGCATTTTTATGTTATCGTTGATGGGTTTTTCGCTTAATGTAGGAAAAGTAGAGGCGCCTTGCGTTTGGAAACATTTGAGATTGTGTGATCAATTAATGAAGTCATTGATGGTGTAGTATTACCGTCATCATGTAGTGGGGGAGCACCGAAAAGGCCGAATTGTGCTAGATCATCATTCATGGCTACCGATCATACTGGGTCAATACCGATCACACGTCTATTACGCCATCGTTGCATGGCGGCCGATCATGGCCAAGGAAGGCCACTATGGCGCCGATCGTCTTGGGGCTGAATTGGTTTTAAAGAGGAGTTAGATGGCGAGAGTTAGAGAGAATTAGAATTGTTTTAAGTTGTTTTGATAGGAAGTGGAGGCAAGATAGAGAGTATCTAGACAAAAGATGGTCTACAAGTAAAAGGAATAGGGAAATCAAGGGATATACACAACTTTGCAAAAGAACGACATCGAGATCAAGCTTGAGGTCTAGAGAAGAAGGAATAACTTCACAAAATTGCAGAATCAATTCAGAGAAGGGTGGTGTTTTATTATTCTTCCTTAATTTTTATTATCCGTAATTGGGATGATGTCTCCTTTTATTTATTCAAGAGTTAATTTATTTATTATGAATTAATTATCTTTTAGGCGATCGATGGATCTTTGAGTGGAACAATGGTTTATTAGCTTTAATTTCGCTTTAATAAAATATTCAATAGTTTATCTATATCGATTTGAGCTTGAATTTGTGAATCGCTCGATCAACGATTCTTTGTGGAATTTGAATAGATTCTTTAGAGAAGATGTTTAAATCTAGACTTAATTGATATAAAGATGTGTTCATGAATTTTGTGAATAAAGTAGAATTGTGATGAATGTTAAGGTAGAGATACGCTTAACATCACATGTAATCGTTAGAGAACTTAATCTTAAACTTCTTTTGATTTAATTTGCATAGAGATATCAGGAGTTAATTGATTGAAGTGTTCGGCTTAATTCTATCTTAATTGTGGATTTGAGTTAATTTGGTATTGGTGCACCGAGAGGTGGTTAATGCTATAATCGTGTTCTTGATTAATAAACCGGAATATCAAATTGAATCGAGATAAAAGTGAATTAATCTGAGTAAAGCTTAGAGTGAAATCATGAGCCTAATTCTTCAAGTATTGTTTGAAAATCGAGTTTTATCTTTGTGGGTTATTAGTGATAGTTAGAGTATTAGTTGTTAAGATTTTCTCCTCATTTATTCAAGTTAGTTTAATAAAATTTATTAGTTAAAATTGATAGTCAGAAGCTCGAGTTCTTGCTAATTGTCTCGTGGGAACGATACTCAACTTATCACTTTATTACTTGTTGACCACGTATACTTGCGTGTTGCGCGTAATTAGATTTTACCCAACACCTATATAATCTTGGTGTTTGTTTGGAGTATAATACCCAATTAGAGACAGTGGAGATAATGATATGTCAAGAGAAGACTCACCATTGGGAAGAATATGATAGTAATCTTCTCATTTTTCTTTAGGTCTATTAGGTCAACCAAGGATAATTACATGGCCATATGATATCTATCATAACCTATACGCATGGCCTCCCATGTACGAAGGTTTCCTTGAGCACTTCCCAAAGATTCTAATTTCTAAAACAGTTTTCGACTATACCTTTATGTAAGGTGTCATTATGAGGTGTCATTCACTATTGGGACACGAGTCACAATGGTCTATATTTGTATTTAAACTCACAGTTTATGTGTTGTCGTATTTTGCATGACAATTGTATTAATAAAGTTGTAGTTGTTTCTGTACCATGTATTTGGCGATTCAGAATGGGTTGGATGGAATGGACCTATTTTGGGGGCGTTACATTTTGTTCCTTCAAATTTGGAATTTTCAGCACCTTGGATTTTGTCATGTAGCTTTGATCGACTTAAGCTGAATATAATCTAAAATTTTATGTTAATTCAAAGACTTTTCTGAAGGAAAATGTTGATTATCGCCATTGAAGAAGGAGGAAAGAGGAGATGGTGTGAAAAAAGTGAGCTGCAAACAGAGAAGGTACATATGACGACATATGTGACATATGTAACGTATTTTGAATTTGAAAAGTTAATTGTTTTTATTAGTTAAAAGATTCTTCAAATAAATAGTAGTTAATTAGTTTATCCAACAACATTTTTTTCCGTCTGCTTTTCATTTTTATTATTCAAACAAACAATAGTTTTATATATATATATATATATATATATATATATATATATATATAAATTGTATTTATAAAAAAATAGTTTTAAAATTGTATCTATAATTTAACAAATTGTATGTATAAATTTTACAACTTAAATCTTGCAAATTATAAATTATATCATAAATTATAAATTTTACAAATTATATCACTTACTTAAATTTTACTAATTGTATTTATAGTTTTTTATAATTTTAAATTATATTTATAATCAGATACGTATTTATAATTTTAATTTTTTTTTTCTTTAAATAATTATGAATATGTTGATACTTGATGTAGCGAAACTATAAATAACTCTTTTTTAAATTAAGTCAAATTATATATTTATACGGTCAATTGATATTAAATACACAAGACCCGATCAGATTTTTGGATGGATCGGGTATTCTGACCAATTTTGATCAAATTCTGAAATTGAGGTCTAAATTGTATCAAAATAGATACTTGATGTAATAAATTATAAACCCAAATTTTTTGAGGACCGAATTATAAATATGATAACACTTGATATAATTAATTGTATTTAGGCCTATATAAATAGGAAGTGTGTTATTATAAGGAAATAGTTATGGAGCTATGGTAGATCCGTAAATATGAATTATATAAAGACATTAATTAAATCAAAAGGGTAATGTAATGCTAGCTAGGAGCCTAGGATAATGATATGTTTGCATAAATTTAAGTAAGATTCTCATAATGAAGGGAGTATTAAAACAAGGAGGTACTAAGATATGATCACGTCATAATGCATGTGTCTACTGACCCACATTTACGGGTGCAATGAACTAACATAGGAAAACAAAAACCAATAAACAAAGCCAAGTACTCGTCATAGATTTCTAACATATATGCCTTTTTTCGATGGAGGTTTGGCCTCGTCATTTTCTTCAGACCTACGAGATTTGTTTAGAAATTTGAATCGCAAAGATTTTACCTGGTTAAAATTCAAGGTGTTCGGGTTTTAGATCCAAAATTTTTTAGGGCCCCTTTTTCTTATATCATACAATCAAAGGTAATTGCATTTTTTATTCTAAAATTAATGAAAGATTATAATTGATTATGTAGAATTATTCTCTAAAATATTTAAAATTTTGACAAATAAAATTATTACATAAGTAAAACTAGATTCAACACTACTAAAAATTCTAATATGTACATTTAAAAAAAATACCAACTAGTTCACATAAATTAAAAAATAATTACTTCAATATGTCTCAATTAATTTCAATCCTTGTTAGTCTATGCATTTGTCCATCATAATTATGTCTTTATTTATTCTTGTGTTTCTTTTGCAAATATGTATAATCCCATTTTTTCTCTTAATCTGGCTAGTGCAGACTTTACGATTATCTCTATTAATAGACTATGGGTCATGCGTACTTTACTTTTTGGTATTAAAATTTGACAGGTAAAGACTGAGGTCATAATATAACCAATATAATACAAAAGAAAATAGGTAAACTCTTACTAGGAAGATTTTGAGTTTTACACTATCTACCATGGGTACTATTTGAAGAATAACCAAACAGGTTAACTCTTGTCATAGCTTGAATATGTCACCCCTCGATTGATCTCTCGTGAAACTATTTGAAATTCAAGAAGTTACATTCCATTACCCGAACTATAAAATTTTATGCTTCTTTATTTATAATTTGCCCATTATAAGTGAGTGTTATTCAAGAGGAGTTGTTGATGATATTATTCACCCTCTCGTTGATGATATTATGTCTTCGAATCGATTACTTTTTTGAATTAGTGATAATGTGATATCCGAATGATGCTTTAAAAATATCAAATAATCGGTTATTATATTTGGTATTCTTTTGTATTTATGCTTTTTTATTCGTAGAGAAAGTTCTTAGTTTTTTTTTTATACCTATCTTAATAACAATTCACAAAGGGCCCAATTTTTTTTCGCTTTTAAGCCCTCGAAAAACTCGTGGCTTCTACCGGTGAATGGAGTTGAATTTGAATAAATTTGATCTGGCCGATTGCATTTGTTTTGGTCCGAATAAATTGAATCCAGTAAGATAAACGAAATTGAATGACTTATTTTTTGAGTCGAATGGTCGAATAACGGCCGAATGAAGCGGTAAATTTAATGAAGTAAAAAAATTAAAAAAATTTAAAAAAATTATTAACTATTATATTAAGTAATATTAAATAAATTTACAACAATTTTGAATTTTTTTTTTAAAGGGGGTAAAATAATAAAGTTTTGTCATTCAGATGTTTCAGACATGTCAATTATCAAACAACTTTTTTCATTCAGATTCAGATTCAGATTTATTCAATTTTTATCAAACCTCTCCTTTAAAAAGGATAAGTAATATACTTTTTGTTAAGTTATTATTACATTATTATATTTTTAACTAATAATATTGGATTATTATATAAGGTTATGTTTATTTGTAACGATAATACTTGGGATTAAACTATTAATACTAAGGTGTTGTTTGTTTACATCTGATTGCCTCTTAATGGACTGTCTCGTATTCGCTAAGCAGCATGATGCTGTTTGTTTTTTGTTTTTTACCTCTGAATGCCTCTTAATCGGTAAGACTAAAAAAAATACTTAATAATTAAGAGGTACCTCTTAATGAAATTTTTTTTATAATTTTTTTTATATAAATATATTCAACAATATTATGCACTCATTTTTATTAAATTGAATATTTAAAATTATTAAATAAAATTTTACCCTTTAAAATGGTAAAATAGTGTCATTAAGAGACAGCTTATTTTTTTAGTTATCAAACAATTTTTTAGATTCAGACCTTATAATCATTCAGATGATCTAATTTATTAAGACATCATAATCATTCAGATCTTAATTCTCAAGTTTTTCAAACACACTCTAAGTCTCTTATTTGTTTTAAAAGTTGTCTATAATTAACAAAATGACTTGAAATAAGAGGATTATTTAATACAATCTTCAACCAGCTATTATAATCTCTTTCATTTGAGATTAATAATTTGTGGACAAAATAACTTTTACTTTTTTTAAAAATGACTGGTACATTCTATTCTATCAATCTATACTCACACCATTGAGAATACGAGTTTTTTGTTATTATTGATAAGGGTATAATAGTCCAAACAAAAGGTAATGTTTGTTTGTAAGAATAACGCCTATAATTGGACTATTAATCATAAATCGCTTGTTTGTTTTAAAAATTAGACTTTGGACTATTAGTACATGGATAACAAAATGACTTAGAATGAGAGACTATTTAATAGCATGTCTAACCAGGTATTATAATCCCTACCACTTTAGATTAAAATTTTATGAACAAAATTAACATTTACCTTTTTTAAAATGATTGGTGTTTCTTATTCTATCTATCATTACTGAGAATACGACCTCTTTGTTATTATTGAGAATACGATATCTTTTTATTCATTCTTTTAAATAATTATGGACAAAACGAACATACATGTGATTACTTTAAATTATCTCATGAATAATTTCATTCTAAACAAAAATGTGACTATAAATATTTAATCCTATAGGAATAGAAGTCTTGGGATAATAATATGCGAAATATAATCCTGAGATTATAATTCTTGCAAATAAACATGACCTAAGTTTTTATCCAATATTTTAAATGATCTTGGATAAAACAAATTAACATAACATGAGATTATTTCAAGTTATCTCATGAATAATCATATAACTAAGACTATTTAATTTTTGGATTAGTAGTCTTGAGAGATACAGTCCATCTACGGCGACCATAAGTTCCGACCGGTAATTTATTTGCTTTGACTCCCAAAAAAAGTATAGTATTTATTCAAACTGGAATTTTTACAGAAATCAGTGATTTAGATGTAATTTGGATACATACAAAAAACAGTGTTGCACAAACTGTACAACACAGTTTTTTATATGTATCCAAATTAAATTATACCTAAATTATTGATTTCTGTAAAAATTCCAGTTGAAATAAATATTATATATTTTTTGGGAGTCAAAAAAAAAAATTTGGACCGGTCGCTAGACCGATCGAAAATTATAGGTCGCCATAGCTTTTTTGTGAGAGACAATCCATGGAAATATAGTTTTGAAATTATAATCATTGCAAACAAACATGAACTAAGAGTATTAATTATATTGAATTTTCTAACTTATAAATAATAGCAACTCATACTTGTCTTCCTTTGCTTGTACTTCCTACTCACACTTGGCTTTGGATCGATCTATTGCTTTCTTATTGTTCTAATGGAGTTCCATCTCTTACATATCTTTACACTTCTTTCTGTGAGCCCTCAAATCAATATATAGCATTAATTTTCTTGAATTTAATTATTCTCTAATTTATGGATCATGCATGTAGAACTGTTGCTAATGAGGATTACGTTTTCTTTCCTTATTAGGTAGCACTTGTGGCAAGCCATGCAGCTCTACCGTCTGAAGATTACTGGAAATCCGTTTTACCCAACACTCCCATGCCTAAAGCTATCAGGAACCTTCTTCATTACTCAGTTGCAGGTTTGTTTTCTTCAACTCCATTACACCCTCCAATAACAACATGACACGTAGGAAATTTAGGAAAAAATCAAGAAATTTGAATGATATTGACACATTTTGTATTTATGCATAGTAAAGCTGTTAAACTAACCGCATCTCCTTAACACTCTTATCTTGATCATCATCTAATACTCAACTTTCCACTACCCTATATCATACACCTGGGCAGTGACGAAGTCAGGATTGGTTCGCAGTGGGGTCAGTAATTAGAGTATCAGACAATAAATTAAAATTGATAATTATAATAACAAAAAATGACTCAAATATATAACTTTGCTTTGCCCTTCTCAGTTCTCTCTCTCTGTTTTGGGGATGATGAGTTATTGAGTTGGTGAATTAGATTAAGGGGTAGCAGCCGGTAGGTGCTGACTGCTTTGTATCAAATAAAAAAAAATTAACTATTAAGTGGGGTCAAAAATGTGCCAAAAATGTCTGACTGCTTTGTATCAAATTTTTTTTTAAGTGGTATCAAAATTTGAGTGGGGTCAATTGATCCCATATTTTTAACGTGGCTTCGCCTCTGCACCTGGGGACTTAAAATAAAATATCTTATTCTTCTGTACCTGATTATTAGGATTTCCTATTCTAGCACACATGGATTAGCTTATAGGTAACTCGCCTCAGCCTTTTCTTCTTAGTTGCAGGTATCTCATCGTTATTCGTTGGTCAGAACGACCCTTATCGCACATTTTGTATTTATTATTTATCATAATAAAATTATTTAACTAATCATATTGTATTTTAAATTACTTGATTTTGTCATAAATCTCCTACGTGTCATGTTGTTGTTGGAGAGTGTAAAACTCTAATTTTACAAGTCATCCATAAATAATTTATTGTCATCAATAAAAAGCCCACTTAGCCATGTTCCTTCTCTTTATTAATTAGACCCAAACAAAATAAATCACATAGATCACCTTATTTTGCATGCCAATTGTTATAATTTACATAATTGAACTACAATTTAATTAAATAAGAAAATATTGTTGTATAAATAAAGTGATTATAAGAGGATCAGTTGAATCATTTTATCTCACTACAAGTCTATTTCAGGACTTTACTATCGCAAGCTCCACTTGAACTTTAACTATATTATTTAATTTTGAGCCTATGAGCCAATCAAGTCTTCTTCTACTTGACGAGCTCATCTCTTCAGAGCATTTATGTACACAATCTTTCTCTTTGTGTTTTGATGTGGGACTTTACTATCACGCGGTATCTCAACAATCTCCCCTTTAACGTGTGATCTCTTTATCCACATTGTACCAAACTCTCCCTTGAACTTTAAATATACTCCTTTTGAGCTTACAAGCCCATCAAGTCTTCTTCCATCTGAGGAGCTAATCTCTTCAGAGCATATATGTTCTTAATATTTCTCTTTATGTTCTAATGTGGAACTTTACAATCACGGGGTACCTCAACAATCTTCCTCATAACACATGATTTCTCCATCCACATCCTCAATCTTTCTCTTTGTTTTCCGATGTGGGACTTTACTATCATGTGATACCATAACAATCTCCTTCTTAGTGTGCGATCTCTCCATCCATGTCGATACCAAACTCTCACTTGAACTTTAACCATTACTCTTTATGAGCCTACGAGCGCATCTAGTCTTCTTCTATCTTACTAGGCTCATCTCTTCAATATCTCTTGTTTGATCCACCAAAAGCCTCTGTCAAGTCCATCACGTCTTCTATCAGAAGAATTTATCGATCGATCTACCAAGAGCCCTCCGGAGAAGAGTCCACTATTTTTGCTTAAAAGTACATAATTCACCCAACATCTATAACTTATTGAGCCTAGCCCATCACGTCTCCTTGTTTGTGATCTATCAAAGAGTCTCTCCGAGAACAGTCCACAACTTGATCAAAGAGTACATAATTCATACAACATGATCTATAACTCCCTTCTAACTGACGAACCCTCACTCTTCAATATCTTTTGTAAAGAGCCAACCAAGAACATATGTGAGAAGAGTCCACCACTTGCTCAATGAATTATTTTCGTTCATCATACTTAATACATACCATACCCATGACTCAAGCCCATAGCTATGACTCTGATACTAGTTATTGACCCAAAAGGTTAACTTGTTAGGGATCTATGCATGGTCCATTAGAGTATATACGTCATCAATCTTTTGGTTAACCTATTAGTGATTTATGGTCCATATTCTCAGTCTCTCTTTGTGTGGCGACATAGGACTTTACTATCATGCATTATCTCAACAATCAGAAGTTATTGATACTCGATGGGGGTAATAGTGTTGTAGCTTTATAAACAGGACAATTTAACCCACATCCACATCTTCCGATGTGGGGATAGGAATCACAATAGCACTGCATAAGTGTTGATGACCACATAATTCTAACCATTCAGGTTTCTAATTTGCAGATACCTCTGTTAACACATGGAAGAATGGTTTGATCACCAACACAGGGAAGGGGGGGGAACAAAGTATAAGATCGGCACCGGGTAACATAAGGTATTATTATGCTGCTACTGCGACCGAGTATGAACTCCACCATATGTCCCACATAGCAACTTATTTCTTGGAAAAGGACCTCCATCAAGGGACAACCATGAACTTAATCCTCACCAAAACCACAAATGCAGCCAATTTCTTGCCTCGCCAAGTTTCCGAAAAAATACCATTTTCATCAAACAAACTCCCTCAAATTCTCGACTACCTTTCACTAAAACCCAACACAATGGAATCTAGATTGCTAGAGACAACAATAAAGGAATGTGAAGTACCAGGGCTAAAAGGAGAGGAGAAATATTGTGCAACTTCTTTAGAGTCCATGGTTGATTATAGTACCTCCAAATTGGGGAAAAAAGTTTGGGCAATCTCAACAGAAGTTCAAAAGGATATTCAGTTGCAAAAGTACAAAATAACAGGCGTTAAGAAATTTGCTTCTGATAGTTCGATTGCATGCCATCAGCGAAATTATGCGTATGCTATATTTTATTGTCATAAAACTGACAACATTAGAGCATATAAGGTTACATTGGTGGACAACGATGGGGCGAAGGCGAAAGCAGTAGTGCTGTGCCATATAGATACATCAGCATGGAATCCAAAGCATTTGGCATTTCAACTGCTTCAGGTTAAACCAGGAGTTGTTCCAGTTTGCCATTTTCTTCCTGAGGATACTGTTGTTTGGGTTCCCTACTAGATCATATATATATATAAGATATTTACTGTTTTTTAGTTATATTTGTTTGTGTACGTTGTACATTTCGTTTGGATGTAACATATTGAAGGTGTGTGCTCATAGGAACGTTATCATGGTATTGTAATGGGTTCCTTGCTAGCTAGAGGCTTGAGCAATAAAGCTGTACTACTGTAATTGTTAGTTTCATTCTGTTCATATGGTATTATAATTTGGATGTAAATTGTAATAGACTGATTTGGGTGAGTGCTTATATTTAATATATGGTACTTTTATATATATATATATATATATAGGGGCGCTTATCCAGCGAATCACAAAAAGCGGAGCAAAAACGAACTGGTTATAGCGACGTTTTTTTCCGTCGCTATAACATAGAAATCCGTCACTATAGCTGGCTATATCTAAGGTAATGGTCCGAACCGTCGCTATATCTCAGCAAACGGTTGCTATAACCCGGTTCGTCTTTGATTCGTTGGAGAAAATTTTCCTATATATACTTGGCTTAAATATGAATTAAGACTCAAGTTTATACTAAGATATTCCACTTTATCCACCTTCAATTTTGTCAATTAGGTGTTTAAACTATCAATTTTTTTCAATTTTTTTCAATTACACAAATTGAACACGTCACGTCAGCAATTGATGACGTGGCTTATTATGTGGGGCCTTAAAAAGCTGATGTGTATTAAAAAAATAATTACTTAACCCATTTTATTATTTTAATCTTTTTAAAAGGGCAAAAGTGTAAAACAACATAACCAAAATTAAAAAAACCAGAACAATTCAATTGACATCAAATTGAACGCCTCTCTCTCTCTCCCATACATCAAACCAGAACAATCGACTTCCTGAGATCCGGCCTCTCTCTCTGTTATCGAAGCTTTATCTGCGTTTACCTTCTTCTTTCCCTTCCCCCGTCTCTCATGAAGTTCGTGCAGTTTCGTTCACATGCTTATGTTTGTAACTTTACAGCATTTTCAAAATAGGAGATCAATGATGAAGATTTCGAGCTGGTTCGCTGTTTTTCTGGTCATACTGGGCTTATTTGAGCCCTCTGAGTCAAGATCTAGGTCAAACTCAAAGTCAAAGGATTTGTTTCAACTACTTTTTTGTTTTGGGTTATATGTTTTCGGTGATTTGATTTTGGGTTCTGATCCTTTGTTTTGGTCCGGTCGATGCATGATGTATCGTGATCGGTTTCTCTGTTCATGTTCCGATTCGGCTGCTGCTTCCCATATTTTTAGTTTTAATTGTTCTAATTTTTTTTTTGGATCTGAAAATTTGGGTTCTGTTCTAATCTGCTGCTTCCCATATTCTTTTGAATCTTATTTTGAAACAGGGATCAAAAGAGAGGCGATAATTTTATTACTGTTGTTTCCCCCTTTGTCTGATTTGGGGGTGTTTTAGTTCTACCGGAGCATTCCCAATCTGGTTTCATGGTTTATTGCCCATGATCAGATTTGGGATCTTCATGTGTTTCATGGTTTCAGGTTTCATGTGTTTCTGAACAGGGGTTGATCTGCATGTGTTTATTGATCTTTTATGTGTTTCATGGTTTATTGGTTTATTGGATTTGTTTCAGGGGTCTACTGAAATCTCGAAAATCGAGATTGAGAGGAGTGTGTGTACGCCGGCGAAGATCCTCCGGCGAAATACTCCTTCACAGTCGGCTGAAGATCCTCCGGCGAAATACTCTCGATAAACCCGGCGGTGAAGTTGAAGAACAGCAGTGAAGAAGATGAGAAAGAGAAAATGGAATATTAAAAATGTTAATTTATGTTTCGACTGTTTTGCCCTTTGTTTAATAAGAGTTGTTTATTTAATAATTAAAAAAAAATTGCCACATAAGCTTCTTAAGGCCCCACATAATAAGCCACGTCAGCAATTGCTGAGTTCAATTTGTGTAATTGGAAAAAAATTGGTAGTTTAATAACTTAATTGACAAAATTGAAAGGTGGATCACCGAAGTGGAATATGGCCTATAGTTTAGGGTACTAATTCATATTTAAGCCTATATACTATTATTCTTATTAATATTAATATTATTAATATTACTAACTAATATTTCATTGTAATTTAAGCCTTTAATTTTTGTCCAGCTCAATTTGAAACTCGAACAAGATTCATATGAATAGATCGACTATGAAAATAAGCACTCAGAGCAGAATTGAATCAAAGAATTTCTAAGAATAATATAAATTAGTTAGTAATATTAATATTAATAAGAATAATAGTAATACTAGTATTAATATTCATATTAGTTATTATTATTATTAACATTAATATTAGTATTAATAATATTACAAAATATTAATATTAACACTAACATGATGCTACAACTTCAGAATGTTGTGTACGACTGCCATGTCAGTAGTCTTGACTGACTTTTTTATTATTGTTTCCAAGAACCGATTATCATGAATACGTATTCTATATATATATATATATATATATATATATATATATATATATATATATATAGAGAGAGAGAGAGAGAGAGAGAGGCACATTTCTCGATAAGTACCACCCAATGTGTGTAAAAAAATTCAATGCGGTTGATTTTGAAAATCCTGTGATTTGCTGAGTGAGGTACTTAATATATATATATATATATATATATATATAAGAGAGAGAGAGAGAAAGAGAATTAATGCATAAATCATACGCGGGGAGAGAGATTGTATCTTTCCAAACACGTAAATCAATCAATCCAATCACCAAGCAGCTATATGATCAATCCGAGAAGATTGGTCCATGACCAGAATAGCATCTTCAAGTCTTCGTAGGCAGTCCGTTGAGCTGTCTTGCGCAGTTTGCACTCAAAATTTTTGTGATGGCTCCTTGTGACCTTATCTGTAGCTAGATGACTGTTTGTTGATGTTGAGTTGTCAACATTCCCTCTTTGCCCTCCTGGGGTTGTCTCCAGGGTTTAGGTGGCTTTTGGCTGTCACTCGGTGTTATCTCCTGTGTTTGACTGTTGTTGCTTCTGTCTTTCCTCGGGATTGTCTCCGACGTTTGATTTGATATCTCGCAGGGATATCTCTAGGGTTTAATGTTTACTATAGTCCTCTAGGGCTGTCTCCGGGGTGTGAAAAGATGTTTTTGTCCTCCTGCATGGTTAGTAACAGGAAAATAAAATTTCAATTGTCTACATGATGAGTTAAATGTATTCACCTATACGGCTAAGACATTTGGCCATGAGACGATTACTTACTTCAGCGACAAAGATTTGATGATTGTATCTACATACATGCTTCTAAATTTTCATGAATTATCGGTATGTATTATTATATGTCAATACACTTATATTATTGTCGCATAATCAATAATTAAACTATGTTATTATATTATTTCAGTGCATTCGAAGAGGACACGAATGCTTCTAACCCAAGACTAACTGCACCACAGTTGGAAACATTCACTACTAAAAAATTTCAAGAGTGGTTTAAGAGAAGGGTTGAAGCGAATAACGCTTATGAGCATTTTAGAGATGTTATTTCAGGCCCGTACAAACTAATTAGTTCATTTTCTGGATGCATCATCAATGGGTATAGATTCAAGGTTGATGACTTGAATGAAATGACACCAGTCAATTTTGGCGTTGTCGTGTTGGGAAGCTGCTACCAAGATTCTGAGTCCAATTACTATGGACGATTAGAGGAAGTAGTTGTACTTAATTATCCCAGGGGTAAAAAGTTTGTTACATTTAGGCGACGTTCCACGCCATCTGCCTGACACACCTGCCTACTAGATGTATGCGATTTAGCCAGTTCGCGCAGTATGTGATAGTAGTCTGCCCTCAAGTCAATTAAATTTGATGTAATAAGCATTTACTTTGTAATCTTATTCATTTATTAATAAGAGAATTTATTTTATAAAAGGTTTTATTTATCCATGTTAATTAGTTGAATTAATAAATGAAATAAACCCATAGTAATTGAGCAATGCTTTTAGAATCATCATGATGATCTAAACTTTTGATAGCTCAACACTAAAATGTTCCTAATCGATAGATCACTAATGTGGGGTTACTGATTCTGGATAGATTAGTACATATTATGTTTGCTCTGTTGAAGAGGATGATTGATCTTGTGATCATTTGTGTATAGAGTTACAAGATAGGGTAGAGGTGTTAGAGAGGCAAGCTGAAGAGCACCATGTTGCGTTAGAGCAAAAAGATGAGACGATTGAGGATCTTACTGCACGACTTACAGAGGTAGAACAAAAGTTAGCTCAGACAGAGAATCATAGAGGACAACTATTGGCTGAGATTGAGAACATACAGGATGATCTGAGATAGGAGTCAGCTAAGCGAGCGAGAGCTGAAGACGCTTGGTTTAAGGCTTCCAAACGCGCAGATCTTATTGAAGGCAGGGTGCGATCAAAGAAGGCCGAGATAGATGAAATGGAGTATACTTTCCATACATCAGTTGATAGAGCTCAGGATCGAGTCTTTTATTATCCAGTATAATTCCAGGATTTTTCATGGTACATGATGGATTGCAAAACGATGATTCGCATCATAGAGTAAGAGCTAGCGCAGTGAAGCTGTACGACGTGAAATGTCCTTATAGGTTGCTAGAAGAGTAACAAAATAACATGTGAATTGCTATAAGAGTTAATATGATGTAAATCCCAAATGTTGATATAAATAATAGGATATGATGATGTGAATATGAAATTCTATTATTTCAGGACAGATGATGTAAATAGTAGTAATACTATCTTTGTTATAATTTGAAGCAGAAAATGAATAAACTATAGAAGTTTATTTGATGTGTTATCTGTAAGTGTTTAAGTTAAGTTTTGAATGTTTAAGTAATAGAATAATGATCTCATGGCGAATACTTTAAATAGAAAAATGCCTCCAAGAAGAAGATAAACACGTCAACAAACCCCCGAGGGGTCTACGAATAATAATGAAGTTGATGTCAACCCGGTGCAGCAGCTGGTAAACCTGTTAAGAAGAGCATTTGCAAATCAACCCCAGGCTCAAGCCATGACATTTAAAGACTTCAAGGTTGTTGGACCCCCATAATTTCAAAAGGTCTATGAATCCAGTCGAAACCCAAACACCTGGATCATGGAGATGGAGAATGTATTCGATGTCGCTAGGGTAAGTGAAAATCAAAAGACTGCTTTTGCGACGTTCATGCTGAAGGCAGAAGCTAGCTACTGGTGGCATGTGAATAAGTGTCAAAGTGGTCAGGGGATAATTCTTTGGGATATACTTATGGAGATGTTATTTGAGATGTACTTTCCGCCAAAGTTCGCATAACCAAATTGAAGTTGAAATAGGGAACGATGACGGTGCTTGAGTATGCCGTGAAGTTCAATGAGTTGGCGAGGTTTGCGTTATATCAAGTCAATACTGATGAGAGGAAGGAGAGGAGGTTCGAGCAGGGACTGAAGCCCTGGTTATTTAGTCGAGTCTCAATGTTTCAACTGAATTCCTTTGTAGCTATTTTAGAGAAGGCAATCATCGTAGAAGGGGGAAGAGATGCTCTAACTAAGTATAATCAAGAGTAGAAGAAGAAGAAGAAGAAGAAGAAGAAGAAGAAGAAGAAAAGTGAGAGTGAAATAAGGCGTGCGGTAGCCAGAAAAGGAAGTGGAATGACAGTGTCGCTGCTGGGAATCAGCAAGGAAATCAAAAGAAGAGAATAAAAGCTTGCAGCAACTGCGGGAAGAATCACGTGGGCGTGTGCATGAAAGGTAAAAAGGTGTGCTACAACTGTGGTCAAGAGGGCCATATTGCGACAAACTATCCTAGTCCAAAGAAAGGTGTTGTTTCACCTGTGGATCGAAGGAACCCTTGGCTCGTGATTGTCTTAAGAAGGAGACAGGATGAGCAAGTGGAGGAAAGGGAAACAACAGTGGTGGAAATCTGACAATCACCAGACCAGCACCATCAAATCGACCAACTACCCGAACTTTCAACATGACGGTGCAGGATGCTACGCAGTCAAAGGATGTGGTGTCAAGTATCATTCCAATCATTAATCTAGATGTTTTCATATTATTTGACTCGGATGTTACATGTTTATTCATATCCGATGATTTTGCTAAGAAGTTAGATTTGCCTAAAAAAGAATTAGATTATCCTTTGAATATAGAATTGCGAATAAGGAGGTTATTCTTGTTAGGTTTGTACACAAGAAATGTCGCATAGATATTAAGGGTTATTTGATGACAGTAGACTTAATCCCGATTAAACTTTAGGAGTTTAACGTTATTCTGGGAATGGATTGGTTATTTAACCATAAGGCAGTAATTGATTGTCAAAAGAAGTGTGTAAACCTTATGACTCCGTCAAAAGTAGTATTTTATGGCAACAAGTTGCCTAGACAAGCAAGTTGTCTGACGATGATGCAGACCAGGAGGTTGTTAAGGCAAGGATGTGTAGGATATTTAGCCTATATAGTCGATACCCGAAAGGTAGGTGTGAAGCTGGAGGAGATACCGGTTGTAAGAGATTTCGCGGATGTATTTTCGGACGATTTTCCAGGACTTCCGCCTGATCGAGAGATTGAGTTCGTGATCAAGGTAACACCAGGGACTGCCCCTATTTCGAAAGCCCCGTACAGAATGGCTTTGGTGGAGATGAAGGAATTAATAGTTCAATTGCAATAGTTATTAGACAAGAAGTATATCCAGCCGAACGTATCGTCGTGGGGAGCGCCGGTGTTATTTATTAAGAAGAATGATGGATCGATGCAGCTTTGCATTGATTATAGAGAATTGAATAAGGTCACTATTAATAATAATTACCCATTGTCAAGAATTGATGATTTGTTCGATCAGCTAAAAAGAGCTAAGTACTTTTCAAAAATAGATTTGAGAAGTGGATATCATCAGCTGGAGGTGAAGAAGGAAGATGTACCGAAGACGACATTCAGAACTCGATATGGTTATTACGAGTTTCTGGTAATGTCATTTGGTTTAATCAATGCATCTGCAGCGTTCATAGATTTGATGAACAGGGTGTTTAAGCTATTTTTGGATAAGTTTGTGGTGGTGTTCATTAACGACATATTGGTGTATTCTAAAACTCAAGAAGATCATGTAAAACACTTGAGGGTGATGTTTGAGACGTTAAGAAGAAAGAAGTTATACGCGAAATTTTTGAAATACGAGTTCTAGTTGGAGCGTGTTCAATTTCTTGGACATGTAATTGGTAAGGACGGGATTTCAGTTGATCCAACAAAGGTGGAAGTTGTGATAAATTTGGATCAGCTGAAGATACCGTCAGAGATAAGAAGTTTCTTAGGATTAGCTGGTTATTATCGGCGTTTTATTCAAGATTTCTCAAAAATCGCCACTCCGTTGATGAATTTGACAAGGAAAGCGGTAAATTTCGTTAGGACGGAGAAATGCGAAGGGAGTTTCCAATAATTAAAGAAGAGATTGAGTATGGCACCTAAGTTGTTTTTGCCAGATAATACAGGGAATTTTGTAGTGTATAATGACGCATCGCATAAGGGAATAGGTTGTGTTCTTATGCAAAACAGAAAGGTCATTGTGTATGCATCGCGCGACAGTTAAAGGACTATGAAAAAGGATATCCAACTCATGATTTGGAATTGGTTGCAGTAGTGTTTGCTCTGAAGATTTGGAGGCACTATCTCTATAGGGAGAAGTGTGAGATTTACACGGGCCATAAGAGTGAAGTATATTTTCACACAGAAAGATTTAAATATGCGTCAGAGGCGATGGTTGGAGCTAATTAAGGATTATGATTGTGAAATCATTTACCATTCTAAGAAGGCAAATGTGGTTGCCAACGGATTAAGCATGAATGGTCTGGAGAAGTTATCTATGTTAACTGTTTAAGAGGAACTCATTGTAGAAATGGCTAAGTTGCAGTTGGAAGTAAATTATTTGAAGGAGTTAAAGGAAAGATTATTTTAGATGGAGACTCATTCAACTTTAGCGAACAAAGTGAAAGAAGCTCAATTTCAGGATGAGGAGTGTGAAAACTTAAGGAAAAGAATATCTAAAGGGGAGGAACAGAAATTCAAGATTGATGCTAAAGGATTGTTATGATTCGAAGGGAGAAACTAGGTTCCATCAGTACCAGAAATTAGAGAGGAAATTTTGAATGAGACTTATAACTTGAGATATTCAATTCACCCTGGGAGTACAAAAATATATCAGGATCTTCGACAACATTTCTGGTGGTCGGATATGAAGAGAGAGGTTGCCGACTATGTTGCTAGATGCCTAACGTGTAAGAAAGTCAAAGCAGATCACCAGAGACCAAGTGGTTTGTTACAACCATTGGAAATACCATAATGGAAGTGGGAGCATATCACAATGGATTTTTTGGTAGGTCTTCCAACGACTCAAAAAGGTTATGACACAATATGGGTTATCATAGACCGACTGACGAAATCAGCGCACTTCTTGCCAATTAAGATTAGGTTTAATTTAGATCAATTAGCGAGATTATATGTCAAAGAGATTATTTCAAGGCACGGTGTTCCACTATCAATTGTGACGGATTGAGATCTGTGGTTCACTTCAAATTTCTGGAAGAGGTTATAAGAATGTATGTGAATGCAATTGAGAATGGGCATAGCGTACCATCCTCAAACCGATGGCCAGAGCAAAAGGACAATCCAGACATTGGAGGATATGTTAAGAGCTTGTGTTATAGATTTCAAACGAGATTGGGACGACCATCTACCTCTAGTGGAATTCGCTTACAATAATAGCTATCACGCGAGTATTGGTATGCCGCCTTACGAAGCATTGTACAGGAGAAAGTGCAAGACTCCATTGTGCTAGGATGAGGTCGGCAAAAGACAACTGCTAGGACATGAATTAGTGCAACAAACTGCAGAGATCGTCAAGGTGATAAGAGCCAGATTATTAGTTGCTCAAGACAGGCAAAAGAAATTTGTCGATCAGCACTGACAAAATCAAGAATTTGATGTCGACAATTTTGTTTTCTTGAAATTATCTCCCTAGAAGGGGAAGATAAGATTTGTTAGGAAGGGTAAGTTGAGTTCGAGATTATTGGGCCCTTTAAAGTTCTGAAAAGAGTAGGTGAGGTAGCTTATAAAGTGGCATTACCTCTGGAATTGGAACACAATCACAATGTTTTTCATGTTTCAGTACTACGACCGTACAAACCGGATTATAAACATGTTATTGAATATGAACCCCTGCACGTTGAGAAGGATCTGTCCAACGAAGAAGTTCCTATTCAGATAGTTGATAGGAAAAAGCAAACATGGCCTTTTGACTCTTAGGTTAATTTAACTGATGAGGCCCTTTGTTTTTTTTCAACTGATGCGCGTAATTTCATATTTTATCAGTTTAGTTTACGTGTTTTGGCCAAGTCTAAGAAATAGAGAGAGCAGAGAAAAACATAGAAATTCTGTAGAATGAAGAAGAAGAAGAAGAATATTTAATCAAAGCTTGCAAATCCTTTAGCTAATCAAAGGTAAACTCTAATTTTAATCCTTTAGAAAAAATATTTTGTTGGAAAAAATCAGCCAAGTTATATCAATTCCCTATTTGGATTTAGGTAGATAAACATCTTAGGACAAATTTTTCAATCCCATGTTTTGAAAATGTCAAAAAATTCAAACCAAACATGGGGACTCATCTCAAATAAATTTAGAAAACAAAAACTTGAACTAGATACCCAAGAACAAACATGGTAACCAAACAGATCTTTCGTTTCAAATCCGAAAATTTCACACCATACTGCTGCATATACATTCAACTACAACTCAATATTTGACCAGCACCAAAAGAGAGGAAACATCTCTGTATATTTCTTTTAAAATACATTAAAAAATATATATATATTTCTTTACTTCTTCTAAACCAGTTGATAGTAATTAGGTATGGATTAGAAAGTTCTAGAGTATTTCCTAATCTCGTACATTATTGAAGATATGGAAACAAGATCCTTGTTTAGAACAGACCCACCACTAATTTTCTTTATGCAGTCTGATAGTCTGGTATAGTAAAGGAGCAGTTGAGTCAATGCAGCTCTTAAGATATCCATCCCACAGAGGAAGTTGCTGAAAGAAGTAATAACATCCTTGTGCATCAGCTCTATTGCTGCTTTCCATCTACTGGCAAAGTCTTTCACAAGCGGCTCCACTTCAGTAATAGTAATTGCTCGCTCGGAACCAGAACTTGAGTCCTCAGCTGACGAAGTAAATAGAAATAAGTTCCAATTTAAAAGTTACAAGTATTGTTGATAAGTTGGCATAAAATTTGTTGGAAACTTACAAGCTCTGGTTTTAACAAACTTGATAAGATCACTGAAGTGCTCTAGAAGCAACTCTTCCTACAAGGTAAAACGAACAAACATCAAGTGTAACTGATACTGAAATGACATCTGACTTTCAAGATCTAAACATACAAACTGACCAGAATAACAACTAAGATTGAAAGTTTTAGCTACCAGGGGACTTCTAATATGATGGATGTTTTGGTCAATGATCAGTATGAGAGCGTGTTGTCATGAATCGTATCGTAAATCAAAAATTCTCAGAGAGTGCATCGTTATCATGAATTCTATCGTGAGATAGGAAAAGAAATGAAACATAGTAATTACATATCTAAACATATAGAGAATACAGTTCAATGGACAATAAAACATATTAGCTTAAGCTTAATGCTAAAATCATCAAATAAGGCTGGAAACAAACTTTCAATATCCAAAATATAGCTTGAAGACTCTAAACTAGAGGCTTAATTAATAGTCACCATTGAATAAGTAATATCTATAAAGAAAAAAAAGAGAGGCAGTAAAAAGGAAACATATCTTTAACTATATATACTCCCTCTGTTACAAAATATAAGACCATTATTGACTTTCTAACAGTCCATTTGAGATATTTTCAAACTCAAAATTGATAGAGATTCATTTAACTTTGATCAATATGATCATCAATATTGTGAATTATCTAAAACGTACTACTACTACTAATATTTATTGTTTCGTAATTTTAAATGAATCACGTTAATTTTGAATTTGAAAATGTTACAAATTGACTTTTAAAAAGTCAATAACAATCGTATATTTTGGAACGGAGGAAGTATAAAACTCAAAGTGAAATTAAGTCGCAATTTGCAAAGTGAAGAGCAAAAGTCAACATCAAACTTATGTACTCGTGTCTCCATCTGAGAAAGAGAAGTGAAAAAAGAAAGTGGAAACAAAATCTTTAAAAGAAGACAAGACATTGTATAGAACAAATGCACCTCTTCTGCTAGAAAAAAATGGCTTTAATGTTTTGTTTTAATTCTTATCATGTCCATATCTAACTTAAAAATATATTGTAACCATAACGTACCGTATCATAAGATACAGTGAGTCAAATCGTTGGATACAACTCACTTGTATCGTAAGGTAAGATCAGATGGGTTATATCGTACAATACTACTCACTTTAAGGATACAGTACGATACAATATCGAATTGCTCCTAGTGAAGAGCAAAAGTCAACACCAAAGCTATGTACAAAGGAACATGAAAAAAGAAAGTGGAAACAAAATCTTTAAAAGAAGATAAGACATTGTATAGAACAAATGCACTTCTTCTGCTAGGGAAAAAATGACTTTAATGTATTGTTTGAACTCTTATTATGTCTATATCAAACTTAAAAATGTATCGTTACCTTAACTTATCGTATCATAAGATACGGCAAGTCATATCGTTGGATACAACTCACTTGTATCGTAATATCTGAAGGGTTATATCTTACAATACCACTCACTTTAAAGATACACTAGTGATACTATATCGAATTGCTACTGCATCATATCGTATTGTAAGATAGTATTGTGTATCGTGAGATGCTAACAAAGATTTGAAATAATGTCTTGTTTTGCTAAGTGATTCCATGACTGAAATTTGGATTGATGTAGAAACTTAATCATCACCTGCCTTTCTTTTATGGTTTATTTCTGCCTTGCTTTCTGGTAAAAATTATAATCCAAAAATAAATGATTTTACAAAACACGTGAAAACTAAAATGGACAATCAGCGGTTTCAGAGCTATAATTGCTAATCAGATCTTAACTTAGCTAATTTATCTCATTCATAGAGGAATTTGTAAAACTCAGGGTGCAACATGTACACGATCAATATTGTAACTTGCAATTGCTTCGGAGTGAAAGATATCCGTCCACCGCTAAAGATCCGACATTTAACAAGGACGTGTTCTTGCAGATTGATTCATGTCAAGTAATTCATCAGTGGCAGGGAATATAGTAAGGCTCTTTCGGGAGCACACTAATGACTCTAGCAATAGCTTCAAGAGATACCAAATTAAGCTATTAATTATTTAGTGGATACGTACCACAAAAATGGCTGTGTTGTTCTTTAAAAGTTCTTCAAAGTGCATCTGAATTTTCCCACCTTCAGGACATGCTTCCTGGAATCCAAATAAAAACTAGTGTACATATCACAGCTCCTAGTGACAATTATACTGATCATTTAAACAAATAAGCCATTCATTTGTTAACTGCAAGAGATTTTAAACAGAAACTTCTTTCAATATTTTCTGATCTACAACACACAGTTTGTTTGATCATGTTAGAGAGATTCATTTTTTTTCTTGTTTACCATAGAATAAAAAAAAGGATATATTGCATACCTTTAATACAGCAATTGTCATGTCATAGTTGTTAATTAGAAAAACCGTCTGCAGTTTTGGTTTAGGGAATGTAGTAGCAAGCTTGACAAGCAAGTCATCAACAGCCATTCTAAGTCTTTCCATGTTGAGTTCAAGCTGTAAAAATTGAGCAGCACAATGGTATAAGTATTGTCACTATCAATCAAGAACAATCATTACATATCTTTTGAACCTTCGAATGTCTATAACCTGACCGTCCCCATATTCAACATTGAGGTGAACAAGTGAAGCTGTAAACTCAGCATAGCGCCTCATGACATAGTGAGGATGAACATCATCTTCCCAAAGTGTCTTTATATTGGCATTGCGCAGGCTATTGAGGTGCAAGTCAAATACCATCTTGAAGCGTGGCCACAAAGATATGTTGACCTGTCCAGATGAGTTAAAATTTTAAATTGATCTTGTTTCAGATCATGTCAGTATAAGATCAATGCTAATGCACAATGAAAACAATTCAGTCATCCACCAATTTCAAGTAGTTAGTTACATTGGCTATTGACTATATTCCCGGCCTGGAGTAGATGAAATACAAAAACTTGCAAAATTTGTTCTCCAAGGTTACAATTTTGTTATGGAGAATAAAATGATACACTTACACTTAAATGTGAACAGACAGAACTAATGACTAAAAATCCACTTTTCTTCTATGGTGTTTCATCAGTTGCAGTTCAGAAAAGATTTTGGTTCTCCTCATCTCCATCAATTTCCCACGATAATATTCCACAATGCAAAACTATATCTAATAGCATGATATAAATTGTTGGGCCCTCTATCTAATAGCTTAAGTTTTAGATGAGTTCGTTACTTAACATGGTATCAAAACTATGGATGTGAAAGGTCTTGGGTTCAAATCTTCTCGACCACATAACATAGTTATCAAGGCGACAAGTCGAAGCAAGACGACAGCCGAGACAAGTCGTTAACAATATAAATTTATACAAATAAAATTATATATATTAACATTTATATGAATATTTATATATTTATATTTCTAATGATTTGTAATATTAATGTACCAACTTCAAATTATATAAATGGTGATACATTTGTAATATACTAATATTTAGTTTAATTCAATATAAGCACAAGATAACAATGCATTATATATCATATAATAAAAATTAAATAGTTGCATTGGCCATAGCATAGCACAAGACGAACAATATTATAAAACTATTTTTTTTTCTTTAATCTCTTGAATTATAGTTGAATTGGCTCTGCGTAGGACCGGACCATACCAAAAAAAAAGTAATTACTTTACTTCATGCATGCGTATAGTAGGACAGAGTGCAGGACCATAACCATTAGATAAGTTGGCATGTGTACTATGGTCTAAGCAAGTAAGCATATATCATATAAAAAAAATTAAAAGGAGTCAGATTACCCAAACCCAAAAGAAGATAGAAACACAATACCAAAAAAAAATACAGAGAGCTCCTAGCTATCCCTGTTTGTTTCTCTCAAAAAGAAGATTACCCAAAGGAAAGAGAAGACGAAGAGTAGACTGAAGTAGAGAAGAGAGGAAGAGAAATAGAGTAGAAGGCACCGAAGTCGTCGTTGCCGAAGCCGATGTTGCCGAACCCGAAGTCGCCGAAGTTGTTGGAGTCGACAGGTAAGTTGATTGCTCTCCCTCTTTGTTGCTCTCCCCTTTCTCCCTCTCTGTACAAGTTTTGTTGGCTTGCGAGTTGCAATCGATAGGACGATGATTAGGTTTTAGCTTCCTTTAATTTTTTTTTTATAACCCAGTTAAGTTCTAGTCAAACCATACCTGACCCGAAAATCCAAGTCGCCCGATCTGAAATTCAATCGTCCATGTTGTTGCTAAATCGTCCAAGGCGACGCCTTTTCTAGCTGTGCGCTCGACTCTCTAACTTTCGACCAAGTCGCCTAGACAACTTAATTCTTCCCACCGACCTGACGACTAAGCGTCGCCTAGTCGTCACCTAGGCGACGACTTGATAAGCATGCCACATAATTGTCTTTAAATTAATTTAATAGTGCAAATGCACTTTAATATCTCCCTTCTCTATAAAAAGCTACATTTAAGGGGGAATGTTATCATGATATACATTATTGGACCCTCTATCTAACATCTTAAGCTTTTAGATGAGTTGGTTACTTAACAAGAATTTTTATTGATTAGAGGAGAAAATTACAATACATGAAGAGGATAAGAAGTCCATCCCAAAAGAAATTAAAAAAAAAAAACAAAATGAGCATAACTACATATTAATGAAGCACTGCCTGCCAATCTCTTTGAAGATCGGATAAAGAAATTCCTCCAAAAGCTCCCATTGCATGAGCCCAAAGAGAGAGAAGCACAAAGCAACTCTATTTGTAATTCGATCGCAAAAAATTATAGCATTCCTCTTAATCCAAATTCCCCACAAAATAGCAAAACAAGCACATCTCCAAAAGAATCCTTCTATCATTCGTAAGACCCAAACTCCTAAATTTGCATAGTAAAAGATCCTCCACCAAAAAGGGACATCCAACTTTCACCCATCACACTAAACAAATAGCACCACAACCACCAAGCTCCTTCAAACACATTACACATACATCTGGGGATAAAGATTTGTAAGGCCAATGCCTTTGACGCATATCATTAGTGTTAAGCCGGCCAAGAATTAAGCACCACATAAAAACCTTAATGTTTGAGGAAGCCTTTGCTTTCCAAATATAAGACGCTAGAGAAAAATGATGAACGGGACGAATGACGATAACCCAATAGGTATGTGAAAAAAGAACAACATGAGAAGATTCCCGAAGAATTAAAATACCGAACAAACCTATCCAAGGTGATGCATGACAGATTTAAGATGAAGAATTAACGGGAAATAAACTAGAATCTAAACTCCACGTTTAGACCACTAGGATCTCTCGTGTATCAACTCCACGTATCAACACCAAAATAGATAAAATACCTCTACAATATGAATAAAATAAAACTTCAATATCAGTGGTATGTAGTCTAAATGACTTGTGGGGATTACATCTCTATTTAAATAGACAAAACCCTAATATTACTTGGGAAATAATAAAAGTATTAAACGACTAAAATACCCTTATTAATAATTCATAATCACTAATTAATGTCCTAAATCCTCACTAATAAATAAAAATACATAAATCACATCAACTACTTTTATATTAAACATAATAAAAACTCCAAATAATAAATATAAAAAATCTCCTTTGTTCTTGACTTGGAGTTCCCATCATTCTTCTCTTGTTGTTGAAAACTCGACCTCGAGTTCTATAATGAGAGAATAAACAATGAACTCCTCTGCAATGGAAAAACATTTTGGAACACATTTGACAACATCATCACAAGATAAGGCTCAAAATTTTGGAAAGAGAATTGATGAGAGCATCGCTTTCATATTCAAAGGTGCTGAAAATAAGCTTTCTGGAACAACAAAGTCAACAATGTCAACTTGAATTGGATCAACTTCTCGAATCGTCCTTTCCTCGGTAACGAACAACTCAAAAATCACGTTAGATGTTTCCTCAATTTGTTCCTCATATATAATGTGGTTCAACTTTTGTAACTTCAAGAATTTCCATGGACACGTCACAACTGTCTGTAGCCCCAAAATTTGGAACATCCTCTTGTTCTTTCTCTTGCTCTGCTTGAAGATGTGCCTGCAAATCAATAAGGCCTTCTTTTATAGAGATATGTCATCTTTTAATAAAGAGATGTGATCTTTTACAAAAGAACATATAGAAACAATATCATAGTTAGCCTTTCTAAGTTCTTTTGATTTAACTTGGTGGTGTTTCCTTGCTTCAACTTTTTTTTGTTCATCTTGATATCGACGTTGCAATTCTCCAAGGTATTCTTGTGCATCAACCATATCTCATCTAAATTCTTCCTGCTTGTGCTTCAAATATCTATGACCACGTGTATTAATAAAGTAGTATATTCGGTCACTTTCATCGTCAAGAAACCTAATATACTCTTTTGCTTCAACAATAAATTCTTTAGTGGCTTGAGACATTAGGTGTTTGGGACAATGGGTTATAAAATAAATAAATAAATAATTTATTTGTTTTTATAACTTAAGGGCTTAACTGAAAAGAAAATAAAAAATAGGGGCTAAAGTATGAATTCAAAAAGTGTAGGGGCTGATTTAGAAAGGATGAAAAGGTATAAGTGAAAAGTGTACAAACTACAGGGCTAAAATTTATAAGGTAAGAAAACCATGGGATGTAAACTACAATTTTGGAAATATATTTATAAGATTAGGGTTACTTTCCTAGAGACAGAGCAGCAGACACAATAATAGCACAACAAAGCAGCAGTAGCGCAACATAGCAGCAACGACAAGTTCCTTTTTTTCCCCTCTCAACGAACAACCCCAATGAACAATAACACAGTAACTCCGGTGATGAACAGTATCCCGACGATGAACAATACTCCGGAGATGAACAATACTTTTTTTTAGTACCCAAGATCCCCCAAAAACTGAGAAATTGATAGAGAAACCTTCAGCTCTGATACTAAAAATGATGAAGGCCATATTTAAGATGATGAATTAATGGGAAATAAACTACGATCTAAACTCCACGTTTAGACCACTAGGACCTAGTGTATCAACTCCACTTGTTAACAACAAAATAGATAAAATACATCTACGGTATGATTAAAATAAAACTTCAATATCAATGGTATTAACTATTAAGTCTAAATGACTTGTGTGGATTACATCACTATTTAAAGAGACAAAACCCTAATATTACTTGGGAAATAATAAAAGTACTAAACGACTAAAATACCATTATTAATAATTACTAATCACTAATTAATGTCCTAAATACACACTCATAAATAAAATACATAAGTCTCATCAACTACTTTTATATTAAACATAATAAAAACTCCAAATAATAAATATAAAAAAATCTTTTCTTTGTTCTTAACTTAGAGTCCCCATCACAAGGATTGAGAAAAGGAAGCTGAATTAAGAAGTTGAATAAATAAAGAGAATTCATCGTCTCTCTATCATTTAAATTATGGAAAAAATAAAAATCCCAAGAAATTGAACCTCCCTCACAAGTGTAGAAAGAAAAAGAAAAGGGAAAAGCTGTACTTGGCTAGAAGCAATATGATGATAATGTCATAATGATATAGTTGTGTGTTCTTATTATTAATTGGTTCAAGCATTGTTTATCACATTAAATTGCAATCTCAGATTAGATTTCAACATATTCTTCATACAAACCGCAGGCCAATGCATCTCTAAAGATAAACTTGATTCAGTTGAATGCATATTTCATTCAATTTTCCTTTTACAATTACAACGAGGTATTATAATGCAGAGAATAACTACTGCAAAAAGAAGTTATGAAAGCCACAAGTGCAACTATAATGCATTGTGTGCGTGTGCGTGTGTGAGTGAGAGAGAGAGAGAGTGTGTACAAGAGAGAGAGTACAAGGAACTTCATCTTGAACAGCTAAGATTATATGTGGAACACCCAATCAACAGATACATACCTTATCTAAATATGAATCCAAGCATGGTATCCGGCGGCGAGACATTATGAGCTGGGAAAAAGAAGAGAGTACAAGTAACAAATTGTTTGTAATGAAATCAAAGCACCAAAGATAGGTTAAAAGAACTTTTTATATAACTAACGAGTTTAGAGACTGAACAGAAGAATTTACAGATTCTGCATTCAAGATAGAATGATCTCTAGCCGTAATAATATTGCACTTGTATATCAATGCTTCTAAGTTCTAGAGACTCTGAACAGAGAAATTTACAGAGTCTGCATTCAAGGAAGAATGATTTCACAACAGTTACACTAAGGCACTCATATATCAATGCTCACGTCTCATTTCAGACGTGATGTCCTCAAAGAATACACTTTACAGTGCATAAAATATAGAATGGGAAGAAAATATCAAGATTTATAGAAGCTTACTATCCAAAACTGAATTTCAATGTTATATATACATATATATCTTCAAAGATAAATTGCCAGATAAAAATTATTGGATTTATTTTGGAATACTAACTATGCATCTGAATACACTTTTGAAAAAGAGGATTGATAATCGAAAGTTTATATGACAATCTCGGATGTTGATTCTTATTCTTTCTTCTTTTTTTTCTTTATAAATAAAACAACATTATAACCATCATGAAAAGAAAAGGACAGATACATAATGGCAACGGGATTCATCATTTTCATTCCAAAAAATAGTCTACTCGTCTTTATTGCACAAGTGCCCAACAACCAGATGATATTCATATTATCACTAGGGAACTTCTAAAGTTTTGAGTCATGCAAACAAGGGTGTAAAAAGTACTGACAAATGTGCTTGTTGAAGATGAAATTGGAACTTTCATCTGCACATTGCTTCCCAAAAACCAAATGAACAATCACATAGAAAACAATCAATCTTTAGCAGACAAAAGTCAAAAACCCAACTGAATCATGTAGTCCTTTACCAAGACAGCATTTCTCACCCAATATTTGTGTTGAATTGATTAGTCTATGGATTACAGACTAAGGCCTCTCTCTATATCACTTGTGTTGTTTTAAGAACCACCCTAGGAGTAAATTTAAGTTATTCTTTCTAATGGAATTTTTGTAAGTTTATAGCTATTAGGTTAAAGGATGGTGGTAGTTTTTTGTAAGTTTATAGCTATTAGGTTAAAGGATGGTGGTAGTTTCGAGTATGCTTCTAGTATGTGCTGCTGAGTAGTATAAATAGGAGTAAGGGATGTATTTCCATTTCAAACTTGATTTGAATGAAATATTGAATTGGGAGATATTTTATCACCCTTATCCCCTTCCTCACCTAAAATTTTCCTTTTCTGCCCATTATCTCTCTGATTCTCCCTCCAACTATATTTATGAAATCTATTTTTTATCTATCGGTTTGCATTTTTGTTAGGACCCATCTTAATCCTTACAATTGGTAGCAGAGTTCTTCTATCCTTGGAAGCATTTTCTTCTTTATCTTCCCATAAAAATACCATTAAAACCCATTGTTCATCTTCTAGCACCGAATCAACTCGCTGAGTTAGCTTAGTCCACCACCATATCAGCCAAAACCCTAATCCCCTCAAATCTCTTGGAAACCTACTAGGCTTTCAGCCCATTAATTTCTAACCTAGATCAGCCATTAAAAACCTCAAATCACCTCCAAATTCAACCCAAAAATAATAAAAAACATAAATAATAATTATAATAATAATATATTAAATTAAAACATCGCTGATTCCCGAGTAGATAGAAAAATCCTTACAATAGCAAACTTTACCCTATCCAAATCCCACCATCAGCCCGTGAAAGCCTTTGCGCTTTGTGATTTGTCAATCCCGAGCTTAAACAACATTAAGGCCATATCGAAGCCAGATGTAATCGGCAAGGTCTTGTTTTAAGGCTTGCCACTCGGTTATCAAAGTGGAGATATATCAAGTACTCCAAATATGAAATAACTCTTGCTACCCTCCCTACTTCTGCATTATAGAGGTGCATCAGGTGTTATATATATGTACATATATACACATATGGTTTCATTTATAAACCCAAAGAACGGTTAGCATTTGTGCCCAAAAGTGAATTTATATCAAAGCCCTAAATACTTTTATTAATTTTTCAAATTATAAGGATATTTTGTTAAAACACCAAAATCGAGAAGGATAAACCTGCAACCAAACAAGTGTTAAACTCGTACCCAAACAAGTGCTATTTTGCCGAATTAGAATTTATCATCGTCTAAAATAATGTTGCAAGGAGATTCAAATAGAGTAACCTTGCTCTACACAAATACTAACCTACTCCCTTCTTAGGGTGGTTAGCAGAATCCTACAGACATAAACAGATACATATACACACACATATATGTTCAAGATCATGATACAACACATAAGTACCCATATTAAGGAATTCAACAACAGAAAAAATTATAATAACGGGTGTACACATTACCTGGTGTCGATGTATGATGCATATCATAAGCATCACACCTATCGCATCAAAACAATTTGGAATGATCGAATTGAAGTGCTCATCAATAACAGCAAGTGGACCTAAAAGACGTTAGAGCACATGAGACTTACTGAAAAACACATATATAATTCAACAAGGATAATGATACTAGTCCCATGTCCATGTTTCTTTAAAGTGACGGTTCTAATTGCTTAGATTTCACCACCATAAGAGTTACTTCAAACTACATTCTGGTTAAAAGGACTTGTAAGTGCGTCAAAACTGCAGCTGACATTTCATGTTCAACAAGAGATATCTTGTAGAAGGCTAGCCATCTAAAAATTGAGGGATGTAGGTAAAATAATAAACTTTTCAAATTTTATTTATTTATATTATTTTAGATAAATAAACTCTTCAAATTTATTTATTTGTGTTTTTCTGATAAATAAGCTCTTCAATTTGTCATTGTTTCAATGGTGCATGCTTGAGAGATATATTAACTAATATTTAAGCAAACGCATTACCAGTACCTGCAAATATTTCACTAAATATGGATTCTTCTCCAAAAAAATCAGCACAAAAAAGGTACCTGTGATTATAAAAAATAAATAACAAATACATAAGACATTTTTAGAGAAAAAATGTCTTCAATTATTTTGAATAGAATTAACAGAGGAAACAATTGTCTACTCAGAAGTTGCAGAATCCATGAGCAGCTTGTGCAAGCTCCTGAAAAGGACTTCATAAGGATACTTTTTGGAGCTGGCTTCAGCTATATGTGGTATTAATGCAGGTTCATCAATTTCCTGAATATATTAGAGATTTAAATTACAAGTCATAAAGAGAATATAAACATGACATGATAAATTTGCCATTAATATAATAATAAGCAGCATAGAATCATAAATCCATAGATTTTTCTTTTGCTCTTCTTTTTACTTTTTTCCATGGGGGGAAGGGGGGGAGGGGGGAGAGGGGGGGAGGGAGGGAAAAAAATAATTCCAGAATTAGAACCTGAAAAAAGATCGAACACAATGCACTACATCAGTTAGTTATCACTTTGCACTTTCAAGGTTTCTATTTGTTGCTTCAACTTTTACGTTTTCAGTTCTCGTTTCATTTTATTCATTATTACCTTATTTTACTTTTGACAAAATATTGTTTAAGATGTAGTAGATAGAGTAGAAAATAGGAGGACAAGTAGTCCACCAAAAGAGGTAAATCCCAAATCAAAAGTAAACGCAAGAACCTAAAGAGGAGATATCAAAACTCGCAGAACATCCAAAAAAGCCAATCCAAGAAGACCACCCTATCCCATAATAAATCATAAGTAGGTGCTGGTACGGTGGTACCTAAAAATTCAAGTGTTAAGCTCGTTACAAAGACACTTACAGCATATAATGCACATCTTGACAGCAACATTTCTTTACCTAGCACAACACAATGGAAACGCATGCAAACAAATTATCCGCTGAGAAAGACACATCCAACTCTAGCCTAAGATCCTAAATAACCTACTCCAAATCGTCATTGCTACCGGACAAGGTACACACAAGTGAGCGTGATTCTCCTTATTACCAGTGCATCCGAAAGTTTAAAGAAGTCAGAGGAAGAAAATAGTTGGGCAACTGTAAAAACGAGGGTACATGAGATTTCTAAGAATTGGCAACACTGATAGAAAGGGGAAGGGGTAGGAAAACCCTTTGATAGGTGTAATCAGCTGTTCTCAGGTGCCCCAATCCAAAGATGGGGCCTTGTAAGACCCAATATCGGCAAAAGATCAGTGTTTATTTTTTTCCGAATCATGGATCACCAAAAGGCCTTAATCTAGAAACGAAATTTAGCTTTCCAAATAAAGTTAGCTAAAAAATAGGAAAAGGGATCCGAAATTTGACTAAGATAAGCCAGAAAGATTTTCTGCAGAATAATCAAGAACTCAAAAGGGTTTAAACGCTCTTTGTCAGGGCGGATGATAAACTACAGGTGTCAAGTGAGTTTAGAAGAAAGGTCAAGTCACTTGCATCCCTATCATTATCATTTCTAAAGAATGGGTACCCTCTTGAGACTATAGAAACAGGGGATAAGAGCATTATGAAGACAAGATACACAAGCTGGATTAAAGAAGATAAAATCTGAGAAATAAACCTCTACATGATCCAATAAGTGATGTTAGTTGAGGAAAGAAGATTAAATTCTACAGGCCCAATAACTGATATTAGTGTTGACAACTCATGCATTCCTCTGCACAACAGTTTTAATCTTAATCACTTTCTGCTACAAGGAATCAGGCTCCAAAAAGGAATTGACACAAAAAATACTGCACTCTAGAGCAATGAGCAACACCTCTATCGGGGGTATTTTTTACCATTTCACCACAAGGGAGACGAAAACCCTAGCCTCACTTAGCCTTAGGATTACAGACCCCCCAAAAAAAAAAAAAAAAAAAAATCCTTCTACACCTGACCACAGGAAATCTCTTATAAGTCTCTGAAGTCTATATCAGCCACACACAGAGGATTCATTGAAAAGATACAAGAATAGAGACGAACGCTGCAAAAGGAAAACCTCTACCTCCAACAAAGAAAAAACCATATTCTACTTCATTTTAATTTTCTTTTATTCTTCTTTTAGGTGTAGTATATGTCGTTTTTATTAACCATCTTGAGAATATTGGTCCTGTTTCAATTAAAGATGTCTTGTTGAGTTCTTTTATATATAACATTACATCTAATTCAATGTAGCTTTCTGCTCAGAACGCACAGGGTTTTTCCCCATCTTTTCCAATCATTTATGTTATGCATAAAACAATTTCCTCTTTCACACATCAATACACTGAACTATTATATTGATAATCTAGCATTTCTGTCTTACAGAGATTCAGGAAGAGCGCACTTTCAATCATGGAAAACCATATATCTTGAAATAAAGAATAGGATCAGATTTAAGTTTTGAACATGAAATCTGAATCTTGGATCAAGTTTACCATGTTATTGTAGAGGTATGCAGTAATATATAACAGACTGACTATGACATGCACAAAAGTATCAAACACAAAGCAAGTGTATGATTTTTTCTACGCCTACATTCAGCTCACCTCAACTCAACTTCCACATTTTACCCCAAACTAGTTGGCTAGGCTGACGATGAATCCCATATGTAAGCGTAAAAGTAGAAAGGAAAGAAATCAAAATAACAAATGTGCCTAGCTAATACACATACTTTTGAAATTTTAATTAAACATGCACAGAGAAGTTTGTGCCTGAAGCTTCATATAGACATAATGAGACTGTATCCCAGTAGTAGTGGCATCAAACCTTGAGAATGTTTATCCTATCTCCTAAAGCAAAAACAGCAGACCGGTTCTTCAAAGGTTCTCTTCCTCTTGAAAACAAACTAGTGCTTCTGGCCTCAACGCCTATCAGATCGCTGGATGTTGCAATATCCAACTGTAACTTCTCCAATGCTTGAATATAAGCAAGAAACTGTGCGCTTAGAACCTACAATATAAGAAGATATTGCTTCAGTATGTCATACAGAATTTCGCTATCATATATATTTTGCATTTAACATTAGCATAATCTGATCACAGGATGTCGCTATATCCAAATGCAAGTATGCAACTTCTCTAATGCTTGAATACAAGAACAAAATTGTGCACTTAAAACCTGCAATTTAGAATATTAGTATACACATATCACTCAATTAAAAAACACAACTTCTCTATCATATATTTCGCTTTACATAATCACAAATATGATTATAGCATAAGAAATGTAATACCTAAATCACCTGTTCTGAGGTGATAATTGAACATGCTTCTATCACAAAACTACAAAAATATCTTCGTGAACTAATTGAAGGAGCAATGATCTAAGCTTACAGAAACGAAAATTTTCCAACACTATTAACCAAGTGTAGTATCAGTTAACTGCTTAAAACTTACAAGCATGCACATATCAAATGGTACGATGTGTTAGAAAAGAAAAACAATCGCACATAAGACGCAAATTTTTACGTGTTTCGCCAAAGGCTGGGTAGGTTACTCCAAGTTGGGTGGCAAATCAGTCTCACTATGTCAGAAAATCGTACATAATACAATACGGTGCAAGATCCCCTCCTTATATAATGAAATATAAGAGCGCCCTAATTCACCCCTAAAGTACAAAACTACCCCAAAATTTTGGCCTGGATGATGCTCTTGGACCCCAGCTCAGTTATTCATAGCGGCAAACAACATCAAATTATGCTTGTGATGGCCCGGTCCTTCCGCTACAGACATAACGGCCCTCCTCTCCAGGAACATGCCCAATCACCTTTTGAGGTAGCTTTACAATTATCTCTAAATCGGATCATGTTCAAGAGTATAACAATGTTATAAAAGACCACAAATTGCAACTTTATGTTGTATTATAGGCCGAAAAAAATATTCATTATAAAAGAGAAACTTAATAATAGAAAACAGCTTTCAGATTAAGTATGTGAAATCCACGAAGACAAGTACAACGTCACTCCTTTATATTATTATCTTTTGAGTTGGGTTATATCAGACACTTTTTCTTTCCATTTCTTTTGTAAAAATATATGAAGCTAAGTAGATGATCACTGCCAAATCATAGTGTTAAACGATAATAATTTGCAGTAAGCCAAAAGTACACTGCTAGCTTACAGCCAAGGCATAAAAAAAAAGCTTCATGCTCACTTTGAGTGTTCCAAAGGTCCTAAATATCTAGAAGTATTGTGGTTCTGGGTCCCACCTGCTTTCATCTCACAACAAAAGTTGGCATACCACTTATTGCAACTTCAACTTGGTAATTATCATAAAAAGATGTTGGCATGTTGCCGTCTTCAAAAGAAGGAAAAGAAATAATGAGGCCAAATTTAGCAGAGAAAATTTGGTAAAATTGAATGGTATTGGTAATGCTAGTTCATCTGCAGCAGAGAGATAACCATCAACAATTTGAACAAGTTAAAGTGGTTTTACATAGTACTGTTACAGGGTACCTTAACTTGTGTAAAATGGAATGGTATTGGTAATGTTAGTTTATCTGCAGCAGAGAGATAACTTTTAACAATTTGTATAAGTTACAGGTGGTTTTACATGATGAGCTCCCTTCAAGATCAGTGGGTCCCTCTTACGAAGAAGAGCTAAAAAGAGTATCAAACAAATTTTCTAGGATTACGTTAGCTAAGTTCTGTATTAAGGTTTTATCAACAAAGAAAAAAAAAAGTTCTATATCAAGGCATTTGATCACACTTTTTCTAAGCAAAATTTTTAATCAAGGATAGCATCGTTGTACTCCATCTAAAGCTAACGAGAACCACGAACCCTAGCATAACATATTTCAGTCATTAAAATTTGAAAATGAAAAACTTTAATACATTAAGTTATTAAGTTACATCATTTACAGTAATCAGTAAAGCAGTAGGTTCACTATCACTCCTCACAAACATCAATGAAAATATCTGTGTCGGCTGATAATGAATAAAAGTGTAAGAGTGTGCCATACTGCCATGTGTTGGGTGGTAGAGGCGGCATTGCACACTCTTGGAAGAGAGGGTTTAGGTTTGAGGACAAAACACAGAAGGCAGTTCCACGCGTGCGCGCGCGCGCGCACATACGCACACAGTGAGAGAGAGAGAGTTCGTGCAAAGCCTAGTAGTAAGCTCGTGTGGGATGGGACCACAACCACAAATGATGTTTCACCTTCTAAAAGAAAAAGGAGACAGAATTAAGGGATCTGGATTACTGAACTAAAGAATCTCTTAATCTATTCTAATGTTACAACTCTAAAGAGATTGAATGATGGAGAAGCAACATATACTGTATTTATAGGTAATTGGTGAGACGTGTCCGTGAGCAGTGCAAGGGTCTACTTTATTTATTTTTTTAAGCTGTTGCCAAGTAAGTGTTTCATACATGAAAAGGCCTGGCCCACTTGGTATTAAAGCATTGATTTGACATTACTAGAAGCTGAGCGATTGACATCTGTCCCTGTCTCAGGTTATGGAAGTATTAAGATAATCCCATTGGAGGAAGTGTTACTTGAGCCACCAAGCCATATACCCTTAAAATTTCCAAAGGTGGGCAAAAGCAGCAATTCCCTTGTGCCAATTACTGTGCACTCAGGCTAGCAGGGGCTTCCTAGGTGCCCGACCCAGGAGAATCTGTCTAGAGTATGATAGAGCTGTTCCCAGATATTGAAGATTCTCTCTCCAAGACAACTTGATGGGACCCTGCCTAAAATTGGGCAAATGTTGCCCCTAGACAAAGGTGAGATGAAGGGAGCCAAAGTACATGGGCATTTGGGAAGAACTGGTCATACATGTGGCGTAAGGAAATAATATAATACTACACAAATCATGATGATAATTGAAGAGCATTTACCTTGTTCATTGTGTCAATATATGCTGCACGAACCTCGGTATATATCTCCTTCCCATGCTCCTTTAGAAAGGAGACAACATACCTGCATGTTCAATTAAGCTTCAATTCACTTATGTTAAACTTGTGGTTACCCAAAAACAACTAAAACAACTCATAAAGAGGACATAAAAGTTTAATAGTAAGTTAGTAACATTATGAATAATAGAACAAAAAACCGAAAATTAATATACAGTTTCTCCAAGTATATCATAATTAGGGTCGTAAATGGAGTTTGAAATATCTGATATTCGCTCTGAAAATTTGTATCCATATTTGCGTCAAAACGGATAATATCTGTATCCGTGTTCAAAGCGAATACATATATACACGTATAAATTTCTAAATATTACACATACATATACATGTATAAATTTCTAAATATTTGCGTCAAAATGGATATTATATGTATCCGTAATATTAATATATATATATATATATATATTTTCTAAATATTACATATACACATACGTGTATATATTTCTCATTTAATATTGGTATACAATATATGAGAATATTAACATCAATTTATTATATACTCCCCTTCCAAAATTAGAGATACAATTTGACTTTTGATGTCAAAAGACGGCACATTAAACTTTAAAATTTTTATGACTCGTAAAAGTTTATAATAAAATAAATTTTGTGATTAATAGTTTTTGTTATATACTATACAAGTGTAATAATTGCATCAACTAAAATTAAATAAATTCACATCAATTTGAAGTTTAATATGTCGTCGTTTAACCTCAAAAATTAAATTGTATCTCTAATTTTGGAACGGAGAAAGTATCTTTTATGGTTGTTTTATGATATACGATATAAATAAAAAAAAAACACATATTATAACTAGTTTTATTATTTTATTTAGTTGATTATATTTTATTTAGTTGATTATACATCATTTTTAATTATTAGTTGATTAAGTGAATATTTTTTTGGTTATTAATTTAACATTGTGCAAGAATTTAAAAAAAATTGAACTTTTAAAAGTTTATGTTGAATGGATGCAGATGCAGATACGGATGCGGATGCAGATGCGGATACAGGTATTAGGATATTTGATATATTTCTTCATATTATATTGTACAAAACGGAAACAGATAATATTCTTATTCGAATATTATTTGTTCAATACGAATACGGATATTTCATATTACATATCCGTTAGATATGAATGCGAATATTAAAATTTATTTTCGGATACGGATATATTTGTATCCGCATCCCCAAATATCCATTTACAGCTAGATTCATAATGTTCCATAACTAGAAAGGCATATGAGCATGTGAAAATTTTGTTGGAGCCCACTTTACCAAGACCAAATCCATCATCATCTCTCTCCATAAATACTACTTTCGATTCTGATTTGATTTTTCAGGGATGGAAAGAGGAGTTTTTCAGTTACAGATTTCAAATTTGAAAGTTGAAGGAAAATGTAAAATGTGTGCACCTGTATTTAGGGTACACACCCCCAATATATAAGTAATAAAATAGCAATTACACTTATTAAGATTTTTTCCTCACTCCATTCTATCTTCACACTTTCTCATGACATAAGAATATTTTATATACTACTAACTCCATGAATCAAAACTATCTGAAACAATATGAAAACACAAAAGCTTAAAGTCCATGAGTTATTATATCAAAATATCATTGATATTGGCTCACACTGTAACACCTCAGTCCCACATCGAAAGATACGAGAAAAATTTGTTTGTATATAAGGAATTAAGTAACTACCAATAGTACCTTCAAGTCATGACCTTTTGGGTGAGCCTGTGGTGGGCTATGATGACCCAAGAATATACTATTGGGCCAGTAGTTTAAGGCCTTATCTGGATGGATTCGATTCGTACTTAGGATTTGACCCAAAATTTATTCCGGACTCGGGATTTGACCCATCATATGGTATCAAAGCCGACTCTCGAAAGCTCGGGTCGGGTCATCCAATCGGGTTGCCGCACAAGTCCCACATCGAAAGATATGAGAAAAATCTGTCTGTGTATAAGAAATTAAGTTGCTACCAATAGTACCGTCAAGTCATGACCTTTTGGGTGAATCTGTGGTGGGCTAAGATGACCCAAGAATATACTATTGGGCCAATAGTTTGAGGACTTATTTTGATGGATTTGATTCGATTCGGACTTGGGATTTGACTCGAGATTTGTTCTGGACTCGGGATTTGACCCAAGTTGTTACATATGGTATCAAAGCCCTCTCTAGCCATTGTGGGATAATACCGACTGTCTTAATGTCCACACCTCCGGACCTCCATCTCTCTATTGTGGGATAATACCACCAGCCTTCATGTCCCCACCTCCGGCGGCAACTCGATTAGATGACTCAGCCCGAGCTTTAGATAGTCGGCTCTGATACCACATGAAACAACCCAGGTCAAATCCTGAGTCCGAAATAAATCTTGGGTCAAATCCCAAGTCCGAATCGAATCCATCCAAATAAGGCCTTAAACCACTGGCCCAATAGTATATTCTTGGGTCGTCTTAGCCCACCACAGGCTAACCCAAAAAGTCATGACTTGAAGGTACTATTGGTAGCAACTTAATTTCTTATACACAGACAAATTTTTCCCATATCTTTCGATGTGGGACTTGGGCGGCAACCCGATCGGATGACCCAACCCGAGCTTTCGAGAGTCGGCTTTGATACCATATGAAACAACCCGAAACAAATCCAGTAGGAATAAATCTTAAACAAATCCAGTGAATCGAATCCATCCAAATAAAGCCTTAAACTACTGGCTCAATAGTATATTCTTGGGTCATCTTAGCTCACCACAGGCTCACTCAAAAGGTCATGACTTGAAGGTACTATTGGTAGTTACTTAATTCCTTATATACAAACAAATTTTTCTCAGTCCCACATCGAAAGATATGAGAAAATTTTGTTTGTATACAAGGAATTAAGTAACTACCAATAGTACCTTCAAGTCATGACCTTTTGGGTGAGCCTGTGGTGGGCTAAGATGACCCAAGAATATACTATTGGGTCAGTGGTTTAAGGCCTTATTTGGATGGATTCGATTCGGACTTGGGATTTGACTAAGATTTATTCCGAATTTGACCTGGGTTGTTTCACTCACCTTTTGAATTTCATCAAACCAAAAGCCTTCATATACAAAAGAAAACCAAAGAATGACAGAAGCATCAAGGAAACTCCATCAACAGCACACAACACAAAATTAAACACATAACCAACTTCAACAAACTGAAATATCATCACTCAGTAAAGTGTACTACAATTACTTATCTAAATTTAAGACGTCTCTATAATGTTGTATAAGACTTGATCAAAAAATTTATATATTCTACTTATCTTCTTAATGATGAAGAGGGCTGGCTATAAGGCAGGAATTGGTGATGAAATTGATGAATTCTCTGCAGAATTTTTGGATCGTTTTGACTGTCAAAAGTCAAAATGAACACCTTCTGAAATATATTTGATGACAGGCTTTGATATGGGAAAAGATTTTATTGTTGATTGTTATCTACACTTTCCTTTTCCTTAATTTTAGGCAGTCCCTTGATTGTAGTAATTGGTTAGAACTTTTCAATTTTTTTTGTTATTTCATTCATCCTTGCTCACCCCATATTAAGGGTTGTTTGTTACCATTGCAAGGCAATTTATGATTTCAAATAAAAGTTTCAACAAGGATTTGCTTCCTGCTTTTTTGTCTTCACCTAGTGGATTCTAGGGAACGTTTACTAGAACGATATCTAGTCCTGCTTTTGAACTGCGCCAAGTGGTATCGTAGATTTTCAGTGATCCGGTATGGCGAACTACGACGGAGACTAAGCTAACCGTGGAATTAATGCTTTATGGACTGAATTGGAGGCTCAAGGACAAATAAAGGAACGGGGATTCCAGCAGCTCTGTGATTTCATTGCCACCCTGAGATTCAATGACGAAGGAGTTCTCAACGGCAGTAGGAATAATCGTGCTTAAGGTTTTAACCAAGGACGACCTTATCGCAGGTAGACAACCTATGCAAATGACTCCGAGATGACGAGGATGGAGGCTATGCAGAATATGGGAGAAAAAGAGTGACCGGGTCAACCAAGTGCAGATGAATACCGTCTCAAGGTAGACATTCCTAATTTTTCTGGTAATCTAGACATCGAGTCCTTTCTTGATTGGTTTTACGAGGTAGAGAAGTTCTTTGACATGACGGATGTGGCGGAGGAAAGATAAGTTAAGATTGTCGCCTATAAAGTGCAAGGAGGAGCGGCTGCTTGGTGGGATCAGTTACAAAACACTCGGCGATGACAAGGGAAAGGGCCCGTGCAAACGTGGTACGGAATGAAGCAATTTTTGCAAGGACGATTTTTACCACCAGATTACCATCAATACTTGTTTCGGAAATATCAGAATTGTACTCAAGGTAATCGAATTGTAGCCATCTACACAGGAATTTATAAGGTTGTTATCCGGTTGTAATCTGTCGAAAACAGAGGATCAGCAAGTAGCACGATACATTAATGGGATAGAAGTTTCGATCCAAGATCACATGGGATTGTTTACAGTAGAAGAGGCTCACAACATGGCGTTAAAAGGCAGAAGGAAGGGTGGCACAACAATCCAAAAATCGTACCACGTTGGATTCATTTCGTCAACCTTTAGCCGCAGACAAGAAGTTGGTTAACGGTTTACTCAATCACCTATTTTCAACCGTAGTTCAGTAAGCACAGGCAATAATGGTGATGAAGCTCATAAAGAAGGCACTATTATTAACAAAGGTGCAACACAAAAACCCAATGTTAAACCAACTAGTGATAAATAAGTGTTATAGATGTCAAGGGTTTGGCCATAAATCCAATGTTTGTCCTACGCAACGAACATTGAATCTAACAAACTACGGAGAAGATGGTGAAGACCATAGTTGTTAAGGCGTCGCCTAGACGTCGCCAAGGCGTCCAGTCGGCAGGAGGCACACAAGGCGACCGAGCAACTTGGTCTTGGGTTGAAAGTCGAGCGCCTAGCCAAGGCAGTCATCGCCATGGATGACTCGGCTTCGACTTTGACGACATTCCGGCAAATCGAGCGACTTGGCCACTCCGGATCGACCAAAATGTCAGCTGGGTTAAAAAAAGGAAACGACGTCGCATCACAGTAAAGTCGATTTGCGCAGTAGAACTTAGAAGAAGATCAAGACTGTGAAGTCGACTGAGATTCCGAGAGAGAGACTGTGAGAGCGAGAGTCTTCCGTGACAACGGGCGCCATCTTCGCGAGTGGCGACGGCGGCTGAATGCCAGCGAGTGGCGACAATGGCGTTGCTTAACGACTTCGATCGGCGAGTTCTTCTTCTTCTTTTTTCTCCTTTACTCTCTGTTGCGCTTACTCCTTGTTTACTCGCGTCATCGCTTCGCTTTCTTTTCTTTATCTTGACCGCTTTTTTTTTTGTTCCCCGGATGCTTATCCTTATCCTTTCTTCTGTGACTATTGGTTATATATATATATATATATATATATATATACTTATCCTTTATGTTAACCGATGGTTATATATATATAATTATATATAAATATAATTATATAATTATTATAATAATATAATATAATATAATAATAATAATAAGTTATATATATAAATATAAATAAATTATAATAATATAAATATATATATGTGTATATACATTTATATATGTATTTATTTATATTTTATATATGTACTCTTTATATTTTATCCATTGATATGTAACATTTATCTACTTGATGTGGTTTATAGTGGTACAATTTATATGCTTTATTTTTTAATTGTTATTGCCAAGTATTTACATAATTGTGTTTTTAATGTTATTCCATAGTATTATGTTTTGGGTTTTAATGTATATGAAATTTTATTACCAACATATTTGTTAAGTAAAATAAATAATATATAAATTGCACAATGTAAACGACTTATCGCCATACGGACGCCATGGCGGTCGCCTTGTCGCTTAAAGGCGTCCCCGGCGATGGCTCATCCATACGACTCATGTTATACCATGACAACTATGGTGAAGACGAGCCGGCACATAAAGATGACTTGGAGAATGCAAAGGAAAACGGGGAGCCTGTTTCATGTGTAATTCAGAAGTTGTTATACCAAAGCAAGTGGACCCTTCTCAACGTCATCAAATTTTCCATTCACAATGCTTAGTCAAGCTGGAGGTATGTAATATGATAATTGACAATGGAAGTTGTGAAACATCGTCTCTAAAGCATTAGTACAACACTTGGGAGTTGCCTACAGAATCTCACCATGTTCCTTATGATGGATCAAGAAAGGCCCTTCTATTAAAGTAACTAAAAATTTTCGTGTTCCTCTTTCAATTGGCAAGTATTATTCTAATAATGTGATATATGATGTTGATATGGACGCATGTCATTTGTTACTTGGGAGGCCATGATAGCACGATGTAGATGCCACACACAAGGGTAGACAAAATATTTATTTTTTCTGGTGGAATAATAAAAAAATTGTTATGCTACCCGTGGAGAAAAATATTATCCAGATCACCAAAGGTGGGATGTCAGCTCTCTCTATATCTACACGCGGTGAATTTTTAGGGACCTCAAGGTAACCAAAGAGCTCTTAGTACTTGCAGTGAAAGGAGAAGTTAATCCACCAGTTGACATTCCAGACAAAGTTGTACCTTCACAAGAGAAATTTCATTTAGTCATTCCTGAAGACTTACTCCAAGATTTACCACCGCTGAGGAATATTCAACACCACATTGATCTAGTCCCTGGGGCTAGTCTCCTAAACCTGCCCCATTACATGATGAATCCACAAGAGACTGAGATAATGAAGTAGAAGATTGAGGAGTTGCTGAAAAAAGGACACATTCAAGAAAGTATGAGCCCTTGAGCAGTTCCAGCCTTGTTAACACCAAATAAATATGGTACTTGGCGCATGTGTGTAGATAGTCGTGCTATAAATAAGATCACAGTTCGCTACAAATTTCTAATACCATGGCTAGATAATATGCTAGAGAATTTGGAGGGTTCCAAGGTATTCTCAAAAATTGACTTTCGCAACCAGTATCATCAAATTCGTATCAAACTTGGGGATGAGTGGAAAACAACATTCAAAACAAAGGAGGGTATGTATGAATGGCTTGTTATGCCTTTCGACTTATCCATTGCACCGAGTACTTTCATGCGATTAATGAATCAGGTACTAAAGCCTTTTATTGAAAAATTTGTTATAGTTTATTTTGATGATATTTTAAAAATATAGTCAAAATGAAGCAAATACTAACTGTATTGCGTAGGGCTGAGCATTTGGTTATAACCGAACCGAATAAGCTATTCGGTTATAACCGAAAATCGAAATTTTCCTATTTTAAGTATCCGAACAACAACCCGAATTGTAAGATAACCGAATAACTGAATTTATTATTCGGTTATTCGGTTAATAACCGAAATTAATAAACTGAAACAAACATGGCTAATTTTTTTGGATATACTCAACAATTAACATATAAGTTTAATGTTAAACCCATCAGAAAATCTATCTTACATCATATAGTGGATAACTCTGCAAAGAAATGAATTGCCTTGACAACACACTCTGTCCCAACTTGTCCATACCCAGAGTAAAACTCGAAGATTTGCTTGAAGAAGGAAAACCCTCTTTATTTCAGACAAATCCCCTCCATAATTAACAGAATCAGTTGGCAAATCTGCTTCAATAGCTCCACCCGAATGATCGAAAGCCAGATATATACTCCACAGTGTGCAGGGCGAACTGATTTTAAAAAGAAAAAGAAATCCAAAGATGCATGATGATATTGCTTTTGCAGGAACCAAGAAGAGACTACCCACGGGCTAGTTAGTGTATGGATGGATGCCATCATGCCAATAAATTAAATCTTTCTCTCTCCTCTCTTTTCCACTCTTTCTCTCTCTCTTCATCATACTAAGTTTGTCTCTCTCTCTCTCTCTTCTGTTGCGTAAAAGCACAGAGTGAGAACTGAGAGATAAGAACTGTGTTTTAACTTTTAAGGCTCAAGTGAGAGATAAGAACAGAAGTTTGTGCAATTGCAAGGCTTTGTTCGGTTAAATTAAGTATTGTGCAAATTTGTTTAGTTCGGTTATTCGGTTAAACCGAATAATCCAAAAGTGAAACCCGTACAAACTAACCAAAAACCGTAAATAATTTCGGTTATAACCGAAATGTTAAAAATAACCGAATTATCAGAAAATTTCGGTTAAATTATTTCGGTTCGGTTCGGTAATTCGGTTATACCCGTTTTTTGCTCAGTCCTAGTATTGCGGGTGATATCTGCTAATGGGATTCATGTAGATGATGAAAAAGTTCAGGCCAACCATGAATAGCCAGAACCTAAGACCGTCTTAGAGATTCGAAGTTTCCATGGGCTTGCAACATTCTATCGTCAGTTTATCCGGAATTTTAGTAGTATTGTCGCGCTAATCATCGACTGTCTCAAGAAAGGAAAAATTCAATGGACACCATAAGCTAAAAAAAACTTTGTTGAAATCAAATAGAAGTTAGTCATTGCACCTATACTTACTCTACCAAATTTTGAGAAGGTGTTCGAGCTAGAATGTGATGCATGCGGGGTGGGAATACGAGTTGTTTTATCTCAGGATGGTCGTCCAATTGCCTTTCATAACGAGAAATTAAATGAGACAATGCAGAAATGGTCAATATATGAACAAGAACCATATGATGTTTTTCGTGCTTTAAAGACTTGGGAGAGTTACTTGATTCCAAGGGAGTTTATGATTTATTCCGAAACTAGTCCTTGCAATATTTTAAAAGTCAGAAACACGTCCACAAAATGCATTTTTGATGGGCTTCTTATCTCAAGCAATTTGCATATGTGATTACGCACAAATTTGGTGCTTCTAACAAGGTGGTTGATGCCATTTAGTAGGAGAGCGACATTGCTGATTACTTTAAGCTGCGAAGTGGTTGGGCTTTAAGTGCCTAAAAGAGCTATATATTCAACCGATGATTATTTATCTATAATTTGGGAAACTTGCGTGACAAAACAGCCTGCAGGGAACTACCACATTTCCAATGATTACCACATTTCCGATGATTACTTATTCGAGGATAATCTGTAATGATCACAATGATCAAATAATCTTTGTAATTAAGATTTATATGAAATTATCTAATAAAATGAGATTTTATGGATAATCTGTGTTTTATGGGACTCATGGTCGTAATATGACCACGATATGTTATGTGAGCATTCTTAAGGTGATACGTGGAAAATAAAAAATTTAAGAAAAGACATAATACACTACTCACGTTAAAAACGCAACATCGTTTTTTCGAATTTTAGAATGACGACTTGGCATTTATTCGGGAAATAGGGATCGGTGACGGCGAAATCGGATTTTCGAAAATCAAAGTCTTTCGGTTAACCTAACTAGACAAGAAAATGTCTAACTAGAATTAGTTGAACTAACTGAGCCTAGGATTTTTAAGGCTTGGCTAAGATTTACAAGACTTGGTTAGGTTTGAGCCAAGGGTTGAGCCTATGGTTTGAATGAATTGGCTAAGGGTTGGGCCTAGGTTTTAAAGTGGCTTGGCCAAGGTTGAGTCATTGCTTAAGCATTAGGGTTAAACCCTAAAGACATGAAACCAAAGCAAGGTATTTTGATCTTTATCCCATGTGGGATAAAGGAGCATAAAGGAGGGGCAATTTGGGCCATTGTGGCAGGCAATATGGCAAGTTGGAGGGGACAAGAGGTACAACAAGGCATGACTCACCTTATCTAGACAAACCATTAATTGGTTGTCTCCCCCATTAAGTGAACTTAACCAAAAAGTGATGATTAAGTAGTTTGAGTTAGTTTAATTATGGTTTGATTAGGCTAACTCAAGGAGATGATTAGTAAGCTTTAAAAGATGAGGAGGAAGACTTTAGTTGGGTGACCAACTTGTAAGAAATGGAAAGTAGGTTTTATATATACAAAACCAATTCATCATCTCCACACTTTTCACCAAATTTGCCAAGCGTATAGAGAGAAAGAGAGAGCAAGAGCTTGAGCTTAGAAAAAAGAGAGAGAGTGGTCAGAAATTGGAAGGAGGAAAGGAGAGAAAGAAGAGCAAAAATTACCTTCGATCAAGCTAAGAAGAAGAACTACAATAGGTAAGCCTAGAACCCTAACTCTTCATCTCTTTGATTTTCTTTCTTTGAGTTGGTAATTGTTGGTGGTTGTTGAGTAATGGAAGATCATGGTGGATCTTGAAGATATAAAGTGGTTATAAAGGAGTTAACCTTGTTAAAATACCTTAAGTATGCATGTCAAGTTAACGAATAACTAAAACGTAAGCCTAAGCATGAGGATGGAAAGATTAAAGTAGATGACTTTTAACGGACTTCGGTAAATGATTGTCTGTGTGTTGTTGTTGGGTTCCGAAAAGAATGAATCCTAGATAAGTAAGTTGCGAAGTAGTTTCAAGTGAAACGGAGTAAAAATACGCTATAACGAAGTTATGACGAAATTTTCCATAAAAGACGTAAAATGTAGAAAACCCTAGCTTGGTTCTGTTTTTAGGCTAAGGTTACGAGTAGTTAACGTTTCCGGAAAGTTCCTTCTTTCTGGGGGTTTTGTTATTGGTTGAAAACATGAGTCATAGACTCGAGAACGAGTTCAATCCAACTTCAGATGAGCTAGTTGTGAAATTTAGAAAATCTGACGTTGAGAACGTCTTTCGGTGAAAAATGGCTCACGAAGGGTTTTTGAGCCGAGTTTCCAATGAGTTAGAAAACCCCCAAAAATATTTCATCTGGGGAGATCAGTAAAGGATGTTATAAGTAAGAAAATGACGCAGGATAAAGTAGATGAATGATGATGAATGTTTAGTACCGTGTAGCACCAGATCCAGAGTTTAAAGGTACTCGAATTTGGGCGTCACATGATCAGTTGTGCATACCCCGAACTTCATTGCAAGAGAAAGCTATTCGGGATATACATGGTGGTGGCCTGAGTGGACATCTTGGATGTGATAAAACCGTGGCAGGTATTGAAGAGAGATATTACTGGCCACAACTGAAGAAGGATGCGGCAACCATACTTCGTAGCTGCCACGTTTGTCAAGTTTCGAAAGGGCAATATCAAAATACAGGACTATATATGCATCTGCCAACGCCAAAAGATATTTGGGAAGAGCTTAGCATGGATTTTGTAACTCCCAAGAACTTAAAGAGGTGTTGACTTTGTTTTTGTAGTGCTGGATAGATTTTCAAAGATGGCTCACTTCATTCTGTGCCGAAAAACTTCAAATGTCGTATGTGTTGCAAAATCATTTTTTCAGGAAATAGTGCGGCTACACGGTGTACCTTCTATAGTTTCAGACCATGATTCTAAGTTTCTTGCTGTTTTTGGACTACTTTATTGAGGAGATTCAACACAAGCCTCAAGTACAGTAGCACTGCTCACCCCCAAACAGATGGGCAAACAGAAGTGGTCAATCGTACATTGGGAAATTTGATTCGCAGCATTTGTGGAGAAACAAAAGCAATGGGATTGTGCCCTTCCACAAGCTAAATTTTCCTATAACAATTATGTCCACAATTCTATTGGCATGTCCCCATTTTCAGTTGTTTACCGGAAAACTCTACGTCATGCCTTGGATTTGGCAAAGTTACCTAGAATATCTGGTTTGAGTATAGGAACAGATGGCTGAGCAAGTTCGTTCTATTCAAGAAGTCAAGGATCGACTTGGAGCATCAAATGCAAGGTATAAGGCAGCTGCTGATGCTCGTCGTCGCCAAAAGGTGTATCAGGTTGGTGACATGGTTATGATATTTCAGTATTAACTTACCCGGAAAATAACTTGAGGGCGAGTTCTTCTGATAGTAGGCTAAACCGCAGTACCTAGGATGCTAGTAATTAGGATTTTTATTAAAATCTATATTTAATAAAGCTAAATTTTGGTTTTTAGTATCATCAACAAGTTGATTGTTCTAGTTAAAATTTTGTATTAATGCGATGTTTGAGCATCCAATACTAGAATCCTGGTATTTGTGCAATCAGAGGTAAAAAACAAATAAATATTTGTCTATGCTAAATTTAGGGTTTTCGGAAAGTAAAATTACCATATACTTAGTTGGCTAGGTCAAAAGAGTATCATGATACTCTGCAGTGAACCAACTTCAGATAGTTTATTAATAGAATAACATATTATGATATCTGCTTATTCTCAATGTTTTACACGACAACCGGAGGAAAATTCAGGAAAAGAATTCAAGCTAAAAAATCAATGGAAAACACTACAGATTAATCCATTTAAGCAAAAGAATATCTCCCTCTAATAAAATCTATTGATTCTTTACAAGAAGTTTCATATCATGAAAAATCTCAATCACAGATCGAATACAACGGGATGTATCAAAATAAAGTAAGCTGCATAAGACGAACAAGAGCATAATGAAACCAAATAAATAAAAAATAAAAAAAGCAAATTCATCAGCCACCATATATCCTGTCATCTCAAAACCATTGTTAATAAAATCACGAAATTCAGCAGATATATAGCATTGAGCACTACTAAGAATGCCAAAAAGACACGACTTACTTGTACTTTAACAGAACACTCTGTTGAAGAATCTGGATATTTGTTTTGGGTTTTCTCAATGCATAGAGCTTCTGAACAATGAACTCAAAAACCTACAAAAACAATAAAATAAGGAAATAAACTAATGAGGCAAATAAGATAACATCATATCCAGCATCATACAAAAGACTAACAGCAAGAAAACAACAATACACATTTTCTTTTCGATAAGTCAAATTTATTGAAAGGAAATGCACCATAGCAGGCAAAACCCTAACAAGCCAGCCAAGAACCCAGATCCCGGGGGGTGGAAATGATATAGTGTTATATGCTCCTCAACCCAAAACCCCCCAAGAGGAAATTCCCCACCAAACAACCCAAAAAAGATACCCTACCTATAGGGGCTGCCCTAAAAAATCTAACAAAATAAGTGCCAGCTCTTTAAAAATTTGAAAAAGGAACACTCCTAATGAATATACCTCCTTAACCAAAAATAAATAGAAGACTCGACATTAAATGTCCTCACTTTTTACACGCCAAAACTCAACCCCTTCAAAACATCTTATGTTTCGATCTCTTCAAATTGACCACATTACACATTGAATGGCCATTTACCATTTCTTCCTCATATCCTTCCTCAACGCACCCCATTCCAACAAGCCAAAAGCTCCTTTACTAACTTGGGCATAACCAAGTTGATACCAAAGAAGGCAAAAAATGTATTCCACAAGGCTCTAGTCCAAATACAGTACATGAGAAGGAGCTCTATTGCCTCCAGTCCAAATACCAGCACTCTTTTTTCTTCTGAAATACATATGAGAAATGCCCCTCTAGCAGCTATTGAAACAAAAACGCTAGTTTTCGCAGGGGCCTCACCCAAATGCTTCGCCAAGGGAAAGACACTGATCTGGAATCAATAAGCAAGTGATAAAAAGACTACCAAGAATAGGTCATCGACAGATCTTTTCCGCTTCACTATGTCATGCTACCCACATGTGATAATCACCCATCCAGAATGCCAAAAAAACAGTCAAGCTCCCCGTCTTGGAATGGTCTGCAAAAGCTTGGATTCCAGACACCCTTGCCTTTCTCAAAATCCAGAAAAGCAGCAACATAATCACCTTTATTGACAGCAATCCTAAATACCAGGAAACAATTCATGCCTTAGTCTATACCTATACATGTAGTGCTATTCCAATTGGTTCAAGGTAAGCAGCTGAAGCAACTGCAGGGGGGTACCTACCCAATCTCTGCCACTTTAGAGAAACCTCGCTACACCAACTATCTAGCCAAAATCTAGCGCGTACACCTTCCCCAACCACAAAGGAGCAATTATTTCTGAACTTGTCCAAATTAGCTACAATAGACTTCCATATGCCAACTCCAAGTGGCACCAAGGACTTATTCGGAATCTACCTAAACTGAGTGCATCCAAATCTTGCAGCAACCACACTTCTCCACAATCCGCCCTCAACAGTGAAGTGCCATGACCACTTATCCCTCAAAGCTTGATCACAGATGCGAAGATGCCAAAACCCAAGGCCACCACACATCAAAGGTTTACACAAATTTTCTTCCTGCCTAAAAAATGAAATTTGAACACCTCATCATCTGTACCTTTACCTAAGAAGTTAGACATGATGTTATCATGTTATGTAATTTCTTTTGAATTGAAGTTAGGACAAGCAAAATGGACAAAAAATATACGGGCAGGCTTGACCGAGTACCAAGATCAGTCTTCTTCCTTTTGAGAGATACTAGTTTCTCCATCCCGCTAATCTCCTCTCTACTCTCTAACCTTTCAACACAGGATCCCAAATAGCCAAAGACTTATAAGATATCCTTAACAATAGCCCCAAATAAATTGTCAAGAAAGACCCTAATTCCCACCCCAAAGAAACTGTGTGGCTCCTAGTATTGAGGAATTCTCCCACCAGGAATAGCTCTTTTTCTCACGTTCATCCTCAGTCCAGAAGTCAACTTAAAACACGAGAACTATAAGAAAAACATGCAGATCGTCCTCCTTAGCTCCACAAAGAAAGAAAAAAAATTTGTGTCATCTGTGAAAAGAAGATGAGAAACAGTCAGCGAAGAGCTCCCAAGCCCGTCAACCTTGAAGCCCTCCAACAAACCACCACTTTCCACCCTCATCAAAAGTTTACTTGACGCCTCATAACCAAAATATAAAAAAAAAAAAAAAAAAAGGCAAGAGGGGACCCCCCCGGTTAATTTACCTCTGAAACTCCAAAAGAATCCCTCCGGGGAACCATGATTAATTTTCTACACTAGTCGTCAAAACCCACCCGCTCCAAAATATACAACAACAAAATTTGGCTTACACGATCCTATATCAAAGACCAACTCCTGATGATATTATACTATCAAATTGCATTTCCAAAGAGATGTCGTTGCATCAAACACTAGCCACTGAAACAATGTCAATGAAGATTTCTTAGAGTGATTGAACTTCTAAATATACATTTAGAATCAATTGGGGACTGTTATATTTTACAATTTTTACAGGTAATTATGTATTATATTTACTATAAATTAAGAAAAATAATTTATGTCAAAGTCTAGTTATAAGTCCTTATAAAATCCAAAATCCCAATTTTGACTCCATTTTTGACCTATTGCTTTCTTTTCTTCTCTCTTAGCTCTAGCTTTTATGTCATGATCACATTTATTTTAGGGTAGTGCATCAACATTTAGGATTTACAGTTACTTTAAACATTCATAAGCTGTTGTATGAACGTTTTCTTTTTTGTTTGGTAGGAAAACTTGGTATATATTAAAGTTACAATTTTACTAGTGTTTATAAGAGGGCCATGCCCCCCTAAATATAGCTCAAGTATCTCCCAGGAAAAACAATTCACTAACAACAGAATAGGACAGCCCCCGGCTACTGAAATCTACCGCACTAAACCCAAAAACCCAAAAAAAAGCTAATTGTGGATCTTATATTTATTCTTTATTATCATTATTTCTTTCAGTTTTACTATTTCTTATATAGTAGATATCTTGTGGGAATTCAAACCCTAAAAAAACTATTTTTTAAAGCCCGAAGGGTAACCCCTCACCTGATGACAGGTTGAATGCTTCCACTTATGCTTTTGCCTTTTAAAAAAATGAATGCTATAACTAGTTATGCCCTCTCGTCTCATTTACAAAAGAGAATGCAATAGACTGTTGATATTGGAATGAAGCACAATCACCAAAGACAAATTATATATACGCTCAACTGGCAAATGAAATGACAAACCTAACAAGTAACATAAGATGTTGACGATATTTTAGAGATCAAAGGAAAATTGAGTAGGTGTCTAGAAATTATATATTACACAACGGGAGACTGATTGTCTACTTAGTTAGCCCACAGACCTTTGAAACTGCTTTTTGTCGTAGTCTTTCTAGCTCGGGCTGAACATCTTTTAGAGCATTTGAAGTTTTAACCAAGGAATCAACTTCAACAAACTTCAGTTTCTTACTCAGAATCTCCAGAGTCCTCATATATTCATCATTAACCTAAAGACAAATTCCAACAAGCAGGTTAGTAGCCATGAAACAACACAAACCCAAAAAACTCCATAATTAACAGGCAAACTAGTTAATAGTATTGTCTATACAGTGGGCATGCTTAATGTAATAAAACATATTAGAAGAAGTTAACAAGATGGATATACTGGTTATATTCTCTTCTTTTTTTTAATGGTCACGTGGATATACCAGTTCAACTACACACATATCACACTTTATATATATTAGACACGGCAACTTTATACAACACTTAATTACAACCACAACCAAGAAATGTTAAACAACAACACACTTTCCAAACTAAGCTGAAAAGAAAGTTATCTGTTATATTGGTTTTACTGTACCTAGGGAACAGGTAAAGAAGATAATATTTCCTTTATCCAGTATTTTTGCTAGAGGGAGACAGATGGATAGTATAGCAGTCATCATCACATAAGATTGTTGAAGAAAAATATGACCGTGATAATTGGAGTTATTTAGACAATGAGTTTGATAATAAATAAATAAAGGTGGCTTCATTGAAGGGAGTGGATAATGGGTTCCTTCCGATCCTCTTCTATTTTTCCGATGGTTCATGAAGAGCATAAGGCATGGACCATGGCTTATGCGGTTAAATGGAAGGAGATGCTATGTCTCCTTCGCAGTTCATCCTTGATAACCTTCATGTGAGAAGAGGCTGATCTAGTAGCAGTTGTCTCATTTATAGTTTGTAAATTATACTATAATTCTTTTTGTTAGTGAACAAATTTAAGAATGTTTTACCACGTCACCATGTTTGAGCTTATCAAAGGGATGAGTATCAAGTATACACCAAAGAGTAGTGTAGCAAGCATAAAATGTCTTCAGTTTTTATCTAAAAACGTGTTCCATTTTAGGAGTGAAGTATGATCAGAAAGATGTTACTGAATGGATTTAAATATTCAAAACCAAGTAACAAAAGAAGTAAGTACCTCTCCATCAATAATTATGTCTATCATCCTTGGTGGGACTATTATATCTTCAACAAATTTGGCCAATTTTGATTCCGCCACCTGTAGAAATACATAATTCATATCCTTATAAATAATAGCATAAAAAGTAGAGAATGATACAACCAAAAAATAATGTAAAGCATTTTGATCAACTACTAGATGTGAGGTCTTATTGTGGCGCAGGACGGAAGCGATAAAATAATACTAGATATCGTTCCAATAGACAGACCTAGAATCCACTAGGCAAACAACCCTAGAATCCACTAGGGCCCTTTAATCCACTAGGGGGAAAAAAGATTTCTGAAATACAGCAGAGAGGAAAAACAACCCAAAGATAATTTTTATTAAATAAAAGCTTCCCTTCAATGTAATAATGATGACACTTTTTGATGTAGGACGAGCCCGTGAAAGTTGGTTAGAACAATATAAAAAGCTTTGGAAGCCAATATGAATTAGAAGTTGTATTTTAATTAATTTCTTTAATTTGTAGTTATCATATTAAAGTCCAATTTAGGTTAGGAAAGTTGTTTAGGAGTATTATAAATAGTGATGTACTTCATTATTTGGAGATATTGAATGATTAATTGATTGAGTTTTGCGTGAGAATTATCTGTATGATATTAACCTTTTGTCCCAAAACCCCCGTCCCCATCATTTTGGTATCAAAGCCCCAACCCCGACCACCTTCTGCCGCCCCAACCTCTATCCCAAAATCATTGTCCATCATCATCACCAAAAAAAAAAACTACCAGGCAAACAAAGCCTTATCCAAACCCTAAACCATCTCCCAAACCCAAATTTCAGTCAAAAATCTAGCCAAACACAACCCAAGTAGCAGTCCCAAATAGAAGCCATCACAGCCAAATCCTAAACCATCTCCCAAATCTAAATTTCACCAAACACACCCAAGTAGCAGCCCCAAATCGCAGCCGAAAAAAAAAAGAAGAAAGTAGAGAGAGAGAAAGAGAAGAAATATAAAAGAGCCGCCACCGCATCACCACCACCACTGCGTTCCACCGCCGCCACTATCTTCAGTTTTGTTCAGAAAAGTTTAATCCTTAGCATCCTCAAGTTTGCTGCTCTCTATGTACTTACGTGAAAGAGAGACTTGAAGGAAAAGAAAAGAGAGACTTGAAAAAATCTAATATCTCAAGACAAATTACAGTTAGGTAGCCCATAGTTTTATAGTTTTTTTATTTTAGTCTAACGTTTTCTTAAATTTCAAAATAGCCCCTGAAATTTTTCATCAGTCCCTGTAGTTTTATTTTCTTTCGTTTCAGCTCTGAAGTTTCAACAGTTTCAGTTCAGCCCCTATTTCTTTATACTTCCTGCACTCAAGTCCCTAGAGCAAAAAAAAAATTAAAAAATAAATAAACTTCTATTTTTATTTGCAGGAAACATGATAAATGCTAGTGAAATCAACGCCAAGCTTAATAATTATATGTTACAACAAGATGAGCGTCTCAAGAGGATTGAAGACTCGATCACAACACTTCCTGCAAATGTTTACAGTAAAATTTGATGTACTCACAGAACGAGTAGATAAGGGACAAGAAAATACTCCTAAGAATTTTGAAGACCCCATCCCGGATCTTAATCATCTGAGACTACAACAACATGACCCTAATCCACAAGTTAATGCAGTGGATAGAGGAGCAAAATTAGATGTTGGAGATTTCAATGGCAATAATGGTCCCGAAACATTCTTCGATTGGATTCATAGTTTGGAGAGCTTCTTTCGTTGGTATGAAACTCTTCTTTGCTAAAGCGAAGTTGAAAGGAACAGCTCGGATTTGGTGGGATCAACATCAGCGAAATTTGTATACAGATGCGAGAAAATGGAAGGATATGAAAGCTACAATGACACGGCGTTTTGTACCTTCGGATTATAAGCAGTGAACATATTTGCAGTTAACTGAATTGGTACAAGAAAGTAAATCCGTAGCCGAGTATATTGCAATGTTCTACAGTTTGGTTACACGGTCTGAATTTCTTGGGTTGAAGAAGTTTTAATCTCCATGTATCGTCGAGGATTGAATCTAGAGATTACAGGTGCTGTAGCTACAGGTAAACTCTTACTTTTGAATGATACTGTTAAAGTTGCCACCAAATAAAGGATAATTTGAAAATGAATTTTGTTAGGCCTCCAATACAAGCCCTTTAGCTATTAGCAGGCCTAATCGTACCCCATGTTCTTCTAATGCAAGCAACAACAATTTGTCTAGGTGCTATAATTGTCGTGGTTTTAGTCACGTGTCTTTTGAGTGTCCTTCCCCAAAGATGAATGTTGCCTCTTCTCCCTCTAGGCAACTTGCTATTGTTGGCAAAGCGTGCAGAAAAGCCGACTTAAACGAAGAGGTTTGCAAACCGATAGACGACGAATATGAGCCCGATGAGCAAGATTTAGAAGCTGATGCTCATTTTGGAAGGATGTTTAGCTATTCTTCGACCTTTACTTGTAGCCCAACAACATAAGGATGATCTTAAGATCCATCGCGGGCGAATTTTTTAGACAAGTCATATGTGCGGGACAGGTGTGCTCTCTTGTGATTGATTATTGATATTGGGAGTTGTACGGATGTTATTTCTGAGGAACAAATTAAGAAACTTGGGTTAAAAGTTAAGTCTCACCCGGAGCCGTATGTTGTTGCATAGATTACCAATACAAAGTTGCGGGTTACCCAGAGGTGTACGGTTACATTTTCCGTTGGCAAGCTTAAGGATATTGTTGTGTGTTAAGTTCTACCCATTAAAATTTGTCATATTATCTTAGGACGCATATGGCTATAGGATCGTCACGCGCAACATGATGCTCGTGATAATATATATTCGGTTATCAAATGCAATACCAAATTCACTCTTACTTGCGATCTCGACATGCCAAATTTAAAGTTTGCAAAGACTTCTTTGGTGATTCGACGTGATTGCTCGTGTTGTGTTGATAACTCGACGGAGTCGAGTTTTTTTCAGCGAAAGATGTAGGACGAGCCTATGAAAGTTGGTTAGAACAATATAAAAGGCTTTGGAAGCCTATATGAATTAGAAGTTGTATTTTAATTAATTTCTTAATTTGTAGTTATCGTATTAGAGTCCAATTTAGGTTAGGAAAGTTGTTTAAGAGTATTATAAATAGTGATGTACTTCATTATTTGGAGATATTGAATGAATAATTGATTGAGTTTTGCGTGAGAATTATCTGTGTGATATTAACCTTTTGTCCCAAAACCCCTGTCCCCGTCACTTTTATAAGAAGGGCTGATTACAGCTTAAAAAGAAAGTCAAATGAAAATTAAAAACATTATTCAAAATCCCTAACATCATGCATGAAATCTACCTAATTGATACTAAAATAAGATCCCTTATTAGAGCCTAATATCAAGCCTAATTAAAGACAAAAATCCTAACAAATTAGAAAATTACACTTGGTTACTATAAAACATCATATCTTCCTCTATACTTGAGTAAAATCCAAAATTCAAATATTTTGTCCCGCATCATTATCCCCCTTAGAGAAAATTTGTCCTCGAATTTTGATACAATTAAGTATCAAAAACCAAGACGTGCATCAATCTTCGTGGGACAATAATTGCATGATGTTGCTTCTCAAAAAATAAATTTGGCTAGATAGAAGAAAATATCAACAACTTCATGTTAACCTGCACTTCAAATATATTTTCTGAAACGATGAAATCAAAGTTATCCTTCTTATCGAGCACATGAACATGATCAATCTCATAATCCTGAGATATTCTCAACTCTAGGCTTTGGTGAATCAAGTCATTCCTTCTTCCAATTCATGACCCTCTTGAGCATTTAACCATGTTTTTTCTTGTGTATCAATGAGTTTCTCAAGCTCACAATCTATAATGTCATACTCAACTTGTTCGCGACCTTGAATCATGTACTCTTCCATTTCAATTTTTAGTTTCGAAGACCTCTTGATAACTTGCTCATATGATTTGTGAAGAAGCAAGCATATCCTCTTCTTTCCACAAGAAAAACTATAAACATGGTCGGCGTCAAAATAGTCACCTTAAACCATCAAGGTAATTTCATGGTTTTGGCTGACCCAACAAAATATCGGCAACATCCATGGGCAAAACATCAAAACTAACAAAAGTTTTATATTTCCGAAACATGAGTGGATATGAATGTGTCACCATAAGTGATGCATTATTTTACCACGGGAAGGATAAGGAAGTGCTTCAAGTGGGAGGTTTAAATTCTTCACAAGAGTACAAGAAACAATATCAAACTCACTCTCTTTATTAATAACAAGCTAACACATCTTTGACTTGCAATGAACATATATATAAAAAGTAGATGTGGGTCTTAAATCAGTATGTCAAAGAAGTTGAGGAAGAAAAATGTCTAATACCATGGTAAGGGTTGAATTTTTTTCAAGTACCAAATTGCAAGTGTTAAGGCTCAAGAAGATCAAAACCCAGAGGATATATTGGAGAAAATCAAATTAATGCCGTTTGTTCAATATTTTACCTCGATCCAGTTTTCAGTTTCTTGAAATTATAAAATAACAAGCATGAACATTTTCAAAGCCATAAAAGAACGGAGAAAAAGAAATACGTTCAGATGACTCTTCAATGATATAAATTATGGTTAGCAGAACTAACATTCATGCCAGAAAACAAGAATAGTATAACACAGTACCTTCCGATTCTTCAGCTTCATTCCCATGTCCATGGACTTCTCTTGAAGAATTTTTATGTCTGAACTTATAGAACCAATCTCATCCTGGAACAAATGTTTGAAATATTATAAAAATTTTGGCGAACAATCAAAATTACAATGTGTAAAGGGGAGAGAGTAAGCACAAATATTTGGACTGTGAATAATATTTTGATGAACAATCAAAATTACAATGAGTAAAGGAGGAGAGAATTTAAATGAACAATTAAAATTACATAGTGAAGGGTAGAAAGATAAGACAGCGAGGGAAGGGAGAGGGAAAGAAAGAGGGAGACAGGGATAAAGGGGGGAAAAGAGAGAGTAGGAGGATGAAAGAGAGAAGAAAAATAGAGATAAAGAAAGAACAAATATTATGGGATAAAATATCTTTCTTTGCTTCTCTTTGGGCTCATGCAATGGGATCTTTTGGAGGAATTTCTTTATCTAATCTTCAAAGAGATTGGCGGGGGTGCTTCATTAATATTAAGTTTTTTCTCATTTTTGTTTTCTTTAATTTTTGTTGGGAGGACTTCTTGATTTTGCCGTGCGTTGTAATTTTCTCTTCTAATCAATAAAGTATTCGTATATCAAAAAAAAAAAAAGAGCAAGCCAACCATATTTGGTAACAAAGAAATAAAGTAGTCCAAGAAGATTGTTAGGTAAAGCCTCTCACTGAGAATGAAAAAAAAAATTGGGCCATCTCTATCATCAATAGGAAAAATTACAGAAGTCACCCACAAATAAAAATGTGAATGTCAAAATATACCTGAAATCCACCAAGTAGGTTTTCCATTTGCGAAAGGATGATATCACAATCACGGATTTGATCATGAAGCGAGACTAAATTATCACTTTCTTTGATATAATCCTGTTGTTTAGATAAAGGAGCAATTTTACTGAGTAGCTACAAAAGATACAGTTTGCAATTGTTCTAAAATTATACAGATGCAAAGGGCATCTCCCCTGAACAGGCCAACTTGATGACTGTATTGAAACAAAATCTTGATTTAAATTGAGAAAATTATTGTTTAATGTGTTGCAGAAAATTAAAATGTTGAGGTTGTAAAAATAGTAAGGGTGCATTAAAATGAAGAAAAAAAATACTATTAAGGCTCTGTTTTGCAAATATATATATATACACATGTATATATATAGAAAAACCGTGAAAAGGCGTCTTCAAATGGCTAATGGTATTGATAAAAAGATTTCATTACATTCGGGTTGTACCGTATATTATATATGCTAAGATTAGAGGCAACACAGCCACGTGAGAGTCTAGAAGGAAGTATTATATATCACACCTATACCATCCCTAACATCAATGGAACCTACAAGAAACTTTTAGGAGAAAATCAATGTACATTATGAAACCCCAAACTACAGAACATTTAAATAAGCAAGTGTACTTTTTTTTTGTGCGTGTGAGAGAAAGAGATTCTAATTTGATGACAAACCTGTATCGAGTCCAATTCAACTTGCCGTAAATTGTTTTCAACGCCCTTCGTATAGTCCCGTAGTTTTGTTCCTTTAGACAGTATGTTTGCCACTACCTACAACACAATGAACAACTTCTATGGAACATATTGATCACAAATAAGGTAATAGTAGAAACTGAAGCTAGGAGAAAAGGATAGAAAAGTATTGAGAGATCTTGCCATTTTGAGCTGAGTGGTCTTTATAAATTATATGGAAGCAGCCGGCAGGCCAATGATTACATTCTGGTATGTATAAATTAATTTTATAAAACAACTCTAAGAAACACAAGTCTGCTCAGTTGAAAGATCTATTTGAAAATTGTAAACTGTTAGATTCTTCAGATCTCTAAAGCTGAGGGTACAGAACAATGATTAGGATCAAGCATTCAGAGATGGACACTATACTTTGAAAGGAAGGAGGAATGTTCAAATTGCATATGTTAAGGAAGTTTAGAGGTAAACAGTAAAAAGGTAAATTCATATAACAAAATGAGGTCTAAAATACTGTCATTACACTTTTAAATCTACAAGTATCAAATATAGACAGCATACAGAATTATTTAAAATATTTAATGAAACCAAAATTTCAGTGTAATAACACTAGCACTCCAGTGGAATAAAGGTGGTTTAAGTATTAGTAGCAATCCTCTAAAACTTTATTATTTTCACTCTGCGCTTTTTCTTTTTTCACTCTCCTTTTGTTATTCTCTACTGGTTGTCCTCCAATTTTTGGCACGGGTATACAGCAGACTTGTCACAGAATGCTTCATATCCATTGCATATTGTAGAATAGACATATAAACCTTGAAGTGAAGAAACACATCCAAGAAATCCATGACAATGATAGTATTATAAAGGAGCTGATAAGGGTAGACATCCTTTATAACTCAATTAGAAATAAAAATGGAAAACCTCGGGTTAGCCAATTAATTTCAATACAAAGGAGATAAGATTGACGACTAGATATACGGAAACAGTCCACAACTTGGAGAAAAATATGAAGGGTAACATATATAGGTGACAAAAATAACAACATGATTCTTTACTTACATCATCATTTTTACATTCTTCTAGCTCTTGTTGTAGACCTTCAAGTGATAAATCATCACTGAAAAATAAGGCAGTAAAATAGCATTTCAAGACATCATACTGAATGTGAAGTATAAGATTGACAAATCTTACTTATAGCAACTATGCATGTCAATAGAGGTGTATTCTGTTGAGAACAGGATGAGAACATCATACATTACGTGCAACGACAAGTGACTCAAGCAGCTAAAATGTTTAACTTGATCAGAGAACAAAGTACAAGTAATTTAGCAAAAAAAAAAGAAAAAAAGAAAACAAAGTACAAGTAGATTAGCACATGTATTTTTTACCATTCAAAAATTCCCTGAGAGCAAGTAAAATGCAGATGATAGTATTACATTGTTTTGACTTTGGCTAGCAGAACTTGGGTCAGTTTTTCGTAGACTATAAATAGCATTGAGAATTAAAATTCAAAGGAGCTGGAAGTGCTCGGCTATGCTAATAAAAAGAGTTATAATGCCAAGAAGAGTGCAGACAAGCCAAAGTGTCAAAGGGCCAAAGAGCCCAGAGCTAAGGAGCACAGAGCCGAAGAGCTAAAGAGCACAGAGTCAAAGAACTGAATAGCCAAAGAGCCAAGGAGCAAAGAGCCGAAGTGTCGAGATGATGAGAACTTGGCAGAGCTAAGAGCCGAAGTGCCAAGAAGCCAAGAAGTTGATGTAGGGGAAGTAAGAGTGGCAGATCAGAAAGCCAACCTCAAGAACCACTCTACAATTCACCAAGAATACTCAGAGCTGAACAGATGAAGACATAGAACAGTTGTATTCGACAATCCAACTAGTGTTCAAAGCTGCTAAGTACAAGAAGATGTCGAGCCGAATTGCAAAGCTTAGCAACACATCAAGGATGATCATGAGTAGCTACTGAGTACCAGAAGAAGTCAAGCGTCAACGACAAAGATCAGCAACACCCAGAAGATGGTCACAACTAAGTTGCTAATTACCAGAAGATGAAAGAGCTTAAACCAACCCATGTACTTAGAAAATTTCCTTTACGAAACAAAGGTGCTCATTTAAAATAAACTTCCAACCATTAACTTGATAAGATAATTATTTAAAAGTGCCTAGAAAATATTTTTAGATGTCTTCAAAAGCCTCTCTAAGAAACAACTAATAGAAGTGGAAAAACTAAAAATAATAGAAAATAAAAATAAAAGGTCCTTCTTCACTTAAAATTGATTATTTAATAGCAATTTGGACAAAGCGTTGACACTTATCATCAGGTAATAGCAGATGCCATTGACTCATCTCTGGTTGCAAACAATTTCAGTGCCCAACTCCTTATATGTCAGGAGTCCACTGATGAGCAATCTAATATAATCTAACGAATAAGGATTCAAGTTATTTGGAGGTAGAGAATATTTCAAGTTAATGTTTAATCTACCCATGTAATTATCTTTTTCTGTCAAAAAGCTAGCTATTACACTAAATCAGTCACATTATGAAGCTCAAGAACATAACAAAACCTTTAATCTCTTCCAATCACCAAAAACAGACTGTACTGAAAAAAATAAACTAAATTGACATTTAAGGGGAAAATCAAGTGTAAATACTTGTCGAATTGTTATTACATAAAGTTGACAGAATCATAGAAGAAAAAAGCTCTAGAATAACCTTTAAGGACTACATTGCTGAACTAGCATCCATGATGCTCTTACTAGATACGACCTATTTATCCTAAGCAGTCCATGTTGGGCAAGGAATGATTTTTCTATACAGTATCAGCCAAGTTGCTTAATTGTCTTCTGGCACTAATGAATAAACCAAACCATTCTTCGGGTGCTACCTTTGTACTAGTCTTTCATGTTTAATGAGAAATTTCATATTGAAACAAAGAGATTGTATTGCACTCAATCTCTACCAATGGTCCATTCAACCTTCAAATGTAATACAAATAACATGTTCATATTCAATTAAATTTTGAATAGTAATTATCTTTTGATACAGTAGTGTCCCAAAGCGTATTATGCGGATAATAAAGGTTCTTCTTGACCTTTACGAATTCAAGAGACTGCATCATTGCGGGTTGGAGGGTCGAACATTTTCCTTTTATTTATATAAAAAATTTGACACCAAATATAATGCTAAATAGGTAAAATGGACTGTTATAACTTAATCCTATATTATTGTCTGAACTTTTATATTCATATTCAAAGAACTTATTTCTATACTGTCACGTGTTGGGAGTTCCAAACCATACTAAATACACACTTTTGGAGTCCCAACAATGAGCCAAACATAAATAACTTGGGAGAGTACCTGCTAGCATCCTCCTCAACAGTTAAATCCCCAACAAAGTCTCCCAAATCAAAAACAAATTTGCTGGTATCACTCAAATCATCGTAAGATTGACCCTGCCACATAAACAAACACCCACAGCCACAGATTTATTGACATTGCATAAATATATTTTCCTACAAACATATACACAATATATGAACTGAATTGAAATGCTCGGTCAGAAAAAATAATTGCCATTTCAAAGTATACCAATTTACACCAAAGCTTTAGCTCAGTTGGTGGACTAGGTCTCCTGCAAAGGAGGAGGTCCTAGTTTTGAACCTTGGCAGTGGTCAAGTAAGGTGTACACGTTTAATTTCAGTCAAAAAACTAGCAAAAAAAAAGTTTACCAATTTGTTCGTAGCTAATTCGGCCATCTTGTCACCCAATTCCATGCTCAGCAACAAAATTACTCGCTCAATTCACCACTCCAAATCAAAGTACTAGGTCCATGCTATTATATTATCTCTGCAATACAAAATGAGTAATTGAGAAATACCCACTTAGATTCACAACAATTTGGTTAGCATCCCTCCCTCTCACCTTCAGTGGTAACAGAGTTGCCACAATTAGCTACTTAGGGTTCTAATTTCGTTCATTATCGTTCGTTTCGAATCGCCGTTCGCTGGCGATCCAGATTGCATAAATAAACGATCCAAAAACTTTCAGAAAGACGTACACCTCGATAGATTTCTTCATCGTTCAATGATCCTCTTGAACTTTTTTGGCGATCCTTTTAATAATCTTCAGGGCCATCCGGCCATATGATCTGCCTAAGAGAGACGTCATGTGCGGGAAATATGTAGAAATATGTAAGTAAATAAATTTAAGATCCGCATAGATTAATGGGTGAGTTAACTTGGAGCCGCAAAAATATTCATTCATCTTCTAAATATTCATATTCTAAATACAACAACACAGAAGTTTTATTTTTAATTTTTAAATTGTATTTTAAAAAATTATTTAAAAATTTTTTACTTTAAATTATGAATATTTATTAGTACAATTTATAAACATTATTATAATTAATTTAAAAAATTTTATTTAACTTCAACAAAAAATTAATTAAAATCTATGAAAAAATTTCTGAATACGACTTGACACTCTGTTACTTGAGTAAAATGGACACAAAAGAAATAGACATAAAACTAGTCAATTTTTCCTTAACTCAAAATTTTTTAGTATAAAGACAACAGAGGTGAGTTCTACTGTTAGTTGTCCTTTATAATAATAATATTTTAAAAATTATAAAATATTTTTATCTATATAGTATGAGAGAAAATATTTAAATATATAAAACGATCTTATTTTATATAATAACTCATGCAATTGTCTCTCATTTTTCTTTTTTCTAATATTTATAATTTTTTTAGACAAAAAGAAAAAATAAGAAACACAACACCACATATAATTTAATATATAAAGATACAGTAACTCTCATATTTTGTGCAAAAGGATATTTAGTAATTTTTTAAAATAATTTTATTTAATTGACAACTAACATAGAAATTTGATGCGTCTTTCACCTCTCATACTCAGTGGCGGAACCAGAATATTTTTAAAGGGGGGTCAAAATACATAAATAAAAAATTTTATTTATTGACATTTACAGATCTTTGCCTCTCTAGCCATTGTGGGATAATCCGGCTGCCAGCCTTCCTGTCCCCACCTCCGACAACCTGATCGGATGACCCGACCCGAACTTTCGAGAGTCGGCTTTGATACCATATGAAACAACTCGGGTCAAATTCCGAGTTCGAAACAAATCTTGAGTCAAATTCCAAGTCCGAATCGAATCAAATTCAACCAAATAAAGTCTTTAAATCACTAGCCCAATAAGATCTTCTTGGGTCTTAATTAGCCATGAGGCCCCCAAAAAGTCATGATTTGAAGAGTCTTATTGGTAGTAACGTATTTCCTTATATGCAGATAAATTTTTTTCCTATCTTTCGATGTTGGACTGGGGTGTTACAATATATATATATATATATATATATATAATTTTTTCGAACTATGAGACTATTAATCAGATTTTGAATTTTTTAGTCAACTGATTAGCTACTTTTATAGATAATTTATAAATTATAATATTATATATTCAAAACATTATATTATGGTTTTGGTTATCTTCTTTAGAGACAACTGAGAGTAGCCACTCAAAACAAGAAAATGAATTAAGTTATTCTCATTTACAAAAAAATTGATTATAATGTATAATTAAATCAGTAAAACAAATGAGTATAATATTAATTAATTAATTATCAAACTTATTTAACATTATTTTATTCCGCCCATGCTCATACTCACTTTTTATTATGTACTTCGATTATGAACATAACGGAAATAATATTGGGCACGGGATGTAAGACCCCAGCTTTTATAAATAAAGATGAATTTTCTATAAATATTATTTTTGAATATTATGGAATAATTTGATATAATGTTATAGTTGTGGGTAATATTTATAAATTTTGCAAAAGTATGCAGTGGTGGTTATATTATATTCGATTGGTTCGGGGAATATTCGTTTAGCGAGGAATATTATTATAACTAATAATTTCAATCATTGGTGGACCTCACTAATGTAAATTATTGTCCGGATTGAGAAAACGACAAAAATATTTTATTGAAATAACTTGGCGGAAGTTTTACCTGGTTGATCTTTGTTGAACTACTTTAGGTAGTAAAAGAAATGCGATGTCGTGTATTGATAAGAAATAGCCTTGCGGTATTGATTATTCATCTTTATGTGAGAAGTCAACTCGGTTTGATTCCATTATTGTCGATTAATAATATGAATTATTATAGCGATAATGACGTTTTGTTTTATTCAGATTATTAACGTAATAAAGCGTAAAGCATCTTTTATATAAAAGCGAATACTTTATTAAAGTTATTACATAAATAAAATATATTATATTTTATTATGCGTAGTGTTTTCGCATAGTATTTTTTGCATAGTGTTGCGTAGTGTTTGCATAGTAAAATATTTTTATATAAATAGAATATATTATATTTTATTTAAAAGATTTGCTTTAAATATGGATAGTCAGTTAAAGTAAATAAATCGATGCAGACCGATTCATGGATTAATTACTATGCATTCTATTTTCATATAAATAAAAATTCATTCCTTCATTATTTTCTTTAATTCTTGAAACTACAGAAGAGAAACTATAGAGAGAAAGAAGAAAAATATATTCTCGCTACTTCACTTTGCGATATTCGGTTCTTCTAAGGTAGGGAATATTATTTGTTGTATACTAGTAGTGAGTGTTATTCTTTTGTATTCATGAAGAGAACTTTTTGTTATTCCATTCTTATTTATTACATTGGAATAACAGTATGTCTAATCCCCTATACTTGGTGATCTTCTTCTTTATTCCATTCTTTATTATTACATTGGAACATCCATGCATGTGTTTTACAGGATGATCCGTTCGTCTTTATTATTCTTTGGAACATCCTCATTCATGTGTTTTACACGGACACTCCTGTTCCGCTTTATCATTACATTGGAATATCCTATCTGTGTTTTTACATCTGGATCGGGTTCCATCTTTATTATTCTGTTGAACATCCCGCTTTGTGAATTTCACCGACCTCAGTTCCGTTATTATTATTCGTTGAATAACTTTATACATCGCAATCTGCGCATGGTGATTTCTTTTGTTATTCCATTCTTTATTATACCCAAATTGGTTAAAACTTTGACTTATACTCCATGAAATTAGTAGAATATCCTTGATATTTGCGTTTCATCCAATATCTTTTCATGAAAATATTCTTCCGATCATTCTTGAATTTTACTTCACAAAAGCAAGATTATCGTGTTTGTGGCGCCCCAAAATTAGGTATACGTCACCCATCTTGGGTCGCCACTTACATGGTACATAAATTCAAATACAACTTATTAACCTAATCGTAGTAATATACGATACGATATAAACCGTGAGTTTGAATACAAATATTATCTACTAGATATTATACAAACTCAAAAGGAGTCCTCATTACAACTATTATCACACTATTTCACGTAATAGTGAGGACTACTAATGCTATCCTCTCGACCATTACTCTGCTCCCCGACTCGTCCCAAATTTATGTTCTCATTTCAAGAGAGAACGGGTGAAAGAAAGGTGAGCTCAACTAGCCCAAGAAGAAATATTATGACTAAGATAATGCGTATATAAATTATCATTAGCCTTCAACAAAGTTAAACCGATAAAATACAATAGACAACCAGTTTAATCTGCAATGAATATGCAATCCATTAAAAGAGTCAAGTAGAGAATAAAATCTACTATCTTTTAGGTTTTAAAAGGTTTTCATCAATTTTTTATCGGCGAGACTCAACAATAAATAAACCACCACATCTAATCATCCCTGTACTACCTGGCCAAGGATTTTCATCAAATTATCAATGGTCATGACTATACCGAATCACCCCCGGTCATAATCATACAAAAACTATCCATCATCGCATTACATTGCCAACGAGGACTTTTATCACATCATTTATAACAAGCCATGATTATACCGAATGATCCCCTGCTTATAATCATACTAAGTTCATCTATGCACGTAAGCCAAAGATAACATAATATATCATGAGGATGATGACAATGACATAATAATTCAATAAAACAAGTTCAAGAATTATTTTATCCAGAATTAATAACGTCCAAATTGTCAACAAGATCTTTGTTTTAAAGTAAAATTCAAGAATGATCGTAAGAATATTTCCATGAAAAGATCTTTGGATGAAACGCAAATATCAAGGATATTCTACTAATTTCATGGAGTATAGAAGTCAAAGTTTTAACCAACCGAGTATAATAAAGAATGGAATAACAAAAGAAATCACCACGCATGCGGTGCTTCGCTGCAGATGAGTTATTCCAATGAATAATAATAACGGAACCGGTCGTGTGAAATTACACCGGCAGTGATGATCCAACAGAATAATAAATGTTGAATAATAAACAATGGAACTGTGTCCTGTAAAACACACGCATGTGATATTCCAATGTAATAATAAATGCGGAATAATAAACAATGGAACCAGTCCTGTGTAAAACATGCGATGTGGATATTCCAAATGTAATAATAAAGAATGGAATAACGTAAGAAGATCACCAAGTATAGGGGATTCACAGATACTGAGTTATTCCAATGTAATAAATAAGAATGGAATAACATAAGATTTCACCAAGTATAGGGTATCCGCATATACAAGTTATGTATAGGGTATACCACTTTTACAAAAGTTATTCCAACGTAATAATAATGAATGGAATAATGTAAGTTCTCTTCATGAATAAGAAAGAATAACACCTTTGACTGTACAACAAATAATACCCTTACCTTAGAAGAACCTAATATTGGCAAAGTGAAGTAGCAAAATACTTTTCTTCTTTCTCTCTATAGATTTTCTCTCTATAAACCTTCTCTATAATTTCTCTCTAGAGTTTCAAAGAATTGTAAGAAAATAATGAAGGAATGAGCTTCTATTTATAGGAAAATAGAATGCATAGTAATTAATCCATGAATCGGTCCAGATTGATTTACTTTAATCTGACGGTCCATATTTAAAGCAAAATCTTTTAAATAAAATATAATATATTCTATTTATATAAAAACATTTTACTATGCAAACACTATGTAACACTACGCAAAACACTATGCATAATAAAATATAATATATTCTATTTATAGTAATAACTTTAATAAAGTATTCTGCTTTATATAAAAAGATGTTTCGCTTTTATTACGTTAATAATACGAATAAAACAAAACGTCATTATCGCTTATAATAATTCATATTATTAATCGACAATAATGGAATCAAACCGAGTGACTTCTCACATAAGCATCAATAATCAATACCGTGTGCTACTACTATGCAACCACACGTACATCGCACTTTTACTACCGAGTAGTTCAACAATGATCAACAGTGAAACTTCCGTCGTTATTTCAATAAAATATTTTTGTCGCTTTCTCAATCCGGCAATAATTACATTGTAGGGTCCACCAATGATTGAGTCGTTGTATTTAATATTCCCCGCTAAACCAATATTCCCGACCAATCGAATATAATATAACCACTTGCATACTTTGCAAAAATTTATAAATACTACCCACAACTATAATATTATCTCAAATTCACACCATAATATTAAAAAATTATTTCGATAAAATTTAAATCTTTATTGATAAAATCTGGGGTCTCACAATGTTGACATTGATGTTATTAGTTTCAATAACTTAATTCTTGAACTTGTTTTATTGAATTCTTATATCATTGTCATCATCCTCATGTTTATATTTTTTTAAAGTCATATGTGGCACATAGAGCGTGGATGAACTTGGTATGATTATGACTGAGGATTATTCGGTATAATCATGACCGTAATGTTACAAATGATATGGTAAAAAGTCCTCGATGGTAGTAGTGCATTGATGGACAGATTGTTGGCACGATCATGACCATTAATGAATACACAACTATTCTCGGCCCGTAGTGCGAATAATTGTGGTCGTGATACTAAAGAATATCCTCGGCAGAAGTGCGTGGGTGATTCAATGATGTGGATTATTTATTAAAATTCGAGTCTCAAATATAACAATAATGAAAAACCTTTTAAATCATAAAAGATAGTAGATTTTATTTTCTACTTGACTCTTTTAATGGATCGCTTATTCCACCGCAGCTTAAACTTGATGTTTATTATATTTTATCGCTTTAACAATGTTGAAGGCTATTGATAATTTATTCGCATTATCTTAGTCATAATATTTCTTCTTGGGCTAGTTGAGCTCACCTTTCTTTCACCGTTTCTTCTGAAATGAGAACATATGCCGGACGACGTAGGGGAACTGGAGTAATGGTCCGTAGGATAGCATTAGTAGTCCTCACTATTCGCGTGAAATAGTGTGATAATAATTGTAATGAGGATTCCTTTTGAGTTTGTATAATATCTAGTAGATAATATTTGTATTCAAACTCGATATCTATGTCGTATTGTATACACGCATAGTTATATTAGTAAGTTGTATTTAAATTCTATACCATGTATCCGACTACCCAAGATGGGTGATGTATACCTAATTTTGGGGCGTCACAATTGGTATCGAGCTTAGGATATGATCCATGGCTAAGATGTGAGAATAGTACTAGGAGGGAGAGACGGGAATACCTTCGTTAGTATGACCTACCTAAGTTTATGTCTATTATTTTATTGGTCGGTCGTAATATAAAGATAATTGTTACATGTCAATTAATCTTATGTTTTGTGGCCTTATCTGAAAATGAAATCTGAGAATGTTGAGAATAGCAATGGAGCACAGGCGATCGTTGATTCACCACATATCAATAATCAGGATAATGTGCATCAAGAAGGCGACAATCCTCATGCAAACAATAACACTGACCAAATGATGAATGATCAAATGTTCAGAGGCTTTATGTAATTTATGCAACAGCAGGCGAGAGCGACTCCTTCCAAAACGTAGGTGGAAACACAGAAAACTCTCGGGCGGTCACCGCTAAACAATTCAAGGAGTTGGGACCACCGGAGTTTAAGGGAGAGCCAAAACCACTTCTGGCGGAAGCATGGATAAAGCAGATTACCAAGATATTAGATGTCTTGGGATGCTCCGAGAGCAAAAGGTTCCCTTCACGCCTTTATGTTGCGTGGAGAGGCAGATTATCGGTGGGAATCCAGAAACGTACTCAACCTCATTGCAGATCAAGATATCTTGGGAGAAGTTCCAGAATCGTTTCAACGACAAATACTTTCCCGAAAGTATTCGCCACACGAAGGAGGTGGAGTTTATCAAGTTGGAACAAAACAATATGACCGTGTCGCAATACGAGGCAAAATTTGCGAGTTATCACGGTTTCGTCCCACTTGGTGGATAATGAAGAGAGAATGGCACGAATGTTTTTAAGAGGTTTGAAGTCGAGATACGCCAACATCTTATTTCTCATAAACCGTGTTTGTATTCGATGTTGTAAATAGGGCTCAAGTAGTGGAGCGCGATAACGAGTCAACGCAACTAAAAGAGAGCGTATTTCAAAATTATAATACCAACGAGAGTAGTCATCGGGCGGTGACAACAAGCGTGGAGGGAATCAATAAAGCGGAGATCGGTAACCACTTCGGTGGTAATCGTGGCCAAAACAATAAGAATGGACATTTCAAGAAACGGAGATTCAACAATGATGGAAAGATCGTCAAAGACCAAAGACCATTGTTAAGGAAGGAGAAAGACCACCTATCATATGCTTCAAATGCGAGAGAAGGGACACATCGGTCCGAAATCGTGCCATGCCATTCAAAGTATGTTATAATTGTGGAAGAGAAGGTCATTTAGCTCGATTTTGTCGTTTCATCAAGACAAATTCAACTAGGATGGAGGCACCAAAGGTCATTCCCGAAAAAGTCAAACCCAGTAGGCAAGGAAGAGCGTTTGTTGTGACCTCCCGGAGAGCAAGGAACCCGAATGAGGTCATCACGGTAAGCTTATCATAAACTCTAATGAAGTCTATACTTTATTTGATACCTGGTTCTACCCATTCTTTTATTTCTCCTACTTGCGCCCATCGATTAAATTTGATTCGGAGAAATTAGACTTTGACTTATCTCGTGGAAACTCCGTTGGGAGAAACCTTTATTACATCCATCGCTTATAAGTCTTGTTTGGTTCAAATCGGTTTCTCACATTACTGTCGATCTTATTTCATTAAAAATACTTGCATTTGACGTGATTCTGTGGATTGATTAGTTAACTACTTATCATGCAAAAATTGATTGTTTTCTTAAGGTTGTTAGCTTTCATATTCCTAATCAACCTATTATGCTAATTCAAACGACAAAAACCATTAAAATCAATCACGGTCCATCTCAAGCCATAAAGCTATTCGCTTATTGAAAAACGGATGTCAAGCTTTCTTAGCTCATGTCACGATTTAAACAAAAATACGCCGCTTTTGAACGATATTTCTATTGTTAATAAATTTCCGACGATTCCCCAAAGAACTTCCTAGCCTACCCCGTAGCGAAATTGAATTTTGTATCGACCTTGAACCCTGCATAAAACCTATTTCTAAAGCCCCATATCGAATGGCTCCTATTGAACTTCGTGAGTTAAAGACCCAACCGCAGGAATTGTTAGACATCGGCTTTATTCGTCCCTAGTACTTCTCCTCGGGGTGCTTCGCTCTATTCGTGAAGAAGAAAGATGGGAGTATGCGACTTTGTATTGATTATCTGGAGTCAATCATGTCACCATCAAAAATAGGTATCCATTGCCACGTATTGATGACCTGTTTGACCATTTCAAGGAGCCAAATTCTTTTCAAAGATCGATCTTCGTTCCGGATATCACCAATTGAAGATTAGAACCACCGACATTCCAAAGACAAATTTTCGAACTTGGTACGGGCATTATGAATTCCTAGTCATGTCCTTTGGATCACTAATGCTCCCGCCGCCTTCATGGATATGATGAACTGAGTATTCAAGGAATATTTAGATCACTTTGTGGTCGTCTTTATTGATGACTTCCTTATTTATTCAAGCCGTGAAGATCATGAGCAACACTTGAGGCTGACACTCCAAAAGCTTCGTGAATATAAGGTTTATGCCAAGTTGAAGAAATGCGAGTTCGCTCAAGAAGTAGCATTCCTTGGGCACGTGGTATCAAGTCATGGAATATCTGCTTGACCCAAAGAAAGATCAAGCTATTCAAAGTCGGGAACAACCAAAATCGATGGACCGAAAGTACGTAGCTTTCTCGGTTTAATTGGTTATTATCTGAGATTCGTGGAAGGATTTTCTCGAATCGCTACTCCATCGACTCAAATTGACTCGAAAAGATACAAAGTTTGGTTAGAAGCGAAGAATGTGAGAAGAGTTTTCAAGAACTCAAGAGTAGACTTATTTCAAAGACTGCTCGGCTAATACCATCCGCCTCGAGGATTTGTCATCTACAATGATGCTTCGGGCAAAGGGTTGGGATGTGTTCTCATGCAAACATGGAAAAGTTATAGTTTATGCCTCGACACAACTCAAAGAATATGAGAGGAATTATCCTACTCATAATCTGGAGTTAGCAAATGTTATCTTTACACTTAAAATTTGGAGGCATTACTTGTATGGGGAGAAAGTGGAAATCTTTACGGATCATAAAAGCCTCAAATATTTCTTCACTCAAAAGGAACTCAACATGCGACAAACGACGTTGGCTTGAACTATTGAAAGATTATGATCATACCATCCAATACCATCCCGAAAAGCGTAACGTAGCCGACGATTGAGTAGAAGATCATATGCAAAGCACGAAGTGCGTTATTGTCAACGCAGCGCCCATTTTGTGTGACTTGCAAAGGATGGAGATATAGTTAAAGACTCTGGGGACGCATGTGATGATAGCGAATATACTGAGTAGAACCGAATTTAATCGATAAAGTTAAAGTCGCTTCAAGCTACGTACACTGGAGCCGATGCGTATGTGGAAGAAAGTGCAAGAGGGTGATATGCCTAAGCAAGAATCGATGAAGAAGGAATACTTCGAGTCAACTCCGCACTTTCAGTTCCTAACGACCACGATTTAAAGTATAATATCATGATGGAGGCGTCATAACACACCATTTGCAATCCATCTCGGGAGTACCAAATGTATCATGATATTCGCCATACATTTTGGTGGAGCAATATGAAGAGAGAGATAGCGCTTATTTATCTCAAGGTGTCTAACTTGTCAACGAGTTAAAGCGGAGCATCAAGTACCAAAAGGTCCATCAGAACCACTTGAAATTCCGTAATGGAAGTGGGAGCACATTACCATGGATTTCAAGCACGGCCTTCCTAAGGTTTCTCAAGGCATTGATGCGATTTGGGTCATTGTTGATAGATTGACCAAGTCCGCTCATTTCTTACCGATACGAGAAACTTATACACTTGAACGCCTTGCTCAGATGTATATATAAACGAGATTGTAAGATCGCATGGTATGCCGATATCCATAGTTTCCGATCGAGACCCAAGATTCACTTCACGATTTTGGGTTAGTTTGCAAAAAGCTATGGGCACAGACTTACGATTTAGCTCTAAGGCATATCATCCTCGATTTTACGGACGAACAATCGGAGAGGACTATTCAAACTCTCAAGATCTATTAAGACTCTGTGTCCTTGATTTCAAGGGAGTTGGGACAAGTTCTTACCATCGGTGGAGTTTTCCTACAACAACAGCTATCAAGCAAGTATTGCATGGCTCCATTCAAGCGTTGTATGGAAGAAAGTGTCGCTTCTCGAAAGATACTTTGGGATGAGGTGGGTGAAGCAACGTTGTTGGGACCGAGAGTTGGTACGTATGACTACGTAAAAGATTCAAACGATCCGACAACGTATAAAAACCTCACAAAATCGATAAAAGAGTTATGCCGATCTTCATCGAAAGGATGTGGAATTCGATATAGGAGATCATGTGTTGTTAAGAGTCGCTCCATGGAAAGGAGTTACAAGATTTGGAAAGAGAGGAAACTTAATCCTCGATTCATCGGTCCATTTTTAATCCTCGATCGAGTAGGAACTGTGGCCTATAGACTCGCTTTCTGCCGCCAAATATGTCTCGTGTTCATAACGCTTTTTCACATATCCATGTTACGTAAATATGTGAAAGACCCGAACCATATTATCGAAGTTAGAACCGGATCGAAATAGCGGAAGATTTGACGTATGAAGAGGTTCCCGCTCAAATTTTGGATAAGAAGGAACATATTCTACGCCCAAGGTTATACCTCAAGTCAAAGTTTTGTGGAGGAACCACGATGTTGAGGAAATGACTTGGGAGTTAGAATCTGAAATGAAATCAAGGTATCCTTACCTCTTAGACATACCAGGTACGTACTGTAAGACCCCAACTTATTATTAATGAAATTTAATTTTCTCTATTTATTATTTTGAAATAGTAAGGGTTGATCTGATTAATTGATCTGATTAATGTGGATAGTTATGGGTAAAATACGCAAATATTTCAAAATAAGCAAGTGGTTATAAAATATTCATTGTTGTCGGGGAATATTCGTTTGGTCGTGGAATATTCGCATCGCTTGGGAATATTCGATGCGGACGTATGCCATGTGTGGGCCCCATAACTGAAAAACGATTGGATGAAGAAAACGACAAATATAAGTTGGTTAAAAATAATGGCGAAGTTATTACCAAGTAATCATCGTTAAAATACTTTGGGTTAAAACACAAGAAGACACCAGTGATTGCACCAATTATTGATTCTTACGTAAGAAGGCACTACTCAATAATGGTTACGAATTACCGCTCAAAGATTTTATTAATAATTGTTGCGTTGATATTTTATATTGTCATTTGTTTCAATAATTGTCATTACACAAGATTTTTCATTATCGAAGCAATAATTCATATTATCCAATAATATTATTAGATAACATTATTGGCAATGTCTAGAAAGTTCTGCGCTCTAAGGAGAGGTTTGGTCACCTAATCATACGCCAAGAAGGAGAATTCTTATTGAAAGCCCCTCTTCCTGTGAAAATGCCTGTCATTAATATTGTGATTCTAGAATATTATTTGTGAATAATTAATTATTGATTCATATGATGAGAAAAATATTGATTTTATGTGGATATAGATGGAGAAATTTTTATTGTGACAATTGTTGAAAAATTGAAATTTTATCTTTTCTCGGTAAATAAATATATTATTATATTTTAATAATATAATAATGGTGATATTTTTACAACAAATGTGGGATATATGAGTATACGAGGAGGATGAGTATTTTTGTCGCAATAAATGTTTAAAACATGTTAAACATGTCAATGGACCCCATTTATTGATCGAAATTTGATTATAGCCTTGTGAAATCGCTGCTTTTGTGGATTTCTTTATCCAATTTTGTTTGGAATTTGGAAAACTTTCTTCCGTAAAGTTGTAGAGAATTGAATTTTCTATAAAAACTCGTATGATTCAATTTTCCGATAGAAGGGCTATTTATTATGAATTATTGAAGTTATGAAGTTCAAAATAATTGATTTTTGAAAGTTTAAAATATTTTAAATAATAAAACGTTTTTTTGTTTGTTTTGTGGGCTACAACATGTGCAAAATGAGTCGATCAGATCTAAGAAGGTTAGGCGTAGAAATTTTAATTTATATATTAATATTTTATTAAATTTTCTTTGTTTTCTAAGCATTTTCCTATAAATAGGTGCTTAGGTTAGAATTGAAAATCACACCGAAACTCAAATTTTCTCTTCTATATTATCGAGTGTATTCTTGTGAGTATTTTGAGTATACTTTGAGTATTGCTATACTATGGTAAGTCCAAGTCATAAATTATATCCTGTTTCAACCTAGAGGTAATTGATCTTTCTAGGTAAGTGGATATTATTTTTTTCAGAATGATATTATTTCTTCAATATCATTATCTTTGAAATATATGATCCAAGTTTTATCAAATTTGGAACTTTTGGTGTCTGAGTTACTATTCACGATACTCAAGACTATTCACGATATATCTGATATTATTCACTTAATACTTTGACTATTCATCGAAAATGAAAATTTCTTCTTTTGTCCAAAATATCTACTATGGATACTAGCTTTGATCAGATCCATGTTTTGATCATTCATGAATTTTACACCACCGTGATTATTTTTGAGGTATTTTTGGACGTGGATAAAACAAAGTACGAATCCTTAATCCTTAATCCTTGTCATTTTGTTTCACCGGATTCGCTTTTTTTAAAATATTTTTCATAATCTTCATCTTAAATGATGATATTATGGAATATCTTTGGCCAGAAAGTAAAGATGAATGATTTCTCAAGAATATCTTTGGCCCAGTAGTGCAAAGATGAACAGTGTTTAGATGAACATGACTTAATCGATGAATATCTTTGGCCCAGTAGTGCAAAGATGAATATTTGATTCCGATATATATTGATTGATGTTACAGGATAAAAGATGAGATTATGAACTTTTAAATTCATACATGAAGATAGTAGTTTGCATTCTCTATTTAACTCTTCTAATGAATTATTATTTCATTTCATAATATTGATTTAAAATTTGTTGTCTATTGTATTCTATTAGATTTTTCCTCGTCAAGACTAACGATAATTTGTTGTATATTATCTTAGTCATAATATTCTTTACCGGGCTAGTTGAGCTCACCCTTTTTCCTTTTTGTTCCATTTTTCTTCTCGTGAGGCGAGAATATAGTGAGTACGAGCCTGGGTATGGAATGAAGGTTTTAGAAAAGAGTTGTTTAGTAGTCCTCACCATTTTGTAAAATAATGTATCAATAAATGTGATGAGGATTTATTTGAGTATAGATATTGTCTGTAAGATAATATTTGTATTCAAACTCACAGCTTTCTTCATTGTAAATAATAAAGTTGTAGTTGTTTCTCGTACCATGTATTGACAACTCGTAATGGGTGATGTATACCTATTTTGGGGGCGCCACAATTGGTATCGTAGCTAGGATATGATCTCCAAGCGAGATCGGGAATAGAACTAGGAGGGAGAGACGAGTAAATCCTTCGCTAAAGGTGTCCTACCTAAGCTTATTTGTTAGTTATTCAAGATATAGGATATTTTGTGATATATTAATTTCCTTAATTAACCCTTGTTTTATGACAAGATTTGAGAATGTCGATCGAGAATATTAACAATGGAAATGAGACCGTGGAGACGCCTTTAGACTCACCAACGAGGAGAACGTGCAACAGTCGGCAATGTTCCTCCCGTGAACAACAACACCATCGAAAGCGATGATGAACGAGGGATGTTTAGAAGCTTTTTGCGCTTCATGCAAAATCGCATTTAGGAGACTCGTGTTCAAAATACATGAGGAAATGATAGCAATTCACGGGTTGTCACAACAACAAGCAACTCAAAGAGTCAGGACCACCGAATTTAAGGAAAGCCAGATCCGATCACGGCGGAAACATAGGTCAAGCAAATTACCAAGATATTCGATGTCTTGGGATGCACGGAGGAATGAAGGTTCCATTTGCCACCTTTTATGTTCCGTGGCGAGGCGACTCATCGGTGGGAGTTTGTGAAGTTGCACCCATCCAAATTCGCACTCAAAGATGTCTTGGGAGACATTTCAGAATTATTTAATGACAAATACTTTCCGAAAGTGTTCACATATGAAGGAAGTGGAGTTTATTAGATTGAGCAGTAACAACATGACGGTGTCTCAAAAGACGAGGCAAAGTTTGCAGAGTTATCCAGTTCAGACCTCATTTGGTGGAGAATGAGGAACGTATGACGCTAATGTTTCTTAGAGGTTTGAAACCCAAGATACGCCAAGATCTCATTTCTCATAAATTTTCTCTATTCAGATGTTGTTAATGTGGCTCAATTGTTAGAGCGAGATAACGAGTATGTTCAACCGAGGGACCATAACCAGGATCGTACTGTAGATAGCAATCATTAGAATAATGATAACCAAATGGAGAAAGAAACAGATTTTACAAAAAATTGTAACCACTCACCGGTAATCATGGCCATGAAAATAGAAGAAGCGAAATGAGAGGAGATTTTAAAAGAGGAGATTTAACAACGACTATGTGAAGACGACAAAGGCTTTTAAGAAGAATCGGTTCTAAGGGAGGAGAACGACCACCCATTATATGCTATAAATGCGGAAAGAGGGATATATCACCAAAACCGCCAACAACAGCTTCAAGGTATGCTATAATTGTGGAAAGGAAGGACATATCGCCGAGATTGTATGCAGAGCGAAACCTAGTTCAATGGGGACGGTGACTCAAAAGACTTTCCCGGAAAAGTCAAAGTCAACGATTCCGGAAGAGCGTTTGTTGTGGACCGGTCAAAATGCGAGGAACCCAAACGAGGTGATCACGGTAAGCTATTTATAAATTCTTACGAAGTTTATACCTTACTTGATACCGGCATACCCATTCATTTATCTCTCCCGCCAGTGCTCAACGCTTAAACTTGACTCGAGAGAAATTAGACTTTGACCTATCTCGTGGAAACTCCGCTAGAGAAACTTTCATCACATCCATCGCTTATAAATCTTGTTTGATTCAAGTTGGCACCATTACCTTACCTCGCTGACCTTATCTCTTTAAAGATACTTGCTTTTGATATGATTTTAGGATTGATTGGTTAACTACTCATCATGCCAAAATTGATTGTTTTCGTAAGGTTGTTAGTTTTCATATTCCTAACCAACCTGTTGTACGAATTCAAGCAACTAAACCATTAAAATCAATCACCGCTATATCTAATCATAAAGCTATTCGCTTATCAAAAACGGATGTCAAGTTTTCTTAGCCCATGTTATGGATTTGAATAAAGACACGCCAAATTTGAATAATATTCTGTTGTTATTGACTTTCCCGACGATTTCTCAAGAACTTCCTTGCCTATCCCCGTTAGCGCGTGAAGTTGAATTCTTTATTGATCTTGAACCGCATAAAAGCCCATTTCTAAAACACCATATCGAATGGCTCCTATTGAACTTCGTGAGTTAAAGGTCCAACTACGTGAATTGTTGGACATCGGTTTCATTCGCCCCAAGACATCTCCTCGGGGTGCTCCTGCTTTATTCAGAAAGAAGAAAGACGGAGTATGCGACTTCAGATTGACTATCTGGAATCGAACCATGTCACCATCAAGAATAGGTATCCTCACCTCGTATTGATGACTTGTTTGACCAAATTAGTAAGGGGCACAATTCTTTTCAAAATCGATCTTCGCTCGGATATCATCAATTTGAAGATTAGAATCGAGGATATTCCAAAGACCGCCTTTAACTCCTCAAGATGGGCATTATAAATTCTTAGTCATGTCTTTCTGACCGACTAATGCTCCTAACGCTTTTTCGGATATGATGAACCGAGTATTCAAAGAATATTTGTATCGGTTTATTGTTTTCTTTATTGATGACATCCTCATATATTCCAAAAGTCGTGAAGATCATGAGCACCATTTGAAGTCGGTACTCCAAAGGCTTCGTGAAAACCAACTATATGCCAAATTGAAGAAATGCGAGTTCGCTCGAGGAAGTAGCATTTCTTGGGCACGCGGTGTCAAAACATGGAGTATCCGTGGATCCGCCAAGATCAAGCAATACAAAGTTGGGAGCAACCAAAGCCTGGATCAAGACGAGCTTTTTTTGGGCTTAATTGGTTATTATCGGAGATTCAGGAAGGATTTTCTCGAATCGCTACTCCATTAACTCAAATTGACTCAAAAAGATACAAAATTCGCTTGGAGCGAAGAATGCGAGAAAAGTTTCCAAGAGCTTAAGAGGAGACTTATTTCTAAGACTGTTCTAACAATACCATCCGGTTCGGATGGATTTGTTATCTACAACGATGCTTCGTGCAAAGGGTTAGGATGTGTTCTCATGCAACGGGGAAAGTCATAGCCTATGCCTCGCGACAACTTACGTAGTATGAGAGAAATTATCCTACTCATGATCTAGAGTCAGTCAGCGTAGCTATTTTCGCTACTTAAAGATATGGAGGCACTATCTATATGGGGAGAAAGTGGAGATATATTCGCACCATAAAAGCCTTTAAATATTTCTTCACTAAAAAGAACTCAACACGCTACAGTCGACGCTGGCTCGAGCTATTGAAAGACTACGACGACCACACTATTCAATACCATCCTCGAAAAGCGAACGCGGTAGTATAACGCGGCCGAGTAGAAGATCATATGTGGGAACGAAAAGCGATGATGTCAAGTATACGACAGAGCCAACTTTAATAGAAAAGTTAAGGTCGCTCAAGCCACCCAATCTCGAAAGTGAACGATGCGCGTATGAAGAAGAAAGTACAAGAAGGAGCTATTCCTAAGCGAGAATCGATGAAGAAGGAATACTTGAGTCCACTCTAGACTTTCAGGTGTCCCTAACGACTGATTTTGAAGTACAAGATTATGATGGAGGCACACAATACACTATTTGCAATCCATCCTCGAAGTACTAAAATGTACCGTGATCTTCGACATACATTTTGGTGGAACAATATGAAGAGAGAGATTGCAAAGTTTATCTCGATGTGTTTAACTCACAACGTAAAAGGCGAGCATCTAGTACCTAAGGGTCCGCTTGTAACCACTTGAGATTCCGAAATGGAAGTGGGAACACATTACCATGGATTTCACATATCGGTCTTCCTACGGCTTTCTCAAGGCATCAATGCTATTTGGGTTATTGTTGATAGATTAACCAAGTTCCGCTTTCATTTCTTTTGCCGACACGGAGACTTATTCCTCGAACGCCTTGCTAGTATGTACGCGAATGAATGAGATTGTAAGGTTGCATGGCATGCCAAGATCCATAGTTTCGGATCGTGACCCAAGATTCACTTCAAGATTTTGGGTTAGCTTGCAAAAAGCTATGGGCACGGATTTGCGATTTAGTTCTAAGATACCATCCCCAAACGGACGGACAATCGTAGAGAGACTATTCAAACTCTTGAAGATCTATTAAGACTCGTGTCCTAGACTTCAAGGGCGGTTGGGATAAGTATTTACCATTGGTAGAATTCTCCTACAACAACAATGCTTATCGTGCAAGTATAGTATGGCTCCATTTGAAGCATTATATGGACGAAAAGTGTCGCTTCCAATATGTTGGGATGAGGTGGTGAAGCAACATTGTTGGGACCCGAAGTTAAGACGTATGACTCACCGAAAAGATCCAAATGATTCGACAACGATACAAACGGCACAAGATCGACAAAAGAGTTATGCGGATCTTCATCGAAAGAACGTGGAATTTAGTGTGTGGGGATCATGTATTGTCAAGGTGTGTTGCTCCATGGAAGGGAGTTACAAGATTTGAGAAGAGAGGAAAGCTCAATCCATGATTTATCGGTCCATTTCAAATTCTTGACCGAGTAGGAAATGTAGCCTATGACTTGCTTTTACCTCCAAGTATGTCTCGTGTTCATAATGTGTTTCATATATCAGCATTTCAGAATATGTGAAAGACCAAACCACGCTATAGAGTTAGAACCCTGATGAAATAGTCAAGACTTAACGTATGAGGAGGTACCGCCAAGATCTTGGATAGAAGGAGCATGTCCCACGCTAAGAAAGGTCATACCACAAGTTAAAGTTTTGTGGAGGAATCATGCTATGAGGAAACGACCTAGAATTGGAAACGAAAATGAAAGCGAGGTATCCTCACCTTTTCAAACACCGTGTATCGTACGCCAATTTCGAGGACGAAATTTCATAAGGAGGGAGGTCAAGACCCCAACTTATTATTAATGAAATTTAATTTTCTCTATTTATTATTTTGAAATAGTAAGGGTTGATTTGATTAATGTGGATAGTTATGGGTAAAATACGCAAATATTTCAAAATAAGCAAGTGGTTATAAAATATTCATTGTTGTTTGGGAATATTCGTTTGGTCGGGAATATTCGATCGTCGTGGAATATTCGTATCGACGGCCAGCAAAATGCCAAAAAATTCCATAACTCTAAAAGCGATTGAATGAAGAAAACGACAAATATAAGTTGTTTAAAAATAACTACGTAGTTATACAAGTAATACTATTAAAATACTCTATGTGGTTAACACACAAGAAGATTACTGCAGATTGCACCAATTATTGATTCTTACGTAAGAAGACACAACTCAATAATGGTTACAAGAATTACTCGATCAAAGATTTTATTTTATTGATTTAATAATTGTCATATTGATATTTTATATTGTTTGTTGTTTCAATAATTGTCATTACACAAGATTTTTCATTATCGGCTAATAATTCATATTATCCTCAATAATATTATTAGATAACATTATTTGCGCAAGTGTCTAGAAAGTTCGCTTTAAGGAGAGGTTTGGTCACCTAATCACTACCAAAGAAGGAGAAATTCTTATCGAAAGCCCCCTTTTCCTGAACCGCTCGTCACAAATATCAGATTCTCAGAATATTATTTATGAACAATTAATTATTGATTAATATGATGAGAAAAATATTGAATTTATGTGGATATAGATGGAGAAAATTTTAAATGTGACAATTGTTGAAAATTGAAATTTTATTTTTTTCCGATAAAATAATTCATTTAAATATATTATTATATTTTAATAATATAATAATGGTGATATTTTTACAACGAATGTGGGATATATGAGTATACGAGGAGGAAGAGTATTTTTTGTTGCAATAAATGTTTAAAACATGTTAAACATGCTCTGCTGGACCTCATTTATCGAATCGAAATTTGATTATAAACAGTAAAATCGTCTGCTTGTAGATTTCACCAATTCCTATTTGGAATTTGGAAAAACTTTCTTCCGTAAAGTTGTAGAGAATTGAATTTCCTATAAAAAATCGCGAGATTCAATTTTTCCACAAAAGAGCTATTTATTGTGAATTATTGAAGTTCAAGTTCAAATAATTAATTTTTGGAAGTTTAAATTATTTTAAATTAGAAAACGTTTTTTCTTACTTTTTCTAGAAGGTGGCATGTGCTTATTGAGCTGAAATCAGATTTCAAGAGTGGCGAGGAATTTTGATATATATAATAATATTAAATTAAATTTTTTTCTTTGTGTTCTAAGCAATTTCCTATAAATAGGTGCTTAGGTTAGAATTGAAAATTACACCGTAAACTCAAGTTTTCTCTCTATATTATCGAGCTTATTCTTGTGAGTATTTTGAGTATACTTTGACTATTGCTATACTATGCAAGTTCAAGTCATAGCCTATATCCTGTTTCAACTGTAAGATGCCTTTCAGGAGGTAAGGGATATTTTTTTTTCAGAATGATATTATTTCTTCAATATCATTATGTTGAAATATTGATCCGAAGTTTTTATCAAATTTGGAACTTTTGGTGTCGAGTTACTATTCACGATACCTACAATTATTCACGATATCTGCATACTATTCACGAATACTAAGACTATTCATCTAAAAATGAAAAATTTTCTTTTCGTCTAAAATATCTATTCTCGGATACTAGCTTTGATTGTATCCATATTTTGATCATTCTCAATTTTACACCACTATAATTATTTTTGAGGTATATTTGGACATGGATAAAACAAAGTACTAATCTTTAATCCTTAATCCTCATTATTTTGTTTCAATCGGATTCGCTTTCTTTAAAATATTTTTCATCATCCTTAGTCTTAAATGATGATATTATTGAATATCTTTGGCTCAGTAGTGCAAAAGATGAATGATTTCAAGAATATCTTTGGCCGTAGTGCAAAGATGAACAAGTGTTTAGATGAACACGACTAATCGATGAATATCTTCGCCCAGAGTGCAAAGATGAATATTTGATTCCAGATATATATCGATTGATGTTACAGGGATAAAAGATAGATTTGAAAATTTTAAATTCATACATGAAGATAGTAGTTTGCATTCTCTACTTAACTCTTCTAATGAATTATTATTTTCATTGCTAATATTGATTTAAAATTTGTTTATCTATTGTATTCTATTAGATTTTTCCTCATTGAAGACTAACGATAATTTGTTGTATATTATCTTAGTCATAATATTCTTTATCGGGCTAGTTGAGCTCACCCTTTTCCTGCTTTGTTCCATTTTTTTTTCTCGAGGCTAGAATATACGAGTACGCAGCCTGGGTAATGAATGAAAGTTCTAGAGAGAGTTGTTTAGTAGTCCTCACCATTTTTGTAAAATAATGTATCAATAAATGTGATGAGGATTTATCCGAGTATAGATATTGTCTAAAGATAATATTTGTATTCAAACTCACGCTTTATTGTTGTAATAATAAAGTTGTAGTTGTTTCGCACTCATGTATTGACAACTCGTAATGGGTAATGTATACCTATTTTGGGGCGCCATAGAGTAGTACCTTATATAGTTTTGTATAGGATATGATTAATAATATAGTAAATGTATTAAAACGTATTTGCTATATATAAAATAAATTGATGGAAATGATTTATTATAATAGAAAATAAACTTATTATCTATTTTCTATATATAATATATGTATATGTGTCGTATATATAGTTAATTGATATTATATTTAAAGAATAATAAGTGTATGAATGAGAGAAGCTTTAAGATCAAGCTTGTTAAATATGCCTTGTGTGGCACAAAGTTGATGAGATATATTGTCTTATAATATTAATTATTGTTATGGACAATATACTAGTGTCTAGTAATTATTTGATGGTATATCAATTATTATTATTGCTAGTGATAGCATGATAATAAGTATATTGGTTATAAATATTATAAGATTTATATTTATTGTGATAATTAACTATATAAACGCTAATCAATTGTTATAGAGATTAATAATTGATTTATTTAGGAATGGATTAATTAATACTATTAATTAATTGATAAGATAAGTAATTTATTAATTTCCATGTGCATGTATGCGATATTAAAACTATAACGTATGGTAGTTAACTATATATTATACGAAGTGTAAAGTGTGGTGTGACTATATTATATAGAAACCATATATTAAGATTTATTGAAACTATATGATATGAATATATCATTAAATGTGTCTCATGATAAAATATATGTAAGCATATATTAAAATAATATACCATGAACATATTGTAAACTATTATTTTAATAAAATATACCCATGTGATAAAATGTACATGGATTATATGTATGTTACATTTCCATATCATATTTACTACCTTAAAATATTAATTATGAAAATCATATTGTGATATTATGTTATAACCCATGTATGGATGTTATGTGTATACAATATAACCTAAGAATAGGGTTGTGTATATGTTTATATAACCTATGTTTTGCAAGAGTGCTGAGATTTTTTTCCCAAATTGAGTGGCACATAGTACATGAATAGTGACTTAGAACTAATTTACGTATTTTCCAAAAAGGCTAGAGTTGTGTAGGGATGATGGCTAAAAATCAGTTGGTGAACCACTCCCTTGTAACCAATGTGTTCTTCCTTTGTACCACAAACTCAACCTTCAATTTGATTATCTAGTCCAAGTTTCTTCTATATATACAAGTTTCAAATTCATTTTTTTTTGTTTGTTAAGTCTATATTGAAAGTTCTAAGTTGCTGAGAAATTTTGGGAGCATACTTAATGTGTAAGGAATATAATCCAAGCTTAAGGAGGTATAAACTTTACTTATGTTCTTAGTAGGGTTTTTGTCAATTTTTGGAATTACTTGAAATTCTTTGTTAATCAATGTGAATGAACATGCCATGATAGGTTTATGAAGTATGTTTACATGTTTGAATTCTTAAGTGATAGTATTAAGCATGTTTAAATCAAAGAGAAGTGTTGGTGTTTGATGCTCTCAGTAACGCAGGCGGTGTTATCGCCTCCTGTAGTGCAAGCATGGCGCAATTATTGCGTCTCTATTTGTACTAGGTGCAAATAGTAATACTACCACTGCACTCGCATCCGCTTCGTTCTCATTATGCTAGGCATTTCTGATTTGGTATTATAACTTATATATATATACCTGAACAGAAGTATAACATGATATGTAAAACTTTCGTATGTGGTATGAAGTAATCAACTTGGGCTCAGTAAGAAGTTGTAGCAAAACTTAAAGTTTTCAAAACTAACCATGTGGAAAACTTGTGTTCACGAAGTTCAACTTATGAGACCATATACACGACTAACCTTATTTGGTTTTGATTTCGTGAAAATCCTAAACTAAAGTCCCTAACATATAAGGTTGAACTTGAAGTGGTCGACATAAGTATGTAAAGACCTCTAGCAGACGATGCATGTTAAAGTATAAGTTTATATGTGTGTTAAGGTCGATGTAAATAGGAAGTGCAAAGCTCAACCTTGGTTTGGCCAAGAGACAACGCAATCGCAGCAATCCTAAGCTCGGATAGGCACAAACAAGCATCATCCTCGCAGCTTTTGAATAAGTTCTGCTTTTAATCGTAAGTTCAAGACATATTTATATGATTTCTTTAACTCAGATTATGTGACTAATATGCTATGTAATATGTAGGAAGCATGCTAGGTGATAGAGTTGAATGATAGTTATGCCTTTCAAATATAAAGTCCAAAGGAATGTTTTCATGATATAAAGCAACGACACGTTGTGATGCCCCCAAAATAGGTATACATCACCCATCTTGAGTCGCCAAATACATGGTACACAATACAAATAAAAACTTAATTATACAACATATGAAGCTATGAAGTTTTAATACAAATATCGTTTTCTGCATAATATACAATTTCATGTAATAGTGAGGACTACTAATGTTATCATCCTGACCGCCACCGCTCCTCCCCGACTAGTCCTCGCTACGCTTCTCATTTCTCAAGAGAACAATGAAAGCAAAAGGGTGAGCTCAACTAGCCCAAGAAAAATATTATGACTAAGATAATGCGTAATAAATTATCATTAGCCTTCAACAATGTTAAACCGATAAAATATAACAAACAACAAGTTTAATCTGCAATGAACAATCAATCCATTAAAGAGTCAAGTAGAGAATAAAATCTACTATCTTCTATGATTTAAAAGGTTTTTCATTACTTTTATCACGAGACTCACCTTAATAAATAATCCACATCATCCCCGCACTACTACCAAAGATATTCATTAAGATCACGACCACAAATTTTTCACGACTACTGCCAAGGATATTCGTGTATTCATCAATGGTTATGATCATGCCAACAATCGTCCATCAATGCACTACTACCAATGAGGATTTTTATCACATCATTTGTAACATTACTACCCATGATTATATCGAATAATCCTCGTCATAATCATACCAAGTCCATCTACGCACTACATGAGCCACTAATGACTTTCAACATATTATAAACATGAAGATGATGACAATTGAATAAAACAAGTTCAAGAATAAATTTTAAAGATTTATAAGTTAATTTATCCCGAACTCAATAACGCCCAAATGGTCAACACGATATCGCTTTGTGGAGTAAAATTCAAGAATGCTCGTAAGAATATTTCCATGAAAAGATATTGACGAAGCCTTTAAATATCAAGGATATTCCACAAATTTCATCGAGTATAGTAAGTCAAAACTTTAACCAACCGAGTATAATAAAGAAAGTAACAACAAAAGAAATCACCGTGCATGCGATGGACCGCAGATAAAAGTTATTCTAACGAGTAATAATAAATAATCTAACCAGTCACGCGTAACGCACGTATGTGATGTTCTAACAGAATGATAAATAATGGAACCAAGTCATGTGTAAAGCATGCATGTGATGTTCCAATAGAATAATAAAGAATGTAACTGTGTCATGCTTAAAGCACGCATGTGATGTTCCAAAAGAATGATAAATAATGAAACCAGTCACGCGTAAAAATGCATGGATGTTCCAATGTAATGATAAATAATGGAACCGTATCACGTAAAAAAAGATGCATGTGATATTCTAACATGTAATAATAAAGAATGGAATAATGTTCTCTTCATGAATACAATGTAAATAATACCCCTACCTTAGAAAGAAGAGTAAGATCGGATATAGAAGTAGTGAAATAAAGATAACACTTTTCTTCTTTCTCTCTATAGTTTCTCTCTAGTAGTTTTAGTGAATTCGTAAGAAATAATGAAGGAATGAGCTTCTATTTATGAAGAATGGACTCGATAGTAACTAATTCATTGAACGGTCCTGCATTGATTTACTTTAAACTGACTATTCAGATTTAAAACAAAATCTTTTAAATAAAATATAATATATTCTATTTATAATCTAATAAAAAGTATAACTTTATAAAAGTATTTTATTTTATATAAAAAGATTTTACTATGCAAAATACTATACGCAGCAGCACTATGCAACACTATGCATAATAAAATATAATATATTCTAATTATATTGTCTAATAAAATAAATAACTTTATAAAAGTATTCTGCTTTATATAAAAATATTTTACTATGCAAAATACTATGCATAATAGAATATTATATATTCTATTTATAGTCTAATAAAAACGAATAACTTTATAAAAGTATTCTGCTTTTATATAAAAAGTTTTTCTATTTTATTATATTAATAATAATAATAAAACAAACTTTATCACCATTATTATAATTCACAATATTATATAATCGACTGTGTCGCTCCTCAGAAAAAGAGGGGCATTCCAATAAGGATTTCTACCCATCATGCGCCGCAATTAGGTGACCAAACCTCTCCTCGATGTAACTTCTGTACATCATTAATATTGCAAATAATAATATTAATAACCTTGTCGCCTCAATTATTGATTTAATAATATATAAAATATCGACAATAATTGAATCAAATAACGTGAGATACTATACAACAATTATCAGAAAGTAATAATTGAACAAAACCGAGTGACTTCATCATAAGCATGATCAATAATCAATACCAAGCGTCTACTATGCAACTAATGCCAGACATCGCATTTTTAACACCTGGTGTTTCAACAATTAACGGTAAAAACTTCCGCCGTTATTATAAATATTACCCACAACTATAACATTATATCAAATTTACTCCATATTATTCAAAAATAATATTTATAGAAAATTTATCTTTATTTATAAAAGTTGGGGTCTTACAACCTCCCCTTCTTATAAAATTTTGCCCTCGAAATTAGGGTACGTACCTGGTATGTCGAAGAGGTAAGGATACCTTGATTTCATTTCAGATTCTAACTCCCAAGTCATTTCCTCAACATCGTGTTTTCTCCACAAAACTTTAACTTGAGGTATAACCTTGGAGCGTAAAATATGTTCCTTCTTATCCAAGATTTGAATAGGAACCTCTTCATACGTCAAATCTTCTGCTATTTCGTCCGATTCTAACTCAATAATGTGGTTTGGATCTTCCACATAATTACGTAATATGGATATGTGAAAACGCTATGAACACGAGACATACTTCGCAAAGAAAGCGAGTCTATAAGCCACGATTCCTACTCGATCAAGGATTAAAATGGACCAATGAATCGAGGATCGAGCTTTCTCTCTTTCCAAATCTCGTGGACTCCTTTTCATGGAGCAACACGTAACAACACACGATCTCCAATATCGAATTCCACGCCCTTTCGATGAAGATCAAGATAACTCTTTTGTCGATCTTGTGAGGTTTTTATACATCATTGGATCGCTTCAATCTTTTTCGTAGTCATACGCATCAAATTCGGGTCCCAACAACGCTGGTTCACCCACCTCATCCCAAAGATAATCGAGAACGACACTTTTCCATACAACGCCTCGAATGGAGCCATGCCAATTTCTTGCTTGATAACTGTTGTTGTAGGAAAACTCCACCAATGGTACGAAACTTGTCCCAACTTCCTCAAGTCAAGGACACGTAGTCTTAATAGATCTTCAAGAGTTTGAATCGCCCTCTCCGACTACCCGTCCGTCTGAGAGGATGATATGTCGAAAGCTAAATCAGTAAATCTGCGCCCATAGCTTTTTTGCAAACTAACCCAAAATCTTGAAGTGAATCTTGGGTCTCGATCGTAAACTATGGATACCGCATACCATGCAATCTTACAACCTCGCTTATGTATATACTGAGCAAGACGTTCAAGTGTATAAGTTTCTCGACGGTAAGAAATGAGCGCATTTGGTCAATCTATCAACAATGACCCAAATCGCATCTATGCTTTGAGAAACTTTGGGAAGACCCAGAACGAAATCCATGGTAATGTGCTCCCACTTCCATTCCGAATTTCAAGTGGTTGCAATGGACCTTTTGGTACTTGATGTCTCGCCCGACTCGCTGACACGTTAGACACCTTGAGATAAATAAATACTATCTCTCTTTCATATCGCCCACCAAAATGTATGTCAAGATCACGATACATTTTGGTACTCCCAAGATGGATTGAAAACAATGTGTTGTGCACCTCCATCATGATTTTATACTTTAAATCGTGGTCGTTAGAACACAAAGTCCGGAAATGACTCAAGTATTCCTTTTCATCGATTCTTGCTTCAAAGATAGCACCTTCTTGCACTTTCTTCCTCATACGCATCGGCCTGTGTCCGTAGCTTGAGCGCTTTAACTTTATCGATTAAAGTCTGTTCTACTCAGATATTCGCCATCATCACACGGGTCCCTCGAGTCTTTAACTCTATCTACATCCTTTGAAAGTCACATAAAATGGGCTCATATTGACAATATCGCACTCGCATTCGCATATGATCTTCTACTCAACGCGCCGCCTACCACGCTCGCTTTTCCGTGATGGTATTGATGGTGTGATCATAATCTTTCAATGCCAAGCCAACGTTGTTGTCGCATGTTGAGTTCCTTTTGAGTGAAGAAATATTTGAGGCTTTTATGATCCGTAAAGATCTCCACTTTCTCTCCATACAAGTAATGCCTCCAAATTTTAAGTGCGAAGACAACAACTGCCAACTCTAGATCATGAGTAGGATAATTTCTCTCATATTCTTTGAGTTATCTTGAGGCATAAGCTATGACTTTCCCATGTTGCATGAAAACACAACCCAACCCTTTGCCCGAAGCATCACTGTAGATGACAAATCCTTCCGAGCCAGATGGTATTGTCAGAACAGGTGTTGAAATGAGTCTCCTCTTGAGTTCTTGAAAACTCTTCTCACATTCTTCGCTTCCAACCGAAATTTGTATCTTCCGAGTCACCGAAGTTAATGGAGTAGCGATTCGAGAAAATCCTTCCACGAATCTCTGATAATAACAAGCTAAACCGAGAAAGCTACGTACTTCGGTCACTGATTTAGGTTGCTACCATCTTTGAATTTCTTCAATTTTTGTCGGGTCAACAAATATTCCATGACTTGATACTACGTGGCCAAGGAATGCTACTTCCTTAAGCCGTAACTCGCATTTCTTCAACTCGGCATAAAGCTTGTATTCACGGCTTTTTTGGAGTATCACCTTCAGGTGTTGCTCATGATCTTCACGCTTTTTTGGAATAAATAAGGATGTTATCTATAAAGACGACCACAAAGTGATCCAAATATTCCTCAATACTTTGGCTCATCATATCCATGAAGGCAAGAGAAGCATTTGTCAATCCAAAGGACATGACTAGAATTCATAATGCCCGCATACAGAGTTCTCAAGGCGCCTTTGGAATATTCTCGCTTTTAACCTTTAATGATGATATCCGTAATCTAAGATCGATCTTTGAAAAAATTGTGCTCCTCAGAATCGATCAAACAGTCATCAATACATGGCAATGGGTACCTATTTTTGATGGTGACATGATTCAACTCCCGATAATCAATACAAAATCGCATACTCCCATCTTTCTTCTTAACGAATAGAACTAAGCACCCCAAGGAGAAGTACTAGGACGAATAAAGCCAATATCTAACAATTCCTCGCAAATTGGGTTTTAACTCCTCAAGTTCAATAGAGCCATTCGACACGGGATTTGGAAATGGGTTTTGTACTGTTCAAGGTCGATACAAAATTCAATTTCACACTGGGGGTAGGCCAGAAGTTCTTCGTGAGAATACGCCGTGAAATTTATTAACAATAGAAATATCATTCAAAATCGACGATTTTTGTTTAGATCCACGATACGAGCTTAGAAAGCTTGACATCGCTTTTTAATAAACGAATAGCTTTATGGCTTCGAGATGACGTTGATTGATTTTAATGGTTTGGTCATTTGAATTCGCATAATAGGTCAAGTTAGAAATATGAAAGCTAACAACTTACGAAAAACAATCAATTTTTGCATGATGAGTAGTTAACCAATCAATCCTAGAATCACATCAAATGCAAGTATTTTTAATGAAATAAGATCGACAGGTGTAATGTGAGGGTACCGATTTGAACCAAACAAGACTTATAAACAAAGGGATGTAATGAAGGTTATTTCCAACCTGAGTTTCCATGTATAAGTCAAAGTCTAATTTCTCCGATTCAAATTTAATCGCTGAGCACAAGTGTGACACCCCCAAAATAGGTATACCTCACCCATTCTCGAGTCGCCAAATACATGGTACGTAAACAACTACATCTTTATTATTACAAATCAGAAACTCGTGAGTTTGAATACAAATATTATCTTCTAGATAATATCTATACTCAAATAAATCCTCATCACATTTATCGATACATTATTTTACAAAATGGTGAGGACTACTAAACAATCCTTTCTAAACCCTTCATTCCATACCCCGACTAGACTGCTACATTCTCGCCTCCCGAGAAGAAAAATGGAACAACAAGGAAAAGGGTGAGCTCAACTAGCTCAAGAAAGAATATTACGACTAAGATAATATACAACAAATTATCGTTAGTCTTCAACAGGAAAAATCTAATAATACAATAGACAACAAATTTTAAATCAATATTCAAGCAATGAAATAATAATTCATTAGAAGAGTTAAGTAGAGAATGCAAACTACTATCTTCTATGATGAATTTAAAAGTTCATCGCTCATCTTTTATCCTCGTAACATCAATCAATATACATCTCGAATCAAATATTCATCTTCAGCACTACAGTGCCAAAGATATTCATCACCGGTCATGTTCATTTAAACACTGCTCATCTTTGCACCACGGGCCAAAGATATTCTTCAGAAATCATTCATCTTTGCACTACAAAGCCAAAGATATTCTTAAGAAATCATTCATCTTTCACCATGTGCCAAAGATATTCCATAATATCATCATTTAAGACCGAGGATGATGAAAAATATTTTTAAAGAAACGAATCCAAAGGAAACAAAAAATGACAAGGATTAAGGATTAAGGATTCAGATTTGGTTTTATCCACGTCCAAAAATACCTCAAAAATAATCATAGTGGTGTAAAATTCAAGAATGATCAAAACATGGATACAATCGTAGTTAAGATCCGTAATAGATGTTTTGGACGAAAAAGAAGAAATTTTATTTTTCTATGAATAGTACCGTAGATACGTGAATAGTGTCAGATACGTGAATAAAGGCCAGAGTATGTGAATAAGAATCTCTACACCAAAAGATAGAAATTCCACAAAAACATCTTCACGCTTCATGAATAGTACTCGTGAATAAGAACTCAGAATAGTAACCCATGAATAAGAACTCGACATGAAAAAGTTCTAAATTTGATAAAAACTTCGATCAACATTTCAAAGATAATGATATCAAGAAATAATATTATTACGAAAATAATAATATCCCTTACCTCGAAAAGATCAAGACTTCTAGCTGTAATAACCGGGTATAATGTCAAGGAACTTGCAATCACCTGCCTAGCAATACTCAAAGTATACTCAAAATACTCACAAGAATACGCCGATAATATAGAGAGAAAAACTTCAGCTTCTACAAGTGTGATTTTCAATTCTAACCTAAGACCCTATTTATAGGAAAACGCTTGTAACACCAAAGCGTAAAAATTTAATAAAATAATAATATAATTAAACAAATTCAAGCCCACCTTAGACCAACTGAATTCAGCACATTTATATCACATGGGATTGCAAAAACGTTTTTCTTAAATAAAACAATTAAAACTTCCAAAATTAATTATTTTGAGCTTCTAACTTCAATAATCCATAATAAATAGCCCTTTCATCGTAAAATTCAATCTCATGGGTTTTTATAGGAATTTCAATTCTCTAAAACTTTGCGTAAGAAAGTTTTTCCAAATTCCAAATAGAAATCAACCGAAATCCACAAACGGGAGATTTTAAAAGCTTATAATCAAATTTCAATAATAAATGGGGTCCACCGACACGTTTAACATGTTTTAAAAATTTATTGCAACAAAAATACTCTTCTCCTCGTGATACTCATATATCCCACATTCGTTGTAAAATATTACCGTTAATATATTATTAAAATAATATATTTAAATGAATTATTTTATCGTAAAAAGATAAAATATTAATTTTCAACAATTGTCATTTTAAAATTTTCTCCATCTATATCCACATAAAATCAATATTTTCTCATCATATAAATCAATAATTAATTATTCACAAATAATATTACGTAATCACAATATCGATAACCAGCAGCTTCCTCAGAAAGAGGGCTTTCAATAAGAATTTCTTCTTATCATGCGGCGCAATTAGTGACCAAACCTCTCTTACGAGTAACTTTCTAGACATTGCTAACAATGTTATCTAATAATATTATTCAGATAATATGAATTATCATGCTCGATAATGAAAAATACCGTAAACGACAATTATCAAACAAAAGAATATAAAATATCAACGCAACAATTATTAACTCAATAAAATAATCGAATGCAAGAATTATCGTAACCATTATTGAGTAGTGCCTTTCACGTAAGAATCAATAATTGGTGCAATACCGTGCTATCGCTCAACAACGCCAGATTAGTGGTGTTTTAACCACCGGTATTCCAACAAAAGATAATCTGCAATAATTACACTGCTATTTTTAAACAACTTATATTTGTCGCTTTCTCATCCAATCGCTCAAGCTATGGGGCTCCACACACGGTCAAGGCTTCGGCCGCATTTAATATTCCCCTTGACAAGCATTTAATATTCCACGACCAAAACTAATATTCCCGGCACAACAATGAATATTTTATAACCACTCATTATTTTGAAATATTTCACAGATTTTTTACCCTAACTATCCACATTAATCAAATCAACCCTTACTATTTCAAAATAATAAATAAAGGAAATTCCTTTTTATTTAAAAAATTTCGAGGTCTTACAACCTCCCTCCTTATGAAATTTCATTCTCTAAATCGGGACGACGCACTCGTGTGTTTCAAAAGGTGAGGATACCTCGCTTTCATTTCCGCTTCCAATTCCTGTGTCATTTCCTCTATAATGATTCCTCCACACAAAACTTTAACTTGTGGTATGACCTTTCATGCTGTAAGATATGCTCCTTCCTATCCAAGATCTTGACAGTACCTCCTCATACGTTAAGTCTTCTGCTATCTCGTCCTGCTTCTAACTCAATAACGTGTTCGGGTCTTTCACATATTTATTAAGTACGAGCATGTGAAACACATTATGAACACGAGACATACTTTGAGGTAACGCAAGTCTATAGCTACATTTCCTACTTCCTGGCCAAGAATTTGAAATGGACCAATAAATCGTGGATCGAGCTTTCCTCTTCCCAAATCTTATAACTCCCTTCCACGGAGCAACTCGCAACAATACACGATCCCCTTACATTAAATTCCACGCCCCTTTCGATGAAGATCCGCGATAACTCTTTTTGTCGATCTTGTGCCGCTTTGTATACGCTTGTCGAATCATTTGGATCTTTTCTTAGTCATATCGCATTAACTCCCGGTCCCAACAATGTTGCTTCACCCACCTCATCCCAACATATCGAGAACGAAATTTTCGGCCCATATAATGCTTCGAATGGAGCCACACCTATACTTGCCCGATAATCGCTGTTGTAGGAGAATTCACCAATGGTAAATACTTATCCTAAATCGCCTTTGAAGTCTAGGACACGTAGTCTTAATATATCTTCAAGAGTTTGAATAGTCCTCTCTCATCGTCTGTCCGCTTGGGGATGGTATGTCAACTAAATCGCAAACTGCGCTCATAGTTTTTTGCAAGCTAACCCAAAATCTTGAAGTGAATCTCGGTCACGATCCTAAACTATGGATATGTGTGCATGCCATGCAACCTCACAATCTCATTCACGCATATACTAGCAAAGACGCTCAAGGAATAAGTCTCCGTGACGGGCAAAAAAATGAGCGCATTTGGTTAATCTATCAACAATAACCCAAATCAAGGCTGATGCCTTGAGAAACCGTAGAGAAGACCCGTAATTCAAATCCATGGTAATGTGTTCCACTTCCATTCCTAATCTCAAGTGGTTGCAACGACCCTTAGGGTACTGATGCCCGCTTTTACACATCGACAAGTTAAACACATCGAGATAAACTTGCAATCTCTCTCTTCATATTGCTCCACCAAAATGTATGTCAAGATCACGATACATTTTAGTACTTCCGTGATGGATTGCAAATGGCGACAGTGTGCTCCATCAAAATCTTGTACTTTAAATCGTAGTCGTTAGAAACACAAAGTCTCAGAGGAACTCAAGTATTCCTTCTTCATCAATTCTCGCTCCTAATAGCTCCTTCTTCAGATTTCTTCTTCATACGTGATCAGCCTCCGGCCTGGCTCGAGAAACCTTAACTTTTCTATTAAAGTCGGGTTCTACGCGATACTTCGACATCATCGCACTCGCTCCCGTGATACGATCTTCTACTCAATGCAACACCTACCACGCTCGCTTACTCGTGATGGTATCAATAGTGTAGTCGTAGTCTTTCAATAGCTCGAGCCAACGTCACGCCGCACGATGTCGAAGTTCTTTTTCGAGTGAAGAAATATTTAAGGCTTTTATGGTCTCAATATATCTCCACTTTCTCCCATATAGATAAGTGCCTCCATATTTTAAAATACGAACGATCGGGCCGCTAACTCTGATCACGAGTAGATAATTCCTCTCATACTCTTTAAGTTGTCGCGAGGCATAAAGCTACTTTCCCACGCCAGATGAGAACACATCCTAACCCTTCGCCCTCAAGTATCGCCAGAGATAACAAACCATCCAACCAGATGATTTTTGATGAATATCTTTCAGCCCAGAGTAAAAAAAGATGAACAGTGTTTAGATGAATACGACTAATCGATGAATATCTTTGGGCCTGAGTAAAGATGAATATTTGATTCCAGATAAATACTTTCCGAAAGTGTTCGCTATACGAAGGAAGTGGAGGTCATCGACAATAAAAAAACAACAATGACGGTGTCTCAAAGACGAGTCAAAGTTTACAGAGTTATCCAGTTTCAGACCTCATTTCAGCGGAGAATGAGGAACGATGACGCGGATGTTTCTTAGAGGTTTGAAAACCCAAGATACGCCAAGATCTCATTTCTCATAAATTTTCTCTCTATTCAGATGTTGTTACAGTATTCAATTGTTAGAAATGTAGATAACGAGTATGTTCAACCGAGGGACTATAACCAAGATCATACTGTAGAGATAGCAACAATGTATAACAATAACCAAATGAGAAAAGAAATGATTTGACAAACATGGTAACTACACTCGGTAATCATGGCCATGAAAATAGTAAGAAGCGAGTCAGAGGAGATTTTAAAAGAGGAGATTTAACAACCACTTATGTGAAGATTTATAAATTTACAAAAGAATCGTTCTATGGAGGAGAACGACCACCCATTATATGCTATAAATGCGGGAAAGAGGGATATATTAGTCCAAACCGCCCACAACAGCTCAAGGTATGCTATAATTATGGAAAGGAAGGACATATCGCCGAGATTGTATGCAGAATAAACCTAGTTCAAATGGGACTCGGTGACTCAAAAGACCGTCCTAAAAGTCAAAGTCAACGGCTCCTCGAAGAGCGCTTTGTCAGAATCGTCAAAATGCGAGAACCCAAACGAGGTGATCATGGGTAAGCTTATTTATAAATTCCTCAAGTTTATACCTTACTTGACACCCAAGGTATACCCATTCATTTATCTCTCCCGCAGTGCTCAACGCTTAAACTCGACCCGCAGAAATTGCACTTTCACCTATCCGTGGAAACTCCGTTAGAGAAACTTTCATCACATCCACCGCTTATAAATCTTGTTTAATTCAAGTCAGCACCATCACCCCACCCGCCAATTTTATCTCTTTAAAGATACTTGCTTTTGATGTGATTTGTGGATTGATCGTTAACTACTCATCACGCCAGACTGATTGTTTTCGTAAGGTCATAGTTTTCATATTCCTAACCAACCCGTCAGCTTTAATTCAAGCAACTAAACCATTAAAATCAATCATCGCCATATCTAATCATAAAGCTTATTCGCTTATCGAAAACTGATGTCAAGCTTTCTTAGCCCATGTTATGGATTTGAATAAAGACACGCCAAATTTGAATAATATTCTCAATGTTATCGATTTTCCTGGACGATTTCAAGAACTTCCCTTGCCTACCCCTCGTAACGCGTGCAAGTCAATTTTTTATCGATCTCAACTCCGTACAAAGCCCATTTCTAAAACCCCATATCGAATGGCTCCTATTGAACTTCGTGAGTTAAAGGTCTAACTACAAGAATTGTTGGACATCTGCTTCATCTGTCCCAAGACATCTCCTCGGGTGCTCCTATTTTATTCAGAAAGAAGAAAGACGGAGTATGCTGACTTTGTATCGACTATCTGAATCAACCATGTCACCATCAAGAATAGATATCCTTCACCTCGTATCGATGATTTGTTCGACCAATGGCAAAAGGGCACAATTCTTCAAAAATCGATCTTCGCTCGATATCATCAACAAGATTAGAACTAAGATATTCCAAAGACCGCCTTTCGTAACTCGTGATAAGCATTATAAATTTTAGTCATGTCTTTCTTCGACCGACTAATGCTCCCGCCTTTCATGGATACGATGAACCTGAGTATTCAAAGAATATTTGACTGGCTTTATTGTCGTTTTATCGATGACATCCTCATATATTCCAAAAGTCGTGAAGATCATGAGTACCATTTGAAGTCGGTACTCCAAAGGCTTCATGAAAACAAACTATATGCCAAATTGAAGAAATGCGAAGTTCGCTCGAGGAAGTAGCATTTCGGGCACGGTGTCAAAACAATGGAGTATCCACGGACCCAAGAAGATCAAGCAATACAAAGTCGAGCAACCGTTTCTTTGGAATCAAGCACGAGCTTTCAGGCCTAGCTGGGTTATTACCTGGAGATTCGTGGAAGGGTTTTCTAATCGCTACTCCATTAACTCAAATTTAACCCTAAGGATACAAAATTCGCTTGGAGCGTTAAGAACGAGCAAGAGTTTCCAAGAGCTCAAGAGAGACTCATTTCAAAGACTGTTTCTAACAATACCATCCTGTTCAGATGGATTTGTTATCTATGCAACATGCTTCCGCAAAGGGTTAGGATGTGTTCTCATGCAACGGGAAAGTCATAGTTTGCCGCCATGCGACAACTTAAAGAGTATGAGAGGAATTATCCTACTCATGATCTGTAGTCAAGCAAATGCTTTTGCTGCTTAAAGATACGGAGGCACCATCTATACGGGGAGAAAGTGAGATATATCGCACTATAAAAGCCTTAAATATTTCTTCACTAAAAAGAACTCAACATACTACAGCATAACGCTGCTTCGAAAGCTATTGGGAAAGACTAATGCACCACACTATTCAATACCATCCTGAAAAGTTTAACGCGGTAGCTTTACGCTACCGAAAGGGAAGATCATATGCAGGAACGAAAAGCGATGATGTCAAGTATACGATGAGCCAACTTTAATAGAAAAATTTAAGGTTGCTCAAGCCACCTAATCTTGGAAACCGATGCGCATGAAGAAGAAAGTACAAGAAGGAGCTATTCCTAAGCGCAGAATCGATGAAGGCGAATACTTCGAGTCCACTTTAGACTTTCAGGTTCCTAACGACTGGATTTGAAGTACAAGATTATGATGGAGGCACAATACACCATTTGTAATCCATCCCGAAGTACTAAAATGTATCGTGATCTTCGACATACATTTTGGTGGAACAATACAAGAGAGAGATTGCAAAGTTTATCTCGATGTGTTTAACTTGTCAACGGGCAAAGGCGAGCATCTAGTACCTAAGGGTCCATTGCAAACCACTCGAGATTCAAATGGAAGTGGGGAACACATTACCACGGATTTCACACGGTCTTCCTACCTAGCTTCTCAAGGCATCAATGCTATATTTGGTCATTATTGATAAATTAACCAAGTCCGCTCATTTCTCACCGATACGTGAGACTTATTCCCTAACGCCTTGCTAGATATATGTAAATGAGATCAGTGAGGTCAGCATGGCACGCCAAGATCCATTGTTTTGGATCGTGACCCAAGATTCACTTCAAGATTTTTAAGGTTAGCTTCGCAAAAAGCTACGGGCACGGATTTCATTTATCTGGGTCAAGATAAAGTTAAGGGTGATATATGAATTTTTTTCAAAATACACAAGTGGTTATAAAATATTCATTGTTGTTTGGGAATATTCGTTTGGTCGTGGAATATTCTTTCTATCTGGGAATATTCGTGCGGACCAAGCACGACCATTTGTGGGCCCCATAACAAAATAAGCTGTTTGGATGAAGAAAACGACAAAATTAAGTTTTTATAAATAATTGGCGTCATCGTTCACTGAATTAACAACTTGAAATACCCAACAGTAAAATAAAGTAATACGCATTGTTGCACATGGAAGCACCAGATACACAATATTTTTGAATTATTGATTCTTACGTGAAGAAGGCACTACTCAATAATTGTTACGATAATTCTTGTTCAATATTTTATTTAATTGATTCAATAGTTCTTTGCGTTGATATTTTATATTATTGTTGTTTCAATAATTATCAACTTTGCATAATATTTCTCATTATCGATCAATAATTCATATTATTTGAATAATATTATTAGATAGCATTATTGGCAATGTCTAGAAAGTTACATCAAGGAGAGGTTTGGTCACCTAATTGCGTGCCAAGATGGAGAAATTATTATTGAAAGCCCCTCTTTCTCGGGAGCGACTGGTTGTCATAATTGTGATTACGTAATATTATTTGTGAATAATTAATTATTGATTTATATGATAAGGAAATATTTATTTGATGTGGATATAAATGATGGATTTATTTATGTGGTTATAAATGAAGGAATTAATGTTGAGCTATTTTATCGATTTTTTGTTTGAATGAAGGTATTAAAAATTAAACTAGTGTTTTTGAGATATATTATGTGAGTTATAATTTTTAATCCGACCGTTGGATTGTTGTAATTTTTGGATATGTTATACATATATAAGTTGAGTATATGTCCACAAATTTTGAACTGTTAAAAATAAACGAATGATTTGTTATGAATTTTAAGAGGTGAATGGTTCAGAAATTGTTGAAGTATCAGAATTTAGCATTTTGGTGGAAAATTCTAGAATTGAGTGGGCCCCACTTGTGGTTGGTGAAGAAATGTGCTGAATTTTATTTCAAATATGGTGGGTGAGAATAGTAGCAGGTAAATTCATCAGGTTGCAGGTCAAGTCTGCTAAAATTTTCCTATAAATAGAGGGCTAAGTTAGAATTGAAAATCACACCAGAAACAAGTTTTCTCTCTTTCTCTCTCTATATTATTGAGTGTATTTTGTGAGTATTTAGATACTTGGTGAGTTGATATTCATCAGTGCAAGTTTCCTTCAAATAGTACGTGTCCGATATCCAATGTAAGTCTTTGCTTTCTTTTGAGGTAAAGAAGGATGATAAGGGATTTTAAGGGTTATTATGTTTTTTCAGTTCGTACTTCTTCTGACCTTCAGAAAATTTTGGAAAATTTTGAAATGATATGTTGATGAGTTTTATTGATTGTGTCCAAAAATGGTGATTTTTGGATGTATAGATTAAGAGTTATGAATTTTATGAGAAAAGACTATTTTAAAAGTAACCGCTTATAACTCCTTGTGGTTAACTCCAAAATTGATGAAATTTTTATTGGGAGTATATCTATATAATATCAGTGTACTCTATGAATTTCGGAATTTTTGGATAAAAGTACAATTTATGATAAATGTCTAAATATTCTAATTGATTTTGGCCATATGAAAAATAGTAAATGAATTTTAAAAATTCTAAGAAAAATATATGTTCAATATGGGACTATATTCTGCTAAATTCCAGAAAAGAAATATTTTTTGAACTGATTTGGTATTTTTCATGAAAATAGACTAGTTATGAATAAATGAGTTAAATATGTTATGTGAAGGAAGAAAATTGGAAAATATAATTTTATGGCTTGAGAATCATATATGTGGTATATGCAGATTTTTATGAGGGTTTTGGTTATTGGTGATGAAATCTTATAAGTTTGGCATTTTATGATGATTAAATGCATTATTTAATAAAGTGTAAACAATTAAAATAAATTGTTTATAAGTTTAAGAAATGTTATTCTTTCAATATCATTATACCGAAAAATATTGGTATGAATTTTATTGTGGAATTTCTACCTTTTTGTGTCGGAGTTACTATTCATGAGTTACTATTCATGAGTTACTTATTCACGGTACTTATTCATTATAAAATTGGTTTCTTTTTCTAACCAAATTATAGTTGATTTATGAATATTACTCTGGAGATTAAAACTATATATTGATTATATTGATTTTATTATCATATATAATATTTTTATAACCCTGATGTTGAAATTCTCTTTCACTTTGGAGTGTAAAGATGAGTAGATTATTGGTATGATCGCTTGGCCAGGGTTCTCTTTGGTTAGTAGTGAAAAGTTGAATTGTATTTGGTATGATCATGACCATTGAATTTATAATTGAATATCTTTAGCTTAAGTACAAAGGTGAATTGATCAACATGGTTATAATTATTGTTCTGAAATGATTATATATTTCTTTGAGATATTAATATATTTGGCCCATAATGCAAATATGAATCTGTTGATGAATATATTTGGCTTGTAGTGCAAATATGAATCTGTTTAGGAATATCTTTGGCTGTAGAGTGCAAAGATGAATTGTTGATGAATATCTTTGGCCAAGAGTCACAGAAGATGAACTGTTAATGAATATTTTTGGCCCGTAGTAGTGCAAAGATGACTGTTGTTAAATATCTTTGGCGATTAGTGCGAAGATGAATTGTGGATGAATATCTTTGGCCCGTAGTGCAAAGATGAATTTATTAGTATGATTATGAACAGGAACTGTGATTTGGTATAACCATGATCTTTGATGTTTCAGGTAAAGACATGTGATGAAAATTATATTAGTCACGGGGTACGAAGAGGAATTTAGAATCACAATTATGATTATGAGATATTCATATAATTGTGGAAAGGAACTGGCGATTGATGTTACGGGGGATAAAACATTTTTGGTGGACTTTTAACACGGAGAAGATAATAGACTGTATTGTTTATTTGACTCTTCTAATGGATTGCTTCGTTCATTACGCAACTATGGTTGAAATTTTTATCATCTACCATATGTTCTAAATCTACGATTTGTTATTGATGAAGGCTATTGATAATTTAATTATCTTTAGTCATGATATTCTTTATTGAGCTAGTTGTGCTCACCCTTTTTGCTTCATAATTCCTTTCGTGTAATAAAAGTGTAGCTAGGGACGAAGCGGGGTAACAAGGAATAGAATCAGTGGTCTCTAGTCGTGGAGTTCTCCCTAAACAAAGATACAAAGCATGTTGTATACATCTTTTAGTAGTTATATTTGGTGAATCATATAGGGAGAGGCGAACCCAACATTAGAAGGGTGTTTGCCACTATCATACAAGATGTCTAATGACATACAACCTCGTGTCATCATAAGATGGGGTTGTGCTCATCCACTTGCTGAGTATATTTACGAGCACTACCTATATAATCTTGGTGTTTGTTTGAAGTATAATTCTCAATTTGAGACAGTGGAGATAATGATAAGTCATGAGAAGACTCACCATTGGGAAGAATATGATAGTTGTAAGACCCCGAAATTTTTTTAAATAAAAAGGAATTTCCTTTATTTATTATCCTGAAATAGTAAGGGTTGATTTGATTAATGTGGATAGTTAAGGGTTAAATACGCAAATATTTCAAAATAAGCAAGTGGTTATAAAATATTCATTTTTGCTCTGGGAATATTCGTTTGGTCGTGGAATATTAAATGCTGTCGGGAATATTCGAATGCGACCTGTAAGCAACCGTGTGTGGGCCCATAACGGAAAGCGATTGGATGAGGAAAACGACAAAGTTTGGGTGGTTATAAATAACGGCGTAGTTATTCTGAGTTAAGACCGTAGTTATTCTGACCGTTAAGACCGCTGGAATACCCGGTGGTTAAAATACAAGTGATGTCGGCGTGGTTACGCGATGCACCGCGATATTGCACAAAGATTGTTGAATTATTGATCCTTACGTAAGAAGGCACTACTCAATAATTATTACGATGATTCTTGTTCAATAGTTTATTTTATTGATTCAATAATTGCTGCGTTGGTATTTTATATTATTCTTTGTTTCAATAATTGTCATTTACATGATTTTCCATTATCGGATCAATAATTCATATTATTTGAATAATATTATTAGATAACATTATTGGCAATGTCTAGAAAGTTCTGGTCTAAGGAGAGGTTTGGTCACCTAATTGCGGCGCCCGATGAGAGAGATCCTTATTGGAAAGCCCCTCTTCACCGGGAATGACTGGTTGTTATAAATGTGATTACGTAATATTATTTGTGAATAATTAATTATTGATTCATATGATAAGGAAATATTTATTTTATATGAATATAAATGATGGATTTATTTATGTGGTTATTAATGAAGGAATTAATGTTGAGGTGTTTTATCAGTATTTTATCGGATTGGAGGTGTTAAAAATCAAATCGTGGTTTTTGAGATATATTATGGGGTTATAATTTTTAATCCGACCGTTGGATTGTGGTAATTTTTGGGTATGTTATACATACATAAGTTGAGTATATGTCCACAAATTTTGAACCGTTAAAAATGAACGAATGATTTGTTATGAATTTTAAGAGGTGACTGATTCGAAAATTAGGGTTATAATTGATTTTGGTGGAAAATTCTAGAATTGAGTGGGCCCCACTTGTGGTTGGTGAAAAAAATGTGCTGAATTTTATTTCAAATGTGGTGGGTGGCAATAGTAGCAGGTAAAGCCATCGTCGTGGCAGTCAAGTCTGCTTTGGTGGGCTAACATTTTCCTATAAATAGAGGGCTAAGTTAGAATTGAAAATCACACCGTAAACAAAGTTTTCTTTTTCTCTATATTATTGAGCGTATTTTGTGAGTATTTAGATACTTTGAGAGTTCTTTGTTCAAGATAGTTTCATTCAAAGATCACTTCCGACCTTTCCTTCCGGCAAATCTTGATTCTTTGAGGTAAGGGATATTATTTTTTCAGAATGATATTATTTCTTCAATATCATTATGCTGAAATGTTGATCTGAAGTTTTTATCAAATTTGGAACTTTTTTCATGTCGGGGTTACTATTCATGAGTTACTATTCACGAGTTACTATTCATGAGTTACTATTCACGAGTTACTATTCACGAGTACTATTCATGAAGCGTGAAAATGTTTTTTTTTGTGTGGAATTTCTATCTTTTGGTGTGAGAGTTACTATTCACGTGATACTGGACTTTATTCACGTATCGACACTATTCACGATACTGGCACTATTCATCGAAAAATAAAATTTCTTCTTTTCGTCCAAACATCTATTCGGATACTAGCTTTGATTGTATCCATGTTTTGATCATTCTTGAATTTTACACCACTATGATTATTTTTGAGGTATTTTGGACGTGGATAAAACCAAGTATGAATCCTTAATCCTTAATCCTTGTCATTTTGTTTCAATTGGATTCGTTCTTTAAAAATATTTTCATCATCCTCGGTCTTAAATGATGATATTATTGAATATCTTTGGCTGTAGTGCAAAAGATGAATGATTTCAAGAATATCTTTGGCACAGAGTGCAAAGATGAAGCGGTGTTTAAATGAACATAATGATCGATGAATATCTTTGGCCTTTAGTGCAAAGATGAACAGTGTTGAGATGAATATGACCGATTGATGAATATCTTTGGCCTCAGTAGTGCAAAGATGAATATTTGATTTGAGATGAATATTGATTGATGTTACGAGGATAAAATATTGATAATGGACCGTTAAATTCATAGATTATAGTAGATTTCATTCTCTACGTAACTCTTCTATGAATTATTATTTCATTCATGCGAATATTGATCTGAAACTTGTTGTCTATTGTATTCTATCGATTTTTCCTGTTGGAGACTAACGATAATTTGTTGTATATTATCTTAGTCATAGTATTCTTTATCGGGCTAGTTGAGCTCACCCTTTTCCTTGTTGTTCCATTCTTCTTCTCGGGAGGGAAGAATGTAATGAGTACTAGTCGGGGGTATGGAATGAAGGTTCTAGAGAGAGTTGTTTAGTAGTCCTCACCATTATTGTAAAATAATGTATCAATAAATGTGATGAGGATTTATTTGAGTATAGATATTGTCTAGAAGATAATATTTGTATTCAAACTCACGCTTTCTTGTTGTAATAATAAAGTTGTAGTTATTTACGTACCATGTATTTGGCGACTCGAGAATGGGTTGGATGGAATGGACCTATTTTGGGTCGCCATCACGGTTGGTATCGTAGCTTAGGATATGATCTCCATGCGGAGATCGGGAATAGAACTAGGAGGGGAGAGACGAGTAAATCCTTCGCTAGTGTGTCCTACCTAAGCTTATTTGTTAGTTGGTCAAGATATAGGGATATTATGTGATATATTGATTTCCTTAATTAACCCTTGTTTTATGACAAGATTTTGAGAATGTCGAATGAGAATATTAACAAAGGAGTAAATGAGACCGTGGAAATGTCTCAGACTTTACCAACGAGGAGAGAACGTGCAACAGTCGTAAATGTTCCTCCCGTGAACAATACCACCGAAAGCGAGATGATGAACGAGGGGATGTTTAGAAGCTTTTTGCGCTTCATGCAAAATCGGATGAGGGAGACTCGTGTTCAAAATACGAGGAGGAAATGATAGCAATTCACGGGTGGTCACAAACCAAGCGAGTTCAAAGAGTTGGGACCACCGTGCAGGGAAGCGGATTCGATTATTAAGCGCGAGACGTGGGTTAAACAAATTACCAAGATATTCGATGTCTTGGGATGCACGGAGGAACAGAAAGTTCCATTCGCCACCTTTATGTTCCGTGGCGAGGCAGACATTGGTGGGAATCATGAAGCGTACCCATCCAAATTGCACTCAAAGATGTCGCGGGAGACGTTTGAATAGTTCAATGACAAGTACTTCCACGAAAGTATTCGTCATATATGAAGGAAGTGGAGTTTATTAGACTAGAGCGAGAATAACATGATTTGTCCCAAAGACGAGGCGGAAGTTCATGGAGTTATCCAGTTTGCACCTCATTTGGTGGAGAATGAGGAACGATGACGCGATGTTTACGAGAGGTTTGAAACCCGACATACGTCAGTATCTCATTTCTCATAAATTTTCTCTCTATTCAGATGTTGTCAACAGGGCTCAGTTGTTAGAGCGAGATAACGAGTACGTTCAACCGAGGGACCATAACCAGGATCATACCGAAGATAGTAGTCAACAAAATAACGATAACCAGCGGAGAAAGAAGAATACGGACAAAGGCGGTTACCACTCTGGTGGTAATCGTGGCCATGAAAATAGAAGAAGCGAGTCGGGAGGAGATTTTAAAAAGAGGAGATTCAACAACGACCATGTGAAGACGTCAGCGCCAGTAGCAACTGGTTCCAAGGGAGGAGAAAAACCATCGGTCAGATATGTTACAAATGCGGAAAGAGGGATATATCATTAAACCGCCCACAACAGTTTAAGGTATGCTATAATTGTGGAAAAGAAGGACATATCGCTCGAGATTAGACGCAGTATGCGAAACCTAGTTCAATGGGGGATTTGGACTCAAAAGATCGTCCCGTAAAAGTCAAAGTCAACGGTTCTTGGAAGAAGCGTTTGTCGTGACCGGTCAAAATCGAGGAACCCGAACGAAGTTAGCACGGTTAGTTAATTATAAATTCTTGCGAAGTTTATACCTTACTAGATACCGGTTCTACCCATTCTTTTATCTCTCTTGCTTACCAACAACGTTTGAACTTGACTACGAGAAATTAGACTTTGACCTATTTATGGAGAATCCGTTAAGAGAAACTTTCATTACATCCGTTGTTTAGAAATCTTGTTTGATTCAGTTGGCACTATCACATTACACATTAACCTTATTTCTATAGAGATATTTGCTTTTGATGTGATTTTAAGGTTAACTACTCATCACGCCAAATTGATTGCTTTTGTAAGGTTGTTAGTTTTCATATTCCTAAGCAACTCCGTTATTCAATTCAAGCAATCAAACCATTGTAATCAAACATTTTCATATCAAGCCATGAAGTCATTCGTTTATTACGGATGTCAAGTTTTCTTAGTCCATGTTATGGATTTGAATAAAGACACGTCAGATTTGAATAATATTCCTGTTGTTATTGATTTTTCCCGACGTATTTCTGAAGAATTTCTTGGCTTACTCCCAAAGCTTCGATATTAAATTTTGTATCGACTTTGAACCCCAGACAAAACTCATTTCTAAAATCTCATATAGAATGGCTCTATTGAACTTCGTGAGTTAAAAATTCAACTATAGAATTTGGTACTGAGCCTTTATCTTGTGACTTCCTTTGTGGAATTCACCTAAGCGAACTCTCTATAGGGGCGCCGTATTCGTATGCGATAAGTAAAGCGATAGGTGTCATTGTGACGTCTTTATCCAAGATTGGGATATGAGTCACGATTGAGAGCAACCTAAGTCGATGAATCGAAATACGTAGCTTTCAGGCTTCGTTGGTTATTATCGGAGATTCGTTGAAGGATATTCTCGAATCGCTATTCCATTATCGCAAATTGACTCGTAGAGATACAAAATTCGAATGGAGCAAGGAATGTGGGAAGAGCTTGAAGAACTCAAGAGAGACTCATTTCAAAGACATGTTACGACCATGCCATCCTGGAAAAGCGAACGTGGTAGCGGACGTGTTGAGTAGAAGATCGTATACAAGTGCACGAAAGTACAATATTGTCAAAGACTCATTTCGTATAATATATACAAATAATAGAGATGGAGATGAAAACTCTAGGTACCCACGTGATGATATACGAAGTACGTGATGATATACTGAGTATAATCGACTTTAATCGATAAAGTTAAAGTTGTTCAAGCTACACACCGGAGCTGATGAATTTGAAGAAGGAGGTGCAAGAAGTTGTTATTTTAAAAGCGAGAATCGGTGAGGTGAGGAAAGCTCAAACCTTCGATTTATTAATCCATTTGAAATTCTCGATCGAATAGGAACTGTGGCCTATAGACTCGTTTTACCACCAAGTATGACGCGTGTTCATAACGTTTTTCACGTATCGATGTTACGTAAATATGTGGACGACCAAACACGTCATTGAGTTAGAACCGACGAGATAATAGAAGACTTAACGTACGAGGAGGTACCTGTCAAGATTTTGTAGAGGAAAGAACATGACCTATGTACCGAGGTTATACCATAAGTTAAAGTTTTGTGGAGAAACCATGCTATAGAGGAAATGACCTGGGAATTGGAAACGGAAATGAAAGCGAGGTATCCTCATCTTTTCGAAACACCAGGTACGTACGTCAATTTCGAGGACGAAATTTCATAAGGAGGGGAGGTTGTAAGACCCCGAAATTTTTTTAAATAAAAAGGAATTTCCTTTATTTATTATCTTGAAATAGTAAGGGTTGATTTGATTAATGTGGATAGTTAAGGGTTAAATACGCAAATATTTCAAAATAAGCAAGTGGTTATAAAATATTCATTTTTGTCGGGGAATATTCGTTTGGTCGTGGAATATTAAATGCTTCGTCAGAATATTCGCATGCGACCTGCCAAGCAAATGACCATGTGTGGGCCCATAATGGAAAGCGATTGGATGAGGAAAACGACAAAAAGTTTGGGTGGTTATAAATAACTTGGTAGTTATTACCAATTAAGATCGTAGTTATTCTGCTTAAGACCGTTGGAATACCCGTTGGTTAAAATACGATGTCTACGGCGTGGTTGCACAAGATGGCACACCAGGTGTTTACAAGATTTGTTGAATTATTGATCCTTACGTAAGAAGGCACTACTCAATAATTATTACAAGAGTTTCTTGCTCAATAGTTTATTTTATTGATTCAATAATTCTTTGCGTTGGTATTTTATATTATTCTTTGCTTCAATAATTGTCACTACTACGATTTCCCATTATCGGATCAATAATTCATATTATTTGAATAATATTATTAGATAACATTATTGGCAATGTCTAGAAAGTTACGTCTAAGGAGAGGTTTGGTCACCTAATTAATTGGCGCCAATGAGAGAGATCCTTATTGGAAAGCCCCTCTTTCTGAGAAATGACTGGTTGTCATAAATGTGATTACGTAATATTATTTGTGAATAATTAATTATTGATTCATATGATAAGGAAATATTTATTTTATATGAATATAAATGATGGATTTATTTATGTGGTTATTAATGAAGGAATTAATGTTGAGGTGTTTTATCGATTATTTTATTGGATTGGAGGTGTTAAAAATCAAATCGGGGTTTTGAGATATATTATGGGGTTATAATTTTTAATCCGACCGTTGGATTGTGGTAATTTTTGGGTATGTTATACATACATAAGTTGAGTATATGTCCACAAATTTTGAACCGTTAAAATGAACGAATGATTTGTTATGAATTTTAAGAGGTGACTGATTCGTAAATTAGGGTTATAATTGATTTTGGTGGAAAATTCTAGAATTGAGTGGGCCCCACTTGTGGTTGGTGAAAAAAATGTCCTGAATTTTATTTCAAATGTGGTGGGTGGCAATAGTAGCGAGTAAAGCCATCGCCATCAGTAGTCAAGTCCGCTTTGGTGGGCTAACATTTTCCTATAAATAGAGGCTAAGTTAGAATTGAAAATCACACCGTAAACAAAGTTTTCTCTTTTCTCTCTATATTATTGAGCGTATTTTGTGAGTATTTAGATACTTTGAGAGTTCTTTGTTAAAGACAAGTTTCATTCAAAGATCACTTCCGACCTTTCCTTCCGGCTTGATTCTTTGAGGTAAGGGATATTATTTTTTTCGTAATGATATTATTTCTTCAATATCATTATCTTTGAAATGTTGATCTGAAGTTTTTATCAAATTTGGAACTTTTTCATGTCGGGTTACTATTCATGAGTTACTATTCACGAGTTACTATTCATGAGTTACTATTCACGAGTTCTTATTCACGAGTACTATTAAATGAAGCGTGAAAATGTTTTTTGTGGAATTTCTATCTTTTGGTGTCGAGTTACTATTCACGATACGGCCTTATTCACGTATCGACACTATTCACGTATACTGACACTATTCATCGAAAAATAAAATTTCTTCTTTTCGTCTAAAACATCTATTCGGATACTAGCTTTGATTGTATCCATGTTTTGATCATTCTTGAATTTTACACCACTATGATTATTTTTGAGGTATTTTTGGACGTGGATAAAACCAAGTATGAATCCTTAATCCTTAATCCTTGTCATTTTGTTTCAATCGGATTCGTTCTTTAAAATATTTTTCATCATCCTCGCCTTAAATGATGATATTATTGAATATCTTTGGCTGTAGTGCAAAGATGAATGATTTCTGAAGAATATCTTTGGCACTGTAGTGCAAAGAGATGAGCAAACAGTTTAAATGAACATGACCGATCGATGAATATCTTTGGCCTTTAGTGCAAAGATGAACAGTGTTGAGATGAATATGACTGATTGATGAATATCTTTGGCTCAGTAGTGCAAAGATGAATATTTGATTTGAGATGAATATTGATTGATGTTACGAGGATAAAATATTGATAATGGATTTATTAAATTCATAGATTATAGTAGATTTCATTCTCTACGTAACTCTTCTATGAATTATTATTTCACTGCGAATATTGATCTCAAACTTGTTGTATCATTGTATTCTATCGATTTTTTCCTTGTTGGAGACTAACGATAATTTGTTGTATATTATCTTAGTCATAGTATTCTTTATTTGGGCTAGTTGAGCTCACCCTTTTCCTTGTTGTTCCATTCTTCTTCTCGGGGAGGCGAGAATGTAGCGAGTACTAGTCGGGTATGGAATGAAGGTTCTAGAGAGAGTTGTTTAGTAGTCCTCACCATTATTGTAAAATAATGTATCAATAAATGTGATGAGGATTTATTTGAGTATAGATATTGTCTAGAAGATAATATTTGTATTCAAACTCACGCTTTTATGTTGTAATAATAAAGTTGTAGTTATTTCGTACCATGTATTTGGCGACTTCGAAATGGGTTGGATGGAATGGACCTATTTTGGGGTCGTCACAATAGTAATCTTCTCGTTTTTCTTTGGGGTCTATTGGGTCAACCAAGGATAATTACGTGGCCATATGATATCTATCATAACCTGAAGCATGGCCTCCCATGTACGAAGGTTTTTTTAAGCACTTCCCAAATATTCTAATTTCTAAAACAATTTTTGACTATACATTTATGTAAGGTGTCATTGTGACGTGCTATCCAAGGTTGGGATGAGAGTCACAGTTGGTATATATATTTGTATCCAAACTCACAGTATATGTGTTGTTGTATTTTGCACGATAATTGTTGTAATAAAGTTGTAGTTATTTTCTGTACCATGTATTTGACGACTCAGAATGAGTTGGATGGAATGGACCTATTTTGGGGTCGTCACATTATTTGTGAATAATTAATTATTGATTTATATGATAAGGAAATATTTATTTGTTGCGGATATAAATGATGGATTTATTTATGTGGTTATAAATGAAGGAAATAATGTTGAGGTGTTTTATCAGTATTTTGTCGGATTGGGGGTATTAAAAGATCAAATCGGTGTTCTTAAAGCTCTATTGCGTGAGTTATAATTTCAATCATTTGTTGGATCGCTTCTGATTTTTGGATATATTATACATATATAAGTTGAATATATATCCACAAATTTTGAACCGTTAAAAATTAATGTATGATTTGTTATGAATTTTAAGAGGTGTTAAAAATTGTCCGTTTGTGGAATTTGGATATATTATGTTTGGAATTTGGAAAACTTTCTTACGCAAAGTTGTAGAAATTCAATTTTGTGTGGAATGGACATAAAATTTATATTTTTCTGATAAAAGGGCTATTTATTATGAATTATTGAAATTTTGGAAATTAAAATATTTTTATTGTGGGTGGGACCCGGTTTTATTTTTTATAAACATGTGTTGGAATTAATTTTCAAGTGTGGTGGTGAGAATTGTCAAGGAAACAAATTGTAGTAAGAAAAAATAAATTATATTAATATTTTATTATTTAGTCTCTTTTGGCGTTAAAGCGTTTCCTATAAATAGGTGCTTAAGTTAGAATTGAAAATCACACCGTAAACATAAGTTTTCTCTCTTTTATTATCGAGCATATTTTTTGTGAGTATTTAGATACTTTGAGAGTTGCTATCCAATTGCAAGGTTCCTTCCTACTTTTACATCCGATATTCTAGTCGTAAATACTACTCTTTTGAGGTAAGGGATTGTAAGGGTTATTATGTTTTTCAGTTTCGTAATTTTTTCGACCTTCAAAAATTCTGAAAAAAATTGAAATGATAATTTGATGAGTTTTCTAGATTGTGTCCAAAAATGGCGATTTTTGGATGTATAGATTAGGAGTTATGAATGTTATGAAAAAATACTATTTTAAAAGTAAACCCTTATAACTCCTTGTGGTTAACACCAAAATTGGTAAAATTTTTATTGGGAGTACATGTTTATAACGAAGTATACTCAGTAAATTTTGGAATTTTTAGATAAAAGTACAATTTATGATAAATGTCAAAATATTATGTAGTTTTGGTCATATGAAAATAATAAATGAATTTTAAAATTTCGAGAAAAATATATGTTCAATATGGGACTATATTCGCTAAATCCCGAAAAAAGAAAATTTGTTTGTACTTATTTGGTATTTTTCATGAAAATGGACTAGTTATGAGTAAATGAATTAAATATGTCATGTGAAGTTAGAAATTAGAAAATAGGATTTTATGACTTGAGAATCCTATATTAGGTATATGCAGATTTTTGATGAGGGTTTTGGTTATTGGTGATGAAATTTTATGAGTTTGGCATTTTAGAATGATTAAATGCATTATTTAGTAAAGTGTAAACAATTAAAATAAATTATTTATAAGTTTAAGAAATGTTATTCTTTCAATATTATTATACCGAAATATTGGTATGGATTTTATTGTAGAATTTTTACCTTTTTTCATGTCGGGGTTACTATTCATGAGTTACTATTCACGAGTTACTATTCACGGATATTATTCACGATAAAACTAGTTTCTTTTTCTGACCAAATTATCGTTGATTTATGAATCTTACTCTTGTAATTAAATACAGTTGTTGATTATATTATTTTTATTATCATGTATAACATTTTTATAACCCTAATAATGATATTTCTCTTTGACTTGAGTGTAAAGATGGGTAGATTATTGGTATGATCGTGACTATGGGTTCTCTTTGGTCAGCAGTGCAAAGATAAATTGTTGACTAGTATGATCATGACCATTGAATTTATAATTGAATATCTTTAGCTTAAGTGCAAAGGTGAATTGATCAACATGGTTATAATTATTGTTTATATAAATTACGAAATGATTATATATTTCTTTGAGATATTAATATCTTTGGCCATGAAGGCAAAGATGATCATTGTTGAATATCTTTGGCTCGTAGTGCAAAGATGAACTGTTATTGAATATCTTTGGCCCAGAGTGCAATGATGAATCGTTGTTGAATATCTTTGGCCGTAGTAGTCTGCGAAGATGAACTGTTGTTGAATATCTTTGGCATGTGAGTGCAAAGATGAATCATTGTTGAATATCTTTGGCCCGTAGTGCAAAGATGAATTTATTAGTATGATTAATAACAAGAACTGTGATTTGGTATATCCATGATCTTTGAGGTTTCAGGTAAAGACATGTGATGAAAATTATCTTCGTCCTGGATGCGAAGAGGAATTTAGAATCACAATTATGATTATAAGTTATTCATATGATTGTGGACCAGAACTGTTGATTGATGTTACAGGGATAAAACATTATTGGTGGATTTTTAACATGGAGAAGATAATAGACTTTATGGTCTATTTGACTCTTCTAATGGATTGTTCGTTCCGCTGCAACTATGGTTGAAAAATTTTATCATCTACCATATGTTCTAAATCTCTAATTTATTACTGTTGCAGGCTATTGATAATTTATTTATCTTTAGTCATGATATTTTTTACTAAGCTAGTTGAGCTCACCCTTTTGCTTCACAATTCCTTTCAGGCAATAAGAGTGTAGCTGGGTCAAGCGGGGGTAACAATGGAATAGAACGGTGGTTTCTAGCTGTGGGGTTCTCCCTAAACAGTATAGAAAAGTAAGTTGTATTTTATACATCATTTAGTAGTTATATTTGGTGAATCAAATAGGGTGAGGCGAACCCAACGTTGGAAGGGTGCTTTGCCACTATCATACAAGATGTCTAATGACATACAACCTCGTGTCATCATAAGACAAGGTTGTGCACATCCACTTGCTGAGTATATCTACGAGCACTACCTATATAATCTTGGTGTTTGGTTGAAGTATAACTCTCAATTAGAGACACTGGAGATAATGATATGCCAAGAGAAGACTCACCATTGGAAAGAATATGATAGTATTCTTCTCGTTTTTATTTGGGGTCTATTGGGTCAACCAAGGATAATTATGTAGACATATGATATCTATCATAACCTAGACGCATGGGCTCCCATGTACGAAGGTTTCCTTGAGCACTTCCCAAATATTTTAATTTCTAGAACAGTTTTTGACTATACCTTTATGTAAGGTACCATTGTGACGTGTTATCCAAGGTTGGGATGAGAGTCACAGTTGGTATATATTTGTATCAAAACTCACAGAATATGTATTGTTGTATTTTGCACGACAATTATTATAATAAAGTTGTAGTTGTTTTCTGTACCATGTATTTGGCAACTTAGAATAGGTTGGGTGGAATGGACCTATTTTGGGGGCGTCACATTTGTTGTAAATTTGGCTTATTACATGGACCCCGGCCCACTTACTCATTTTTCAAAATCGTCGGTAGAAAGTCATCTCAATTTTTGTATAAAACAGAAAACTTTTTATATAAAACAGAATACTTTTTTATAAATAGAATATATTATATTTTATTATATTGCATAATACTGCATAGTATTTGTATAGTACTGCATAGTAATAATCAGAAATTTTAGTCGAATTTTTATGCGCCCGTGATTCCTTACCGTGCAATCCGTGATTTTTTCCCCTAAATAGTATCTGTTAGTTCCCAGTAGGCACAATATAGATCTAGAAGGGGGGTTGAATAGATCCTTTTTGATTTCAAATACTTTTCTCGTTGATTTTGTATTGCTAATGATTTAGCATATGACAAACATAAGAATCTTTTCAAACACAACAGAATAAGTAAAAGATCCTTTTCATTGATATATCCATAATTGTGCATACATTGTTCTTAGAGTTAGTTCAAGTGGTAGCGGTTAATACATACATAGCGATTATAGCGATTAAGTACATAATATAAATGACATAAAGTAAAAGACAAGAGATTTTAAGTGGTTCGAGACTCAAGCTCCTAATCCACTCTTATGCTTTCAACTAGCAGGATTTCCACTAAGAAAGGGCAGCACCCTGAATCACTAAGTTTCCTTCAAGGCCAACAGTTTTGGGACTTCAGTTCACTAAGAACTCTTCAAGGCCAGCAGCATTAGAACTTCTCTAGTTCCTTAGGAACTCTTCAAGCCCAGCAGGCTTGGAACTTCATTTAGTCCCTTCTGACAAGGACCCTCAGACCTGCCTTCTTATTGATGTTGTTTGTTGTTTGTTGTTGTTGGTGGTGCTGAGCTGCTAAGATGTATTTAAGCCCTGAACATCTTCTGTACTTAGCAGCTTGGTGTGGTCCTTTTTGCATTCTACTTCAAGTCTGGACCACATCTTCTTTGGTGTAGCTGGTCTTCTTCTGTTCTGCTCATATTCATATAGTATCAACTGTGCACCATCACCATTTCCTAAATCGTAGAGTGGCTCTCAGGATCTGCCTTGTGCTTTGCCACTCTTCTGAATTTTATCTTCTTGTCATTCTCGGATCTCAACTTAGATGCCAATTCAAGTGGCATTCTCATCTTTGTTGAGTGAAGCTTTGGTCTGTTTAAGTCCTTCTTCAAAGCTGCTTCACTTCCATCTTCGTAGTCTCACTGTCACTGAGACTTATTCTATTAAGCTTAGGTGGAACTCGTAGAGTCAACATTAGCATTCTACCAACTCAACGATTCTGTAACATAGCAATCATCAGTAACTCTTGATCTTTGAAGCTCTGTTGATTTATACTCATTCCCAATCTTCCCGTTGGAAAGTAGCCGTTAAAAGCTTTTTGAATTGCTTCGCAGATCTCGAGTTATTTGGTGTAGATTGCATATGTGACATGACATCCCCTTTTCTGACACTGCAGTCTACTGTTTCACCTACCCTGTCAGAGATGTCACGTTGATGTCTCGGGCAGGTAGTCAACTTTATTTCCCCCTTCTGATTTCTCGATCAGAGGTTGTCCTTTTGCATCGATGCTCTCAATAAGCTCTGTTAGACCATCAATCTTCGATTGAACCGTTGTCAATGCTTCAACCTTCGGATGATCCGAATTCTACGATTCGATGCACATTTTCTTGGACCTGATCGTAGTGTCTAGTTGACAGTGAGTGTAGTCACTACGATCTTGAAGAGTGTTGATTGGATCTTCAATGTAGAACACCTTTTCCTTCTCTTGCAAAGGTGCTTCAACACTTCGCCGCGCCTCATTTCTCGACATCGATGGCTTGACTCTTTGTTTTGGCCCCTTCTGAATAGCAAGACACTTCAGATTTGTGGCGTGTCCAGCTCGCTTTTTCCTTGTGATCTCCCGTTCAGTTATCATCAATGGAATGACCCAATTCTTAATCACTTTAACCTTGTTCTTTAGAGGCTGACCAGTATCTTTGTATACACTCCATCAGTTCCTCCTTTGTTTGGCAAACACTACGATCTTGGTTGCCTTCAAGATCATTGTCTTCTGTTTACTTGACAGCTACTACACTTGCTGACTTTCCTTAGTCAGTTACTGAAGTCTTCTTCTGATCAACTTGTGGAAGACTTCATCTTGAATGGCTTCCCAACTCAATCTGAATGCTGATTGGGTTGGTGCTTGGATCTTCTGTTAGCTTGCATGTCATTCGTTGAGTGCTCTCTGGTTTCCTGTTGTTGAATGTATCTTGCAGTTTAGATCAGAGGCTTCATTTCTTTGGACATTCTGGGAGTGCTCATTTGTTGAGAATCATATTTTGTGACGCCCCCAAAATAGGTATACACAACACCCATTCTGAGTCGCCAAATACATGGTACAAGAAGCAAACTACAACTTCAATAATACAAATGTCGTGTGAAATACGACAATATATACTGTGAGTTTAAATATAATATTGTCTTCTAGACAATATCCACACGCAAATAAATCCCCATCATAATTATTGATTCATTATTTTACAAAAATGGTGAGGACTACTAAACAACTCTCTCTAGAACCTTCATTCCATACCCCGACTAAGACTTCGCGCTACATTCTCGCCTCCCGAGAAGAAAAATGGAACAACAAGGAAAAGGGTGAGCTCAACTAGCCCAAGAAAGAATATTATGACTAAGATAATATACAACAAATTATCGTTAGTCTTCAACAGGAAAAATCGATAGAATACAATAGATAACAAGTTTCGCATCAATATTCGCAATGGAAATAATAATTCATAGAAGAGTTACGTAGAGAATGAAATCTACTATAATCTATGAATTTAATAGTCCATCATCAATATTTTATCCTCGAACATCAATCAATATGCATCTCGAATCAAATATTCATTCGCACTACAGCCAAAGATATTCATCGACCGGTCATGTTCATTTAAACACTGCTCATCTTTGCACTACAGCCAAAGATATTAATCAATCGGCCATGTTCATCTCAACACCCGCTCATCTTTGCACTACAGCCAAAGATATTCTTCAGAAATCATTCATCTTTTGCACTACAAAGCAAAGATATTCAATAATATCATCATTTAAGACCGAGGATGATGAAAAATATTTTTAAGAAACGAATCCAAAGGAAACAAAATGACAAGGATTAAGGATTAAGAATTCGTACTTGGTTTTATCCACGCCCAAAATACCTCAAAAATAATCATAGTGGTGTAAAATTCAAGAATGATCAAAACATGGATACAATTAGAGTTAGTATCCGAATAGATGTTTTGACTTAAAAGAAGAAATTTTATTTTTTAGGTGAATAAGATCAGATATCGTGAATAGTCTTAGATACGTGAATAAAGGTTTATATCGTGAATAGTAACTCTACACACCAAAAGATAGAAATTCCACAAAAACATCTTCACGCTTCATGAATAGTACTCGTGAATAAGAACTCGTGAATAAGAACTCATTAATAAGAACTCGTGAATAAGAACTCATGAATAAGAACCCATGAATAAGAATCCCGATATGAAAAAGTTCCAAATTTGATAAAACTTCAGATCAACATTTCAAAGATAATGATTTTGAAGAAATAATATCATTACTGAAAAAATAATATCCCTTACCTCGAAAGATCAAGATCTTCTAAATTTAAACACCTTGATATAAAGGCTATGACTTGGACTTGCAATCAGATATAGCAATACTCAAAGTATACTCAAAATACTCACAAGAATACGCCGATAATATAGAGAGAAAAACTTCGCTTACGTGTGATTTTCAATTCTAACCCAAGACCCTATTTATAGAAATTGCTTAGAACACCAAAGAGAAAATTTAATAAATTAATAATATAATTATATTATTTTCTACACATGTCTAGAATCTGATTTCAGCCATCAAACACATGCCACCTTTTAGAAAAAATAAGAAAAAACGTTTTTCTAATTTTAAATATTTTAAACTTCCAAAATCAATTATTTGAGCTTGAAACTTCAATAATTCATAATAAATAGCCCTTTCATCAGAAAATTCGAATATCGCGAGTTTTTATAGGAAATTCAATTCTCTACAACTTTGCGTAAGAAAGTTTTTCCAAATTCCAATCGAAATTGACCAAATCCACAAACGGGTAATTTTACAAGCTATAATCAAATTTCGACCAATAAATGGGGTCCACCGACATGTTTAACATGTTTTAAACATTTATTGCAACAAAATACTCTTCCTCCTCGTATACTCATATATCCCACATTCGTTGTAAAAATATCACCGCTCGATATATTATTAAAATAATATATTTAAATGAATTATTTTATCGAAAAAGATAAAATATTAATTTTCAACAATTGTCATTTTAAAAATTTTCTCCATCTATATCCACATAAAATCAATATTTTCCTCATCATATAAATCAATAATTAATTATTCACAAATAATATTACGTAATCACAATATTGACAACCAGTAGCTTCCTGGAAAGAGGGGCTTTCCAATAAGAATTTCTTCTTCTTGGCAAGCCGCAATTAGGTGACCAAACCTCTCTTAGATGTAACTTTCTAGACATTGCCAATAATGTTATCTAATAATATTATTCAGATAATATGAATTATTGCTTCGATAATGAAAGATATCGTGTAATGACAATTATCAAAACAACAAAGAATATAAAATATCAACGCAGAAATTATTAACTCAATAAAATATTTGATAAGAATTACCGTAACCATTATTGAGTAGTTCCTTCTTCACGTAAGAATCAATAATTGGTGCAATACCGTGCTTCTTTGCTTTTAACAACGCCATTAGTGTGTTTTTTAACCACCGGGTATTCCAACAAGATAATCTGTAATAACTACTACCGTTATTTAAAAATAACTTATATTTGTCATTTTCTTCATCCAATCGCTTTCCGTTATGGGGCCCACACATGGTCATACTGTCAGCATTTAATATTCCCGACCGCATTTAATATTCCACGACCAAACGAATATTCCCAAACAACAATGAATATTTTATAACCACTTGCTTATTTTGAAATATTTGCATATTTAACCCTTAACTATCCACATTAATCAAATCAACCCTTACTATTTCAAAATAATAAATAAAGGAAATTCCTTTTTATTTAAAAAAATTTTCGGTCTTACAACCTCCCTCCTTATGAAATTTCGTCCTCGAAATTGACGTCGTACTGGTGTTTTTGAAAAGGTGAGGATACCTCGCTTTCATTTCCGCTTTCCAACTCCCAAGTCATTTCCTCTATAAAGCATGATTCCTCCACAAAACTTTAACTTGTGGTATGACCTTTCATGCGCGTAGGGACATGCTCCTTCCTATCCAAAATCTTGACAGTACCTCCTCATATACGTTAAGTCTTCTGGCTATCTCGTCCTGGTTTCTAACTCAATAACGTGGTTCGGTCTTTCACATATTTACTGAAGTACGATATGTGAAACACATTATGAACACACGAGACATACTCTTTGAGGTAACGCAAGTCTATAGGCTACATTTCCTACTTTCGGTCAAGAATTTGAAATGGACCAATAAATCATGGATTGAGCTTTCCTCTCTTCCCAAATCTTGTAACACCCTTCCATGGAGCAACTCAAGCAACAATACATGATCCCCACATTAAATTCCACGTCCTTTCAATGAAGATCCGCATAACTCTTTTGTCGATCTTGTGCCGCTTTGTATACGTTGTCGAATCATTAGTCATACGTATTTAACTCTCGGGTCCCAACAATGTTGCTTCACCCACCTCATCCCAACATATTGGAGAACGACATTTTCGTCCATATAATGCTTGAATGGAACCATTCCTATATTTGTTTAATAACTATTGTTGTATGAGGATTCCACCAATGGCAAGTACTTATCCCAACTTCCTTTGAAATCTAGGACACGAGTTTTAATATATCTTCAAGAGTTTGAGTAGTCCTTTCGATTGCCCATCCGCTTGAGGATGGTATGCCAAACTCAATCAGAAATTCGCGCTCATAGCTTTCTACAAACTAACCCAAAATCATGAAGTGAATCTTGGGTCACGATCTAAAACTATGGATACCGGCATGCCATGCAATCTCACAATCTCATTTACGCATATACGAGAAAGACGTTCAAGGAATAAGTCTCTCGTGTCGGTAAAAATGAGCGGACTTGGTTAATCTATCAACAATAACCCAAATAGCATTGATGCCTTGAGAAACCGTAGGAAGACCCGTAATGAAATCCATAGTAATGTGTTCCCACTTCCATTCCGGAATCTCAAGTGGTTGCAACCGGACCCTTAGGTACAAGATGCTCCGCCTTTACACGTTAGCGAGTTAAACACATCGAGATAAACTTTGCAATCTCTCTCTTCATATTGTTCCACCAAAATGTATGTCAAGATCACGATACATTTTAGTACTTCCAAGATGGATTGCAAATGGCGATTGTGTGCCTCCATCATAATCTTGTACTTCAAATCGAGTCGTTAGAAACACAAAGTCTAGAGTGGACTCAAGTATTCCTTCTTCATCAATTCTCGCTTAGGAATAGCTCCTTCTTGTACTTTCTTCTTCATACGCATCACTCGAAGTCGGTGGCTTGAGCAATCTTATCTTTTCTATTAAAGTTGGCTCTATCGCGATACTTGACATCATCGCACTCGCTCCGCGATATGATCTTCTACTCATCGCGCCTACCACCACGTCGCTTTTCGGGATGGCATGATCGTAACATGTCTTTGAAATGAGTCTCCTCTTGAGTTCTTCAAGCTCTTCCCACATTCCTTGCTCCATTCAATTTTTTATCTCTGAGTCAATTGTGTTAATGGAATAGCGATTCGAGAATATCCTTCAACGAATCTCCGATAATAACCAACTAAGCCTGAAAGCTACGTCTTTCGATAATCGACTTAGGTTGCTCTCAATCGTGACTCATATCCCAATCTTGGATAAAGACGTCACAATGACACCTATCGCTTTACTATCGCATCGAATATGACGCCCCTACAGAGAGTTCGGCTTAGGTGAATTCCACAAAAGGAAGTCACAAAATAAAGGCTCAGTACCAAATTCTATAGTTGAATTTTTAACTCCCGAAGTTCAATAGAGCCATTCGATATGAGATTTTAGAAATGAGTTTTGTACCGGGTTCAAAGTCGATACAAAATTTAATATCGTGCTGGGAGTAAGCCAAGAAATTCTTCAGAAATACGTCGGAAAAAATCAATAACAACAGAATATTATTCAAATCGACGTGTCTTTATTCAAATCCATAACACGGACTAAGAAAATTTGACATCCGTAATAAACGAATGACTTCATGGCTTGATATGAAAATGTTTGACTACAATGGTTTGATTGCTTGAATTGAATAACGGTGTTGCTTAGAATATGAAAACTAACAACCTTACGAAAATAATCAATTTCGGCGTGATGAGTAGTTAACCTTAAAATCACATCAAAAACAAATATCTCTATAGAAATAAGGTTAACGTAAATGTGATAGTGCCAACCTGAATCAAGCAAGATTTATAAACAACGATGTAATGAAAGTTTCTCCTAACTGATTCTCCATAAATAGGTCAAAGTCTAATTTCTCCGTAGTCAAGTTCAAACGTTGAGCGCAAGCAAGAGAGATAAAAGAATGGGTAGAACCGGTATCTAGTAAGGTATAAACTTCGCAAGAATTTATAATTAACTAACCCGTGCTAACTTCGTTCGGGTTCCTTGCATTTTGACCGGTCACGACAAACGCTCTTCCAAGAACCGTTGACTTTGACTTTTCTGGGACATCCTTTTGAGTCACCATTCCCGCTGGACTGGGTTTCGATATCGTACAATCTCGAGCGATATGTCCTTCTTTTCCACAATTATAGCATACCTTAAACTGTTGTGGGGCGGTTTGAATGATATGTCCTCTTTCTCGCGCATTTGTAACATACGACCGGTGGTCGCTTCTCCTCCTTAAAACTAGTTGCTACTAAGCGCCGACGCCTTCACATGGTCGTTGTTGAATCTCCTCTTTTAAAATCTCCTCCGACTCGCTTCTTCTATTTTCATGGCCACGATTACCACCAGAGTGGTTACCGCTTTTGTCTCAATATTCTTCTTTCTCCGCCGGTTATCGTTATTCGATGATCGCTATCTTCTTGATGATGATCCTCGTTATGGTCCCTCGGTTGAACGTACTCGTTATCTCGCTTCTAACAACCGAGCCTCATTGACAACATCCGAATAGAGAGAAAATTTATGAGAAATGAGATCTCGACGTATATGTAGTTTCAAACCTCTCGTAAACATCCGCGTCATCGCTCCTCATTCTCCACCAAATGAGGTGCAAACGATAACTCCGCGAACTTCGCCTCGTCTTTGGGACACCGCCATGTTATTCTCTTTCTAGTCTAATAAACTCCACTTCCTTCATACGACGAATACTTTCGTGGAAGTACTTGTCGATGAACTGCTTCAAACGCTCCCACGACATGCCGAAAAGTACCGGATGGGTACGCTTCACGATTCCCACCAAGAATCGCCTTCGCCATCACGGAACATAAAGGCGGCGAATGGAACTTTCGTTCCTCCGTGCATCCCAAGACATCGAATATCTTGGTAATTTGTTTGACCACGCCTCCGCTTTAATCGGATCCGCTTCCCCGCACTCGTGGTCCCAACTCTTTGAACTACTTGGGCGTGACCACCCGTGAATTGCTATCATTTCCTCCTCAGATTTTGAACACGAGTCTCCTCGTCGATTTTGCATGAATCGCAAAAAGCTTCTAAACATCCCCTCGTTCATCATCTCGCTTTCGATGGTGTTGTTCACAGGAGGAACATTACCACTGTTGCACGCTCTCCTCGTTAGTGAGTATGAGCATCTCCACGGTCTCATTTGCTCCACTATTAATATTCTCAATGACATTCTCAAATCATGTCATAAAATAAGGGTTAATTAAGGAAATCAATATATCACATAATATCCCTATATACCGACCAACTAACAAATAAGCTTAGGTAGGACACACTAATGAAGGATTTACTCTGCCTCCCTCCTAGTTTTATTCCCCGATCTCATGAGATCATATCCCTAAGCTCGACGATACCAACCGTGACGCCCCCAAAATAGGTATACACAACACCCATTCTGAAGTCGCCAAATACATGGTACAAGAAGCAAACTACAACTTCAATAATACAAATGTCGTGTGAAATACGACAATATATAATGTGAGTTTAAATATAATATTGTCTTCTGTAGACAATATCCACACGCAAATAAATCCCCATCATAATTATTGATTCATTATTTTACAAAATGGTGAGGACTACTAAACAACTCTCTCTAGAACCTTCATTCCATACCCCGACTAAGACTCGCTACATTCTCGCCTCCCGAGAAGAAAAAAAATGGAACAACAAGGAAAAGGGTGAGCTCAACTAGCCCAGTAAAGAATATTATGACTAAGATAATATACAACAAATTATCGTTAGTCTTCAACAGGGAAAAATCTGATAGAATACAATAGATAACAAGTTTCAGATCAATATTCGCAGCGGAAATAATAATTCATAGAAGAGTTACGTAGAGAATGAAATCTACTATAATCTATGAATTTAATACCATCATCAATATTTTATCCTCAGAACATCAATCAATATGCATCCGAATCAAATATTCATCTTTGCACTACAGTGCCAAAGATATTCATCACCGGTCATGTTCATTTAAACACTGCTCATCTTTGCACTACAGCCAAAGATATTAATCAATCGGCCATGTTCATCTCAACACTGCTCATCTTTGCACTACAAAAGCAAAGATATTCTTCAGAAATCATTCATCTTTGCTTCTGTGCCAAAGATATTCAATAATATCATCATTTAAGACCGAGGATGATGAAAAATATTTTTAAGAAACGAATCCAAAGAAACAAAATGACAAGGATTAAGGATTAAGGATTCGTACTTGGTTTTATCCACGCCCAAAAATACCTCAAAAATAATCATAGTGGTGTAAAATTCAAGAATGATCAAAACATGGATACAATCGAGTTTAGTATCCGTAATAGATGTTTTGACGAAAAGAAGAAATTTTATTTTTCTATGAATAAGACCAGATATCGTGAATAGTGCAGATACGTGAATAAAGGCCGATATACGTGAATAAGAACTCCGACACCAAAAGATAGAAATTCCACAAAAAACATCTTCACGCTTCATGAATAGTACTCGTGAATAAGAATCTCGTGAATAAGAACTCATGAATAAGAACTCGTGAATAAGAACTCATGAATAAGAACCCATAAATAAGAACTCCATATGAAAAAGTTCCAAATTTGATAAAACTTCAGATCAACATTTCAAAGATAATGATATTGAAGAAATAATATCATTACGAAAAAAATAATATCCCTTACCTCGAAAGATCGGTGCAAATTGAAACACCTGATATAAAGCTATGACTTGGACTTGCACCGTAGATAGCAATACTCAAAGTATACTCAAAATACTCACAAGAATACGCCGATAATATAGAGAGAAAACTTCAGCTTACGGTGTGATTTTCAATTCTAACCTAAGCACCCTATTTATAGAAATTTCTTAGAACACCAAAGCAGTAAAATTTAATAAATTAATAATATAATTATATTATTTTCTACACATGTCTAGAATCTGATTTCAGCCATCAAACACATGCCACCTTCTAGAAAAAAATAAGAAAAAACGTTTTTCTAATTTTAAATAATTTAAACTTCCAAAAATCAATTATTTCGGAGCTTTGGAACTTCAATAATTCATAATAAATAGCCTTTTCATCAGAAAAAATTCGAATCTTGCAATTTCTTATAGGAAATTCAATTCTCTACAACTTTGCAGAAGAAAGTTTTTCCAAATTCCAATCGAAATTGACCAAATCCACAAACCAAGCAATTTTACAAAAAGCTATAATCAAATTTCAAATAATAAATGGGGTCCAATTTACATGTTTAACATGTTTTAAACATTTATTGCATCAAAATACTCTTCCTCCTCAGATACTCATATATCCCACATTCGTTGTAAAAATATCACCGTTAATATATTATTAAAATAATATATTTAAATGAATTATTTTATCAAAAAAAGATAAAATATTAATTTTCAACAATTGTCATTTTAAAAATTTTCTCCATCTATATCCACATAAAATCAATATTTTCCTCATCATATAAATCAATAATTAATTATTCACAAATAATATTACGTAATCACAATATCGACAACCAGCGCTTCCTGTGAAAGAGGGGCTTTCAATAAGAATTTCTTCTTCTTGGCGCCGCAATTAGGTGACCAAACCTCTCCTTGTATGTAACTTTCTAGACATTGCCAATAATGTTATCTAATAATATTATTCGGATAATATGAATTATTGCTTCGATAATGAAAGATACTTGTAATGACAATTATTGAAACAACAAAGAATATAAAATATCAACGCAAAGAATTATTAACTCAATAAAATAATCGAATAAGAATTATCGTAACCATTATTGAATAAAGTGCCTTCTTACGTAAGAATCAATAATTGGTGCAATACCGTAATCTTACCGCTCAACAACGCAGATATTAGTGTGTTTTAACCACCGGGTATTCCAACAAGATAATTCAGAATAACTACGCCAGCTATTTAAAAAACAACTTATATTTGTCATTTTTCTTCATCCAATCGCTTTCCATGGGGGGCTCACACATGGTCATGGCTGTCAGTATTTTTAATATTCTCGACCGCATTTAATATTCCACGACCAAACGAATATTCCCCAACAACAATGAATATTTTATAACCACTTGCTTATTTTGAAATATTTGCATATTTAACCCTTAACTATCCACATTAATCAAATCAACCCTTACTATTTCAAAATAATAAATAAAGGAAATTCCTTTTTATTTAAAAAAAATTTCGGGGTCTTACATATTTGCTCTACGATTATGCCTTGGCATTGTGAGCACTTCTGTTGAGGTCATAGTTCTGCACACTACGATTCAACTTCAGTTGTGCAGACACTACGACTCCAAGATCTGATCTTGACACTCTACGATTTCAGACTTTGTGCTCCTTGTCTTTATCTGATCTTGCTCGACTACAATCTCTGCCTCTGATATGATCAGTAGACTCTACGATTCCGAGTGTAGTCTACAATTCTTGACTTGGCTTCGGCAGATGCTCGGTCGGTTCATAGGCAGGTTGTCTCTACGATTCTGAACATGACTTTCTCAGCAGATTACGGCTCTGAGGAAGTTCTCCTCGACACACTACGATCCTCCTCATCTCTCCGGCGGTCTATTTAACTCGAGATCTACTATCTTGCGGACTACGATTCTCAAGATCGATAGCTCTCGAGTTTTCCTCGACTCTCCGGCAGACTCACGATTTACAAAAAGGTCTTCGACGATCGAATAAGCTTTATATATTACATCATAAGATCAACCTAACAAGCTTGATCTTTCTATATTTATTGTCCTTGTACATCATTTCTTTTTAAGGACTTTACAAAGTTGTTTTGCTTATATAGGATCAACCTAACACATTTGATCAATTCATTCTAAGTCCTTGTACATATGTTTCTATTTTCTATCAAAGGACTTTACAACTTTTCTTAATACAAGCATACTTGCATATTCATTCATATATATCATAATCAAATCAAATTATATATAAATAGGAATATCATTCACATGTTTATTCCTGGTAGTATCCTGTCATTCTCCTATAAATAGAATGCTTAGTTCGGAAATGAAAATCACACCGAATTAGAAATTCTTCTTCTATAATATTGAGCGTATTTCTTTTGAGTTTAAGGAAGCTTTGAGTGTAGAAAATAGTATAAGTTTTCTTCAAGAATATCTCCGCTATACTAGTCGTAAGTACTCTCCTTTTTTAAGGTAAGGATATTATTTTTATTCAATATTCGTAAGAAATAATATTTTCTTCCATACTCTGTAGTAGTATGTTAGTAATATTATTTCGTTTCATATTCCAAATTCTACACTTATTTTGATAAGTATTGCTTTTATACTCCTTGAAATTAGTATAATATCCTTAAAATTTATGCTTCATCTAATATCTCGGTTCACTAAAATATTTTTCCGAACATTCTTGTTAAATTTTAATATTTTACTATTCACGAAGTACTATTCATGAGGTACTATTCACTCAAATACTATTCACCCTGGGTACTATTCACGATATAAAAAATAATTTTTTCTGTCCAAATTATTTTGATACATTAATATCATTCTTGAATTTTACTCCACAAATTAGTTATCATGTTGACAATTTGGACATTCTTAAACTCTGGATAAATTAAAAAAAATTCTTTAATATTTATCCTTGATCTCATTTGATTGATTCTTATATCATTATCATCATCTTCATGTTTATATTGTGATAAAAGTCATTTTTTGGCATGTAGTGCATAGATGGACTGTTGATTGGTATGATTATGATCGTAAATTATGTATCGGTATAATCATAACATGTAATGTTACAATTGATGTGGTAAAAGTCCTCATTGGCCCGTAGTGCATTGATGGACGATTGTTTGACATAATCATGACCATCGGCGATAATAACGAATATCATTGGCCCGTAGTGCATGGATAATTCGTGGATGTGATACTAACGAATATCCTCGGTCAGTAGTGCATGGATAATTCTATGATGTGGATTATTTATTAAAATATTTTACAAAGATAAAATATTGATGATGAACTTTAAATCATAGAAGATAGTAGACATCATGCTCTACTTGACTCTTCTAATGGATTGCTTGTTCACCGCAATTAAACTTATTATATATCAGATTCTATCGGTTTTTACATTGTTGAAGGCTAAGGATAATTTATTCTACATTATCTTAGTCATAATATTTTTTACTAGGCTAGTTGAGTTTACCATTTTCTTTCATTGTTCTCTTGAAAAATGAGAATATAGGCCGGGACTACCGTGAAATGTAGTGATCATCCCCAGATGGTTGCTATAGTAGTCCTCATTATTCTATAAAATAGTGTGATAATAATTATAATGAAGACTCCATTTGAGTTTGGATATTGTCCACGAGACAATATTCGTGTTAAAACTCTCAACTTATGTTTTGTCGTATTCGTGTTAAAACTCGCAACTTATGTTTTGTCGTATTCATGTTAATTGTCGTGCAGAATACGAGAAAACATAAGTTGAGAATTTTTACACGAATATTGTCTCGAAAACAATATCCAAACTCAAATGAAGCCCTCATTACAATTATCATCGAATTATCCATGCACTACGGGCCAAGGATATTCGTTAATATCACTAGTGGTCATGATCATGCCAAACAATGTACATCTATGCACTACGGGCCAAAGAGGACTTTTACCACATCATTTGTAACATTACATGTCATGATTATACTGATACATAATTCATGGTCATAATCATACCAATCAATAGTCCATCTATGCACTACGGGCCGAAGATGACTTTCACCACAATATAAGCATGAGGATGATGACAATGATATAAGAAATCAATCAAGTGAGATTAAGGATTAATATTAAAGATTTATAATTCAATTTATCCAGAGTTTAAGAATGTCTAAATTGTCAACATGATAACTAATTTGTGGAGTAAGATTCAAGAATGATATTCATGTATCAAAAATAATTTGGACAGAAAAGAAATCAATTTTTGTCATGAATAGTACTTCGTGAATAGTACCGTATGTTTGAATAGTGCCGTATGTATGAATAATGCCCATGAATAGTACTCTGACATGAAAATATTAAAATTTAACAAGAAAGTTTAAAAAAATATTTCAGTGAAACGATATTAGATGAAGCGCAAATTTCAAGGATATTATATTAATTTCAAGGAATATAGAATCAATACTTATCAAAATAAGTGTAGATTTAGGAATATGAAACGAAATAATATTACTTACATACTACACAATATAGAAGAAAATATTATTTCTAACGAATATTGAACAAAAATAATATCTCTTACCTTAGTAGGAGAGTAATCTAATTTGTATAACGGGGATATTCTTGAAAAAAAAACTTGCACTATTTGTTACACTCAAAGTTTCCTTAAACTCAAAAAAGAAATACGCCTCAATATTATGAAGAAAATTCTTTGATTACGTGTGATTTTTATTTCTAAAATAAGCATCCTATTTATAGGAGAATGACAAGGAACTATTTAATCACGGATGAAGAGTTGAATTTCGGACGAATTCACGGGCGCATAAATCTGATCTTTACTATTCATTACTGTACAATAAAATATTCTAATAAAACAAAAATTTTATATAAAATATAATATATTCTATTTATAATCTAATAAAACGAATAACTTTATATATAATATAAAAAGTATTCTGTTTTATATAAAAAGTTTTTCTGTTTTATTACTATTATAATAATAATAAAACAACAACTGAGATAACTTTCTACTGGTGATTTTGAAAAATGAGTAACTGGGGGTTCATGTAATAAGTCAAACTTACAATAAATACTTCATGAAAACCCCCTCTATTTATCATAAATCACTTGTCTTCAATAAACACATTTTAATTTTTCAATAATTATTCATCATTAATATTATAACTCATAATATTAACAACCGATCATTCCTTCCAGGAAGGGGGGCTTTCCGATAAGGACTTCTCCTTATTTCATGCGCAATTAATTAAATGACCTAACTCCTTTCATCGACGTAACTTTCTGACATTGTCAATAATGCAAATAATAATATAACTAATCGTGTCGTCTCATTTATTGATTTAATAATATAAAATATTATGCAGATGATATTGTGACAATAATTGAATCAATAATATGAGATACTATGCAACAACTACTGTGGCAATTATTGAATAAAATTGAGTGACTTCTTAAGTAAGCATCAATAATCAAAGATACTGTACAATACTGTGTGCTACTGTGCAACCACGCGTATTACTATACTTTTATCACCGGGTATTTCAACAGTTAATGGTAAATGTTTTGCCGTTATTTTTATAAAAAAGTTATTTCTATCGCTTTCTATATCTGACAGTAATTCCGTTGTGGGGTCCATCAATGATTGTGTCGTCGTACAGATATTCCCTGATAAAACGAATATTCCCCGACCAAACGAATATTTTATGATAATTTGCTTATTTTACAAAATTTATAAATATTATCCACAACTATAACATTATATCAAATCCACACCTTATTATTCAAAATAATATTTAGAAAATTAATTTTTATTTATAAAATTGTGGGTTTTACACCTAAGACCCATGTTGCAAAGCTAGGATTAATTTTGTGAGTTGGGTAATGGGGCAAATGGGCCGTTGCAGGGCAAGCGCTCCTGTTGGTTAAAATTGTGTGGCTCGTTTTACTAGGCTTCTTCGTCTTGTTCGGCCTTCTATGAACAACTGGAGCTTCTTGTTTCTTCCCCATCCATGATGGGTTTTATTATTACTCCTCCATAAAATTACTCCAATAAAATATGTATTATCAAAAATATTCTTGCATAGATAAATGAAAAGCTAAATTATAGATGATAAAGATGAGAGAGAAATATTTGTTAGAGGATATAGAAAATATAGAAAATATAAGAGAGAGAAAGAGAACATATCATTAAGATATTAAAAGAGGGAGAAAATAGTCTTAAAAAGTAGGAGAGAATTAAGTAGAGTATTAAATGTTAAGGGGTAATTTAGGAAGTAATGTAATCAATGTCTCTTAGAAATCTACAAACGTCAAATAAATACGAACAAAATTTGTTCTCTAAAACGTCAATTAAATAAGGATGGAGGGAGTATTATTATGGGAAGAAATTAAATTTTTAACACCTTTTAGTATAATACTCCCTCGGTTCCATAATAACCGTCTTTTTAGAAGGAAAAAATTTATTCTAATTTATTTGTCATTTACATCTTTTTAGGAAAATAAATTATTTATTTTATCACTAGTAACTTTTCTCATTGTCCCAAGAATTTTTCTCTCTTGTATTAATAGTTTTCAATTTTCCACAAAAAGTAGTGATAAAATTTCATACAAATTTTAATTCTTAAATAATAGTATTAAATGAGTTTCTAATTATGTGCATAAATTTGTGTTGCCCAGCGACAAGAATTATGATTAATAGTTGTATGGTTATTGGCCCAGCTATAATTTTAGGTGTGCTAGTGGAAATTAACAAAAAAATAAAAAATTACGATTAATATACAAATTCAATTCTTTTCTTCATATTAGTTGTTGTAAGTTCGCTTTTCCGGTATGTTGGTCTTGATTTTATAAATTCTTTTTAATTCAGTGAAACTGTGCAAAATACAAAATTTAAATTATTCTATTAGAAGTGAAGGATTGAGATGAGGGCGATCTCGAAAGGGTCCTTCCTAAATGTGAAATCTCCAGAACACCTGGGAGTATACATGGTACTTGCTTCTTCTTCCAACACCAATTCCTTACAGTAACATTATGCAAAGAAAACCTGCAAAGTTTAGAAGTTGCTAAAGAGTAGGTACACTTGCTAAGAAGGAAAAAAATTCACAATTGTGAGATAATTTAAATCACAATTGCGATATGATTTTGATTTCTTCTTCCGGTATGTTGATGAATGTTCTCATAAACAAAATAAACTAGCCAAATCATGAGTGCATATCAGGAACTGAAGGCAGATGCATAAGCATCCTATAATGAAATCTCATGTCTCCTGCAACCATCTTTGTACCTAAAAAGAAACTATCAATAAAAGATTACAAAATGGAGTGGCACATTCAGATTTTCACTTTAATGATTGCACCACCTCTAGTCCTCCTCTTGGAACTCTGGAGAGAGAAAACAGGCTCCCCCCTGGATCATTTGGATTCAGGGATACAACAGTTGAGTTGCTGTCTTTCTCAGTTTCTTCAGAATGGGCTTCATCCTTGATGTTTTTGTAAAAATCAGTGTGAGAGATCTCAGGAAGCCCGTGCTGAGAATTGTTGCCAATTAGATTTTTGTATATGCCTAGAGCTTGAGCCATCATGCTGGCAGGATTTGAAGCACTTACAGGAAGCAACAAAGTTGTTCCCTAGAAGATAAAAAGTAAACATAAAACAAGCAAACATGTAAATGAAAGATATGGAAATAGGTTAAATTATATGGTACACTCTTTTGCTGGCTCTGTGCTTTACCTCCTTTGCCACGTTACTGAAGGCATGAATATATTGCTCAGCTATTCTCAAACTTGCAGCCTGAAATTTCCGCAACAAAGTTTATCCTTGATACATATTATGTGTATATGCACAAAGAAGTCCGCTCATGCAATATGATTTTGCAATCCCAATTTAAAATTTTGAATGTCACAAGTTTTACTAATTTTTTTCTATGAAAAACATAACTAACTAAATGAGAGCATTTTTGTGCTAAAAATATGGCACCGTGTGGTTTAGGGAAACATATACTCTTTTGGAAAGAAATTGTAGAAGAGGGTAATGTTGGAGTTAAATAGGTACATCTATAAATGAAAATTTAGTAATGAAGTTTCAATATAAATGAAAATTTAGTAATGAAGTTTCAATATCACGAAGTTCCAAATGCCAATTGAAATATACTGCTGAAGCTAAGAAGTAAAGTCAAAATGCAAAGCACATCTGTGCCTCAAGGTAGCATTCATGCACTAGCTAAATCTAACCATACATAAAAAATTTAGAATGGGACATCCATACAGATATTTACAAAATAATGAAGAGAGTGGAAAACTCCAATTAAAATTTTTGTATCCACCTGGCAAGAAGAACGGACAAGTAGAAAGGGTTGCCAAAATTAAGCGCAAGCAGCTCTAATGTTCCAATTCCTCCAGTTATATATCATAGACAGTACATAAATGAAGTGATAGAATGGGAACCCTACACAAAATTTATGTATTCACGAGAAAAGAATTGAAAGAGTAAAAGCGTTATCAAAATCGAGCAATGAGCTCATTAACTCTTTGAACCTCTGCAATGTATTGGCACATATGTTTCCTGAAATATCATGCTAATCATTACTTCTCATTTTCTATTCAATCAAATAACCTACTACTGGTATAGAGATCCATTTCTAGTTTGTCCAATGAAAGACTAGTTTGCAAATTAAAGCAGATAGGGTCTGCAGATTGCACTTCACCAGCAGAGAGTATTATATTACATGCAATCAGAGCAGTGAAAAGCCTTACCTCTACGCCCCCATGTTCTTTAAGAGACTGTGACACCATAGCTATTCCTTTGGATGTTGCTTGTGCTCTAGCAAGTATGGCTTCTGCTTCTCCTGATATAATATGAAGACACAATTTCAGCTGAGCAGTGATGAGTGTGATGTAAATAGATGGTCAACTAGGGCGCCATCTGGAGGGGTCAAGAAAGAAAAGGGCCAGAGCATCATAGACCAGGAAATAATCCACAATTTGATATGACAGGAAGTCAAAAGAACATATTATGAGCCTCAGCTGAAAGGAGAAGTCAAATTGTGTGAGTTTACTTCATTGTACTCACGCATATCCTCTAGTTGCAAGCTTCTTTTGGTTTGAAATTTGGTCATTAAATAACAGAGAAGGTTATATTGTAATAATCGCGTTGATCGAATCTCCTTGTAAATGGGATTATGAGCAATTATCTAATAAAATGAGATTTTATGGATAATTTTATGTTTTATGTGATTATGGTTGTATTATGACCACGAAATGTGTTGTGTATGTGAATGTGTGTTTGAAGATCGTGGGAGGAAAATAAAAATTTTTCGAGAAAAGACGAAAAACGCTATTTACGCCAAGATTTCGTTTTTTTGACTTTTCAATTACGACATAGCATTTATTCGGAAAATGGGAACGGAAAGCGTAATCGAATTTACTAAATGTGAAAGTAGATTTTTCAACTAATCGAACGTGTTACTGGCGTAATTGAAAAGTTAGAAAACTTAACTAGAAAGAAAATGAGTTATCAATCGGTTTGACCTAACCGAGCCTAGGGTGTGAAAGATTTGGTTAGGGTTAGGATTAGGATGGCTTAACTAGAGTTGAGCCAAGAGCCTAGGGTTTGAATGGCTTGGCTAGAGTTGAGTCAAGGGTTGAGCCTAGAATTTGGATTTAAATTGGAGCCAAGTGTTGAAAGCTAGGGTTAAGCCCTAGATTCTTGGAAGGGTCAATGAAAATGAAACCTTGAAATAAATTAAAGCAAAAGGCCAAATGAGATGCAAAATGGAAAGGGAATCCGACCAAGGGAGGCGGATGGGGGACCAAGTGGTGACTCACTTGCAAAAGTTTCATTTTAATTGGACAAAGTATTAATTGCTTGTCTCTTCCATGAAGCTATCTTAACCATTAAGTCTTCTTTTTCCATCATTATGTTCCCTTAACCCAACCTAGGTTAGCCTAATTGTGGATGGTTAGCATAACCTTGATTAGCTTACCTTGGTTGGTTAGACTAACTAAAGCATGGTTAGTGGTTAGATGAAAGTATATTGCAAGTATACTTCCATTTCTCTTCATTCACTTCATCAAATTAAGTGTTTTAAAGAGAGCAAAAAAGAAAGAGCAAGAGAGAAGAGAGAGAAGTGGTATATACAGAGAGAGAGAGAGCAAAAGCTAGCTTGGATCAAGCATAAGGAGGAAGAAGACCAACAACAACAAAGGTAAGCCTTAAACCCTACCATCTTCATCTCTTTTTCTAAGTTTTTCTTAGTTGGTGGTGGTTGTTGTGAATGGAAGATCATGGAAGATCTTGGAGTAATAAGGATGTTGTGTATGGTTTATATCTTGTAAACTACCCCGATAGATAATATGCATGTCAGTGAACAAAACACTAAAAACATAAGCCTAAGCGTAAAGGATGAACAATATTTGTTTAGAGGAATCGGACTAGTGTTAATAGTTATTCAGATGGACAAATCGAAATCCAAAAGAAGGAAACGTACACTGGGTTACGTAAATGTTCCAAGTGGAACGGAGTAAAACATGTCATAATTATGGTTTTTAGTAAAAGACGTTAAAAAACATGAAAAACTCTAGCTTGATACGATTTGGAGCCAAGTTTTCGGGTAATTAACTCTCTCTCGAAAAGTTTCTATTTTCCGGGGTTTGTAATTAGTAGAATAAGTTGAAATTTGTGAGCTCAAGAACGAGTTTAATCCGACTTCGGATGAGCGAGTTGTGAAGATTTGAAAATCCAACGTTGAAAATGTCATTTAGCAAAAAACTCACAACGAATGATTTTTGAGCAAATTTTCCAAATAGTCAAAGAATCAGAAAAATATTTCATCCGGGGATGTGTAGAAAATGTTACGAGCAAGAAAGTGACTCGGGAACGGACTCATTCCGATGTCGAGTGAGAAAGTTACGATTTTCGAAAGTAGGTGCAGGAAGAGATTGCACAACACTGAAAAATATAAGTTTCTTAGTTGCCGTAGCAATACTTACTTATTTAGTTCATTTGGGCACCATGCAGCTTTCAACGCATTAGGTTCGAGTTTTGGCGCCGCTACTAAGGCTTAAATCCCGGGCGCCAGTATGCCAATACAATAGCAAATGCCCATCAAGAGCTTTTTATGAACTTAGATGTTAGGGGATATTGTCGGGGGATGTGTTTCAACATGCGTTGAAGCGTGTTTTTAAGCGCGAGGCCAAGTCTAAACAACATAGTTTAAAAGTCAAATTTTGAATAAAAAAATATTCTTTAGAAAATGAAATAAAGTTAACGTAAGCCGCTAACAAACATCTTTACGTGACTAATTGGTATGTGGATATGAACTTAAATGTGTAGGACGCTTTGAAGGACGATTATCGTTGAATTTAAAGAATGTTTAAGGTAAGTATCCTAACACCATTCAATTTTGTATATTGAATGCAAGTTTTTGAATCATGTCTGATAACTTTCATGTATGTGAACTATATTCTTGTGAATATTCATATGTATGATTTCAGTTACGCAATACTTGTGTATTGCGTGAACTTTGAACTCGCGCAAATCCTTTGAAACTTGTATAAGTTGTTCAACTTTGCTATAATGCATATTAATGAAGATGTTCTAATATTCATGAACCGCTTAAGAAGAGATGTCAATGTCATTTGTTTAATTTGAGACGATATGTTTAAATGTTTAGTTGATTTGGATATAAAATTTTCAAATATTATTGATGTTAAGTAGAGAGATCCAATCAAATTGCTTTGGTTTGGATTTCCGATGAAAAACTGAGAAGAACGATCCCAATATTAGGAAGTTTTGGTCGATTTTACTATTTGGCCATGTCGGGTGATAAAACAAACGCATATAGTCATTAAAGTAAAATGTTGTACAACCATAAGATACAATAGGCTAATCACCTAAAGTGCCCCGAGGAAAATTTGTTCGGTTTATAGTTGAACTACTATTAAACCATTTATGAAATGAAAATGTTCAAGGTTTCAAAATTGTTAAACGAGAAGTTTTGTTATTCAGAATGATTCGAAATGCCTTCACAATTATTGTTCAGTTGCTGAAGTTCAGTATGAAAATAAGATTTGATTCTTGATTTTGTTGTTGCTTGTTAATTGTTAATACTTGCTGAGCAATCGAATGCTCAACCTTGCTTGAAATTAAACGTTTTCAGCGAAGACAAAACACCCGAAAGGTTAGGGAAAGGACAAAAGAAAGGGGAAGATGAACGAGTAGAAGATGATTGTAATAGTTAGACGTATTGTAATAAATATTGTGTATGTATTCTCATGTAATGAAGATTTTAAGATCTTAGAACACGAAATTGTAAAATATGTTTGTAATAACTAATAATTACTTTCATGTTGGTAGAATTATATGTATGGATGAATGTGGATGATTAGTGTCGTGTTGCACCGGAATCAGGTTTGAAGGTACTGGATTTGGGGGTGTCACATATATGCTAACACATGAAACTGACAATAGATTCCAATTTCAGACCGAAAAAAAGAGTACAATGTTTACCAGTGTCAGAGGTATTGATTTCTAATACTCTAATACTACCCAAGCTTTATGTCCTTTTCAAAGCAATGCAAGGGAGTACTTTAATGATACAAGTAGATAATTTACTTTTTAACTTCTATCATAAAATTACTAACCAAATAATATACATATGAATATATATATATATATATATATGTGTGTGTGTGTGTGTGTGTGTGTGTGGAGTTCACTTGTGTCTTGTCTTAAAGCTCATACCATGCACATTTATGAAGGAGCACATGTGAAATAGGATGGAGGGAGAATTTTTAAACAAGCAAACTTGCCCAGCAGTAGTAATATTTAAGACTCATTTTGCCCTCAGGCTGAAATGAGGTTAACAATAACTTGATTGACTATATAAGAATATAATAACCAACCTTGAGCTCTATTAACTTGGTCCATCTTTGCAGCTTCTGATGCAAGAATAACTGAACTCTTCTTCCCATCTGCTATATTGATGTGTGCCTGCCTTTCCCCTGTTAAATGAAAATCACATCAATGTAAAGGATAAATGAGAGAAGAGAACAAATTTCTCATGTGTACACTCGTGGGAAGAAGAGCATGCTTTTTTGGAAATCTTTCTAATGGATTCTACAGCATTTAAGAGATGAGATTAAGGGGAAAATTGTAGAACCTTGGAAAGTAAATACTAAGGTTGGTTTGGGGAAATCTTTCTCTTTTCTTGATAAGTCGCTTTAGGAGAAATCCGTCCTAATGAATTTGAAGGTCCTTGCATCTTTTATAATATCTCCATTCACTGGGATAGCCCCATTGTGAATCTTCGTTGTGTCTTAATCAGCTTTGATGTTGCATTTTGTGTGGTGTCATATGATAAAACAACATTTGTATGTTTTGTATTTCTGGACCCTGGTGCATATAGTAGGACCTATTTCAGATATGGGAATCACAGTTGGTTTTAATCTTTTAAGGATCTATTTTTCCAAAACAATATTATCTTGCATATAATTAAGTTTGGACTGTTTCTCGTTAACGATACAAGTGAATGGGCTTGACTCCTTTTGCTGTGTTCTGAATACAAAGGTAGTATTATACATACAAATAAACATTTGATGATTTGTTTTTCTTATCTAAAATAGTTAAAAGTAAACATGTAGCATTTACAAGTATGCCTCACCCAAAGGCCAAAACTCAGCAGTTTTCAGCACATGTATAGACTCAAACTGTTTATAAACAAATAAGAGGAGCCGTGAAGGAGTAAAAAATTGTCATCACCTTCAGACTCCAGAACTTGAGCTCTCTTCTTGCGTTCTGCTTCTGCCTGCATCTCCATAGCTGCCCTTACTCCACGGGGAGGAGATATATCCCCTAAAGAAGAAAATCTGTGAGATTTCTAAGAAGTTGCAATGGAATATTCCAGTTAAACAAATCAGCAAATAAAGATCCTTACTTATTTCATAACGAAGACATTTCAGCCCCCAATCTTTTGCAGCGTCATTTATAGCCATCTGCAAAAAAAATATACAATTTGTTTTTGCAGTAAACTAAGCATATAACAAGATAAAATGTTAACCATAATGATCTTGACTTCTGACATGCTGATCATATATAAATATCTAATTAAAAAATATTAATAAAGCATCTGGAAAATGTTTTGATTAAATATGGCTAGTATACGATTTCAGATATCAACGATTAAAGGCAGCATTAAAATTTACATTGGTATTACCAAGTCTCTACACAATCAATGTTTTCTCGTTCAATATAGGATTTTTCAAGTAACAATCTTCAAGTTAGGTGCTCTAAACGAAACTTGTAGTAATATCCTATGCTATCTTTCTATTGTATATGAAAGATAAACAAGTCAGCACACAAAACAAATTTTACATAGTGTTAGCATATTAAAGACAAGAATCTATCAAGGAGGTTACAAATTATAAATAACAACGCTCATAAGCAACAAGAGCTTATAAAGCCGGTGACGTGGACATTATCTCAACAGAAAATTCATATTCTGTTCTGAGGTATAGAATAGCTGGATCCATTGCTTATTGCTTGGTGTAAAGGATAAACAAGATAGCTCTACCAAAATACTTCAACTGAAAATCATTCTAAAATGATTACACTTGTATTAGACTTGGTCTACACAGAAACACCTAAAAGCAGACACACAGCAAATAGGTTTAAGATATTAATATCCCGTAACACTAACTCTTATTACAGGTGTCCGACCTTTTCCTGAAGCCAAACCACAAGGTGTCCAAGCTGAATGAAGTTTCATGTATATTGCTTTCTTATTACAGATAACATTAATTTTGTGGGGGCAGTTAAACCAATTACCAATAGATTTGATGCAGGTGGAATACTTTTCACAATTAATAAGCTTTAAAAAAATTCAGAACAGGACTAAAATAAATAAATAAGTTAATAGCTAACAACTTATGCTGCCTGCTTTTGGATGAAGATAAATAAAAAATATATACAGATATTCAGAGAAAATGAAATCTCACCACTATCTTCTCATTCAAGGTGTCTCTCTCCTCAAACGTCTTGTCAAGAGTAATCTTACCGAGCTCACTACGCATAGTTGTCTGAGCAAGCTGAATTACTGCATACAACGGATTCTCCACCCCATAAGATGCCAATTTAGGATCCTCAATCTGTTCAATCAATCAAAAATACAATCAACGAACCAACACACTAGTAGAAAATAATTTATTTTATTTTTTTGAACACTAATAAGAACTGAAAAATGAAAAGTCAAAAAAAAGTAACATTGTCGCATACCTTAACATAAAGAACTCCATCAATCAAGATGCTGACATTGTCCTTGGTAATAGCAGACTGGTCCGGAATTGGAATTGCCTCTTCCTTCAATGAATGGACGTAGGCGATTCGGTCAACAAAGGGAATCAAGATGTGAATTCCAGGAGTAAGCGTCTTCACATATTTTCCAAATCGTTCAATTACAAAGGCTTTCTTCTCGGGCACAATTCGAACTCCCCAGTTCATTGGAGGTGCAATTTCATATCTACCCACCAGTTCTCACAAATTATACAGCTATAGATATGATTAAAACACATATAATAGGGAAAATTACCTGATGCTGGGATCGCGAGGACCTCTGAAATGACGAACGGAAGAGGCAAATGGGGATGAAAGAGGAGGCGATTGACGAGGCACAGCTTGATTGAACAAGAGCGAAGACTGTTTGGGAAAGAGGGAGGAGACGAAGTAGAGAGGTGTCTAGAGGAAATTGCCGATTGACATACAAATTTCAAAGACCTAAGAGGGGTTTTTGATCTCATGATTGATGATTGAGGGATTTTTGGGAGAAATGTTTGAATTGGTGAAATCTTGGAATCTCTCGCTCTTCCCTTCTCTGGGGTAGTTTGTTAAGGTTTGGGTTTGGCTGTTTAGCTTAAACCTATTTTTTGTTGGGGTTTATAAGGCCCTGTCCCCAAAAATAAAAAAAATAATAATAATAAAAAAAATAAATTGCTACTTGATCTCTTTTCCAGTAATATGAGTAATAATTAATTAGCAAAAAAAATAATAATAACCATAACAAATAAAACATTGAAGTTTACTAAATTCATTTTAGTTTGGAGTGTGAAGTTAATACTCCATGGTTCAATCAAGTTACAAAAATGTTAGATTCCAAAAGCAAGGAATGCTTTGAGACGTTTCAAAAATGAAGAAGTATGGTAATTAATTTGAAATGAATAAAGTCTTTTATTTTTTTTTTATTCTTTATTACTAAAACATTTGACATATTTGTATAAACAGCCAATTTTACACATAGTCCACCTTTTACTAGTTAATATTTCAAATTTTATAATATTTTTAAAGAATAATCCATTACATACAATTAATTGTGATGCTTTATGTTTAATTTACATTCACTTTATCATACATATTCTCTGATTTTAGTTAATTTTAAAACTTGCATAAACTATATCAAGTTTAAAATATAAAACAAATTGACTTGAAAATTAAAATTAAATATATATTTTTTTCAAAATATAGAGGGGTAAGAGCATCTTTAACCTTTTTTTCAACCACTTTCAGATACTCAAATAGGTGAGTTCACATTAAAAAAACTTCCACCTAAGTCTTTTCAAATTTACAATCGTCAACAAACATTTTTCTCAAATCAAATCTACAAAAGCTTAATAAATATTTATTACCCTTAATGGGTTTGATGTATAACTCATTAAATTAAAAAACTTGATAAGACACAAAATATAAAATAACAAATAATACTCTTTCAAATTACCACGATATCAACAAACATCAATTTGAAAATTTTTGTTTTCTACTATTCTTGAAAATGCTCTAATAAATCATTTTAACTACATCATGAGATATCATCAACTCTTGTTTTGAAAATCTTTTAAGAGCTTTTTATATAATATATAGATTGATAATTTTAAATTTGTAATAATAAAAAAAATATTTTTATTTCTTCTTTTTTTTGATAATAAACAAAAAACTATTGAATTTTGAAGTTTAATTATAGAAAGAGAAAAATATATTTTAAGAGAACGAGTAAATAATCTAACTTTTTTACCTAGAAAACTAAAAGATGTGCTTGACTTATTAATATTTCCAAAAGTAAATTTTGTAATTTCCCAAGACTTATTTTATCACATAAATAGAATGAAAATATTACCAACAAAAGTATTACCAACAAAAGTATAGACGGGCACAAACATATTGGGAACAAAAACTTTATGTAGTCATGAATTTTGTAGAGGAGTGTATTTAAATTTTATTTAATTGTATTTTGACCCCTTAATAATGGGTAAAAATATAAATAGGTGAAATTCAAATACACTCATGTCTAATTTTCATGTCCACTTAGAAGAGCTCTAATCTAAATATCATGCAATATGTTTAATTAGCTCTTAACGCCTCTTAATTGGAATTGTTGGGTCGTGATATTTTATCTATTTGGGCCGAGTGTATTGGGCTTATTCTTTTTATTCTATTGGGCCTCTATTATTGAATTATTAAAATCATTAAGCCCAATCATCATATCATTTTCATTTCAAACTTATAAGACCGGGTCGGGTCAATGGATCAATCATTTAGACATTTTAAATATCTACAATCTTTGACCTGTAATGATGAAAAAGCATGTCGGTTGACTAAAGAACCTGCCATGCATTAATGTGGATGGGATTGAAATCGGTCGGCGGTAGAAACAGTGATCAAAAGCAGTGAACAAACTACATGCAGCCGGCAGAACCCATCGGGTAAAGGGGAATGTGTCAGGTAGTAGTGGGTGGCACGGTAATTCAGGCAAGGAGGGTATAACTTGGCAAGGAAGTCTCCACCAAGAGGTAGGTTCTCATACACTTCTTCAATTATAATCAAATATTCACAGAGAATTATTATTATCTCTTGATATCAATACACTAGGCGATATAGCCTCCGTTTTCAATAAACCTTGTGAATTCACATCGATTCTCACGCTGAAGCTATCCCCTACGGAACCGCCGCCAAGAAGTTGTGGTGTTTATTGTGTTTACGCTGCAGATCGGGGCGTTTTAGGTGATTGGGGCGTGACAAAAGATCTTGGCGTTAACATTGGCGCTAGGAGGGGTTTTTCAATCACAATTGTTTAAATTTGCTTCAAAGATAATGAGGAGTAGAGATGGAACACCGGAAGAAGCAAAGGGCGATGGTCATTAGTTCATCAACGCCTCGTATCTCGAAGAAGGATCGGTTGGGTCCTTCTAAAAGTGCTCATGATAAGCACGGCTTCTAAGAACAATTCGAAGAACTTCGTCCAAGATCCATGGTGGAGCCAGACGGAAGTTAATCTTCAACGCCGATAAGGGCGTGATCCCAATCCTAACGGATAAAGCGGTTCACCAACCAGACTCATCGCCAAGAGTGGTCAAGAGGACCGAGCTACCAAGTTGGCGAGGATGGCGGACGAAGCGGATAAGGCTTTGGAGGTTCTGTTAAGACAAAGGGAAGATATAGCCGAACAAATGCTTCGGGTGAATGAGTTGAGAGACGAAGCATCTAGCCATTTTCATTCCGAAGGACGAAGAAGGCATAAGGAGGTACCCCGTCGGAAGGGTAAGGAACCGGAACATTCTACGACGTGTCCGTGGATCATTCTCGTAGTATGAGGAGATCGAGGAGCAGAACGCCTTCGGCCTCGAAGAAGGCACTGACAGTTGTTAGATCAATTCATCGTGACGATGAAAGACGAAGAAGCAGGTCGAGAGAAATTATGTCAGAAACCCGAAGGGGAGAATACCGTCACAATCGTTCTCATCATGAGGATGAGATTTTACGACTTAGTAAATCAAGAAGTCCCGCAAGGGCGCGTGAGATCGGCGGGAAGTGGTCTATCCATTCCAAAACCTAGTATCGCCAGAAAAGGAGATCTCATCACAACCCAAGGTGTTGATTTTCTGTTAGAGAGTTAAAAGAACTTCTAAACAATTGGGTCGAGGTACAACAGTGAAAGATACTTACGTAAGAAGGCGTCCCCTTTTTCTCTAATATTCTTCGGGAGAAGGCGATGCTTTACAAAAAGTTACCTCGCATGGAAAGCTATGATGGGTCGAGAGATCCTTATGACCATAGTCAAACGAGCGTTTAATCGATCGATGGATTACTATGACTTTTACCGATCTTCGCTAAATGTCACACTTTTTGTCACTACTCGAGAAAAGACGCCGACGAAGGATGGGGACTTTACCATCGGATTCTATCTCCTCGTGGACCTGAACTTTGTGATAAGTTCCATGCCCGCTTTTGAAGTAACCAAGAAGGGGAAGCTTACAGTGCTCTTTAAGACAAGTTCTAAGCGAGTTCACCAATGAATCTTTAGGCCAATATGTAAAGAGGTTTAGGGAAGCGGTTTGGACAGTGTCCGATCTTAATGATCTTCAAGTTGTTGGATTATTCCGTAATGGGCCGGATCTGGTTAAATCGGAGAAATTGGTAAAGAAATTGATGTTTCACCATCCGAAGAGCTTCAGCAGCCTTCCTATAAGCGCAGAGGGCTATATTGTTGTGGAAGAGGCTATGAACAATGCCTGAAGAATCCTTCTTTGAGCCAATTAAAGGAGGTAGAAGTTCCCAAACCCGATGTTGATCAGAAAAGAGGGGGAGGTTACGACCAAAGGCCAGAAGGTAATTCGAAGAAGTATAATAACTCGTGGCGACAAGGCAGCAGTCGTGCACCTGTTCCTACCCCGAAGGTTAATAAGGTTTATACCCAGTTGAATACAGAGAGGTCGATAATTTTAGATCGATCCAAAACCAAATTTCTTTGAACCACCTCGTGATAATTACAAAACGGGACATGGCAACCCTCGTAAATATTGTGGTTATCATCAAGTCATTGGTCGCTGACACTAATGAATGTTGTAATTTAAAAGATTTTGTAGAAAACAAGATTAAAAGTGGCTTGCTGATTCAATATGTGGCTGAGAAAGACCGTCAAAATCAGCAGGTTATCAATCGTACCGTTCAAACAGTTCAAGTACCGCCTGTTCAAAATGCTCCACCGCCAAGACAAGTCGTTGATGTAATAACTGGTGGGTCTGTTGGGAAATTAGTAGGGAAGAAGAGGAGGTCTTATCTTGATTCAGTTATGTCAGTAACAGATGCTACTTTGAAGGTTGACAGGCCATTCCCAGGAACTGTTATTTCGTTTACAGATGCGGATTATCCTTCAGAGCCTATTGAACCGCATGAAGGAGCATTGGTGATCACAGCACAAGTGGGCTCAGTGGATGTAAAACGCATGATGATAGACAACGGATCTTCGGTGGACATTCTTTATGCCCATGCTTATCAGAGAATGCATCTCGATGAGCACAAAATGGAGGTCGGACAAGAGGCTCCTCTGTATGGTTTCTAAGAACGATCCAATCAAAGTGGTTTGACTATTGAACTCCCCGTCATCTTCTTGACTACTTCACAAAGCAAGTGGAGATAACTTGTAAATTTTATGTTGTGCATGTGGATTCTACTTTCTGGCGCCATTTTGGGAAGACCTACGTTGACAAATCTTGAGTCAGTAACTTCCATCCCACATTTCAAAATCAAGTTCCCACAAAGACATGGAGTAGGAGAGGTGATGGGTGACTTGGATTTGCCCCGAGATGTTATCGAATTTCATCATTTCATCCGAATGGGGTTAGTAAACAAAGAAAGACGATGGCAATTGAAATTGAACCCTTCACCGAGAGCAGTTCAGAACCGTTGGTAATCCCCGCTGGGGGGACGGAGGAAATTGAGTTGGTCATCGGAAAGCCGGACAAGACAGTGAAAATTGGTTTCGCCACTTGCGTAACCTCTTCGGACGAATCTTATGGAACTCTTACGATGCTATGTCGATATTTTTGCATGGGAACCACAAGACATGCCTGGAGTTAGCCGGAAGGTTGCTGAGCATAAACTGGAGATAGATCCTTCGAAGAAGCCAGTTCGTCGAAGAGGCGGATATTTGCTCCAGAACGTCGTAAGATCATCGATGAAGAGGTTGCAAAATTGTCGGGTCATTGACTTCATCTACGAGATTGATTACCCTTGAGTGGATAGCAAATGTAGTATTGGTGCGGAAGCATAATGGAAAGTGGCGGGTTTGCATCGACTACACCGACCTTAACAAAGCCTGTCCAAGGACTTTTATCCTCTGCCCCATATCGATCAGCTCATCGATGCCACTTCGGGGTATGCATTATTAAGCTTTATGGATGCCTTTTTCAGGTTATCATCAAATATCCATGTAACAACCCCAAAATAGGTTCATTCCATCCAACCCATTTCGAGTCGCCAAATATATGGTACGAAAAACAACTACAACTTTATTACAACAATTGTCGTGCAAAATACAACAACACATATCTTTGTGAGTTTGGATACAAATATATACCAATCGAAGCGCGTCACAATGACACCTTACATAAAGGTATAGTCAAAACTATTTTAGAAATTAGAATCTTTGGGAAGTGCTCAAGAAACCTTCATACATGGGAGGCCATGCTTTTAGGTTATGGTAGATATCATATGGCCACAGAATTATCCTTCGTTGAATTCTAATAAACCCCAAAGAAAAAAACGAGAAGATTACTATCATATTCTTCCCAATGGTAAGTCTTCTCTTGACATATCATTATCTCCACCGTCTCTAATTGGGTATTATACTCCAAACAAACACCAAGATTATATAGTAGTGCTTGTAAATATACTCAAAGAAGTGGATGAGCACAACCATGTCTTATGATAACACGAGGTTGTATGTCATTAGACATCTTGTATGATAGTGACAAAACACCCTTCCAAGTTAAATTCACCTCACCCTCAATATCTATAGATCACCACTCTATTCCTCGCTATCCCCGCTTCGACCCAAATACACACCTTTATTACACGAAAGGAATTGTGAAACAAAAGGGTGAGCACAACTAGCTCAAGAAAGAATATTATGACTAAAGATAAATAAATTATCAATAGTCTTCATCAATAATAAATCGAGATTTAGAACATATACGTAGATGATAAAACTTTTCAACCATAGTTATAAATGAATGAGCGATCCATTAGAAGAGTCAAATAGACTATAAAGTCTATTGTCTTCTCATGTTAAAAATCCACCAACAATGTTTTATCCCTCAACATCAATCAACAATTCCCATCCCACAATCACGTGTATAACTCATAATCGTAATTGTAGTTCTAAATTCCTTTCCTCATCCAAGACAAAGATAATTTTCATCACTTGTCTTTACCTCAAACATCAAAGATCATGGTTATACCAAATCACAGCCTCGCTCATAATCATACTAATAAATTCATCTTTGCACCACGGGCCAAAGATATTCATCAACAGCTCATCTTTACACTACAAAGCAAAGATATTCAACAACGGGTCATCTTTGCATTACAAAGCCAAAGATATTCATCAATAATTCATCTTTGCACTACAAAGCAAAAGATATTCAACAACCAGTCATCTTTGCATTTCGAGCAAAAGATATTCATCAATAATTCATCTTTGACTTTCTGGCCAAAGATATTCAACAACAGTCATCTTTGCATTACGAGCAAAAGATATTCATCAATAATTCATCTTTGCACTCATGGCTAAAGATATTCAACAACAGTCATCTTTTGCATTACGAGCAAAAGATATTCATCAATAATTCATCTTTGCACCATCAAGGCTAAAGATATTTCAACAACAGTCATCTTTGCATTACGAGCAAAAAGATATTCATCAATAATTCATCTTTGCACTCATCACAAAGATATTCATCGACCGGTCATGTTCATTTAAACACTGCTCATCTTTTACACTACGTGCCAAAGATATTCTTCGAAATCATTCATCTTTGCATTGATTTTATCCACGTCCAAAAATACCTCAAAAATAATCATAGTGGTGTAAAATTCAAGAATGATCAAAACATGGATACAATCAAAGCTAGTATCCAAAATAGATATTTTAGACGAAAAGAAAAATTTTCATTTTCTATGAATAGTGCCGATTCGTGAATAGTGCACAGATATCGTGAATAAGGCCGTATATCGTGAATAAGAACTCGACACCAAAAGATAGAAATTCCACAAAAACATCTTCACGCTTCATGAATAGTACTCGTGAATAAGAACTCGTGAATAATAACTCATGAATAGTAACTCGTGAATAGTAACTCATGAATAGTAACCCCATACATGAAAAAGTTCCAAATTTGATAAAAAGTTCCAACCAATATTTCAAAGATAATGATATTGAAGAAATAATATCATCCGAGAAGAAAATAACATCCCTTACCTCGAAAGACAAGATTTCTAGTTGAACACCTGGATATAGTCTTTGAAGGAACTTGCACCGTCCTAACAATACTCAAAGTATACTCAAAATACTCACAAGAATACGCTCGATAATATAGAGAGAAGAAAGAGAGAAACTTGTTTCGGTGTGATTTTCAATTCTAACTTAGCCTTCTATTTATAGGAAAATGTTAGCACGCAAAGCGCACTTAACTCAAACTTTGATGGCTTTACCTCGCTACTATTCCACCCACCAAAAATCAGCCATCTTCCTAACAACCAAGAGTGGGGCCCACTCAATTCTAGAATTTTCCACCAAAACCTAATTTCCTAATCAGTTACCTCTTAAAATTCATAACAAATCATACGTTCATTTTAACGGTTCAAAATTTGTGGACATATACTCAACTTATATATGTATAACATATCCAAAAATTACAACGATCCAACGGTCGGATCAAAATTTATAACTCACGCAATATAGTCAAGAACACCGATTTTTCGGACTATTAGTCCTTCTGGACCAGCTTTCATTCAAAAATTTCACCACGAAATATCTACAAAAGAATTTTTGGGTGATTCAAATTTCTACAGCTAGCTTACTTCTAGGGCTTTCTTTTGATATATGGCTCATCTCTTAACTCATTATACACAAAAGAGTTATGGATTTTATAAAATCAAGTAATAAACTAATTTTTCTCGAAAATCCCATATTCATTTCTCCATTTCGACAAATACTTGATAAAACACCTCATCATTAATTCCTTCACTTATAACCACATAAATAAATCCATCATTTATATCCACATCAAATAAATATTTTCTTATCATATGAATCAATAATTAATTATTCACAAATAATATTACGAATCACATTTATGATAACCAAAGCCGCTCCTGTGAAAGAGGGGCTTTCCAATAAGAATTTCTCCTTCTTCGGCGCCGCAATTAGGTGACCAAACCTCTCCTTGATGTAACTTTCTAGACATTGCCAATAATGCTATCTAATAATATTATTCAAATAATATGAATTATTGATCCGATAATGGAATCTATCATGCGTTGATAATTATTGAACAACAATAATATAAAATATCAACACAAAGAATTATTGAATCAATAAAATAAAATATTGAATAAGAATTATCAGTAATAATTATTGAGTAGTGCCTTCTCACGTAAGAATCAATAATTGAAAAAATCTTGTCAATACCGCAAAGCATCGCGCTGAACAACGCGTACATTTTTTACTTTACCAATCGGGTATTCCAACAAGGTTAATTGTGAACGATTACGCTATTATTTATAAAAACTCAAATTTGTCGCTTTTCTCCATCCGAATGCTTATTCTCATTATGGGGCCCACAAATGATCGCTACCGTCATTTAATATTCTCCGACGTAAAGAATATTCCACGACCAAAACGAATATTCCCCACAACAATGAATACTTTATACCCCTTGCGTATTTTGAAAAAAAAAATTTCATATATCACCTTTAACTTTAACTTTTATCAATTTAACCATTTACCTAATAGAAAAATTGAATACTTTTATTTCATAAAATTCGGGGTCTTACAATCCATGTGCAAAGAAGACATTCCAAAAACAGCATTTATTACACACCGTTCGGTGTATGCGTACAAAAAAATGACTTTTGGCCTCATTAATGCTGGAGCTACTTATCAGAGAATGATGAACTTTATATTCGATAGACAGCTGGGGAGGAACATGGAGGTTTATGTAGATGATATGATTGTGAAGAGTATGCAAATTCGTAAACATTTGGACGATCTGAGGAATGCTTTCAAACTGTTTCATTATCGACAATCATGACTCAACCCACCAAATGTACTTTCTACCTTGGTCTTGGAAAATTCACGGGTTATCCGGTCACCAAAGGGGCATCGAAGCCAATCCAGAGAAGATCCGAGCCATCCTCGACATGAAGACTCTCGATCATTCAAAGACGTTCAATCATCTAACCGGTAGGATCATGGATTTAAGGAGGTTCGTCGCCAAATCTGCGAAAGATGTCTTCTTTCTTTGATACATTGAAGGGACCAAGAATGCGAAGACGCTTCAGAGGGACTTCCAGTGTGAAGAAGCTTTCAAAGTATAAAGACATATCTGTCTTGGCTCCTTTATTAGTCAAGCTTCGTCCCCAGCAGAGACTTTATATTTGTACCTTGCGGCGCCTCATAGCAGAATTGGAGCGCTTTTGATTCGGGAGATCGGTGGGAAGCAAAGATCCGGCCTATTACGTCGCCCACGTCCCACGAGATGTCAAACCGTGTATCCTAACATTGAGAAATTTGCTTTTGCTTTAATAATTGCCGTGAGAAAGCTTGGCGAAGATTTTCAAGGTCGACTCGGTCGCCTACACGGATCGCCCATCAAGAAGGTGATGGGCAAGCGAGGTCTCGGGTAGATTAGCGGCATGGACTATGGAATTGTCCCGCTTTTTTATCGAGTATCATCCCCGAATCGCCATCAAAGGCCAAGCCTCGGCGACTTTATGGTAGAATGTTCGCTCACCGGCGATACTGGTTATCTTGGAAGTTGAATCTTCCGATCGAAAGCGAAGGTCATTATTCAAATAGGTCGGGCGTGGACGTTGTATGCAGATGGATCCTCTACGATGATCATTAGTGGAGCAGAATTATTCTAATAAGTCCGGAGGATTTAAGGTTCAAAGAGCCATCGATTCGGGTTTAAAGCAACGAATAATGAAATTTGAGTAATGGCAGCGATGTTAGCGGTGTCCGATTAATAAAGAGTCTCAAGTCCAACAATTGATCATTTATAGTGATTCTCGGTTGGTCGTTAAACAATTGTCGGGAGATTATGAAGCTCGAGGAACACGAATGATCAAATATCCGCGGAGTTAAGAAACCAACTTCAATTTTTTTGCTTCAGACGAGTTTCGTGGTATAGAGCGCAACGATAATTCTACTGCGATGCTTTGTCGAAATTGGCCACTACGGATGCGATGTCTTTCATGGATCGGTATATATTTGGAAATTTTGCAAAGAAATTTTAGTGTTCAACATGAAACGATGATGATGTGCATCGAATCGAACAAACCGTTGGATGACCCCTACATCGAGTATCCGGCGATGGCGTCCTCCCTTCGGATCAAATGTTGGCAAAGAAGATCAAGTACAAAGTACTAATTTCATTTTATCGATGGGGATCTTTATCGATTGGCATTTTCCTCACCATTATTAAAATGTTTGGTTCCGTCCAGAAATCGAGTATATTCTTCGGAAGTTCATGAAGGATTTGCGGTGATCATATGGGCGCCAAGTCTTTGGCACATAAAGTACTTCGACAAGGTTACTATCAAAACAATTTTCAAAGAAGCTACAGAGTACGCCAAGAAATGTGAAAATGCCAAATTAATAGTCCAGTCTCATTATCGACCACCTAAGAGTTATATTCGATTTTATCTCCTATACCCTTCATTGTCTGGGGGTGGATATATTGGGACCGTTACCTAAAGCTAAAGGTCGAAGTTAGCTTCATTATAGTTCTTATTGATTATATGACTAAGTGGGTAGAGGCGAAACCACTTGATACGATAATGTAACAGAGTGCTTAAAGTTTATAAAGGAGTCTCGTGGTGTTTCGCCGGATCCCTAAAGTATTGATATCGGACAATGGACGCCAGTTCGTGGGTTCAAAATTTGAAGAATTTTTGAACGATTTGGGGATTCAGCACAAGAAGACTTCTGTGGCTCATCCACAGTCGAATGGGCAAGTTGAGGTGACCAACAGGACGCTGTTGAATGGAATAAAGCGTAGATTGGATGAAGCTAAGGGAAGATGGCCAGAAGAATTGCTGAGCGTGCTTTGTGGGCATACCGAACTACGCCGAGGACTACTACAGGGGATTCGCCCTTCCGATTGGCCTATGGTACTGATGCCTTAGTCCCAGTCGAGATCGGATCTCCAAGTCTTCGGGTGAGTCAATTCAAAGAAATCTACAATGATGAAGGACTGAAGGCTAACTTGGACCTGCTAGACGAAGTCAGAGAGGAAGCTTTAATCAAATTGGCTGCTTATCAACGAAGGGTGGCCAAACATTATAACAAGGGCGCCAAACTTCAGAGATTCAAGTGGGAGACTTCGTTCTCGAGAAGTCAAGCTTCTACACCTCAAAACACGGGAAAGCTAATGCCGAATTGGGAAGGGCCCTATGAAGTGATCGAAGTACCAAAACCCGGTACTTATCGATTAAAGGCACTTGATGGTTCCGAGATTAAGAATACATGGCATGCTGGCAGACTTTGGAAGTATTTTCAATAAAGTTCAAGTCAGTTTATCGGAAGTCTGTACACAACTGTTTGATATCAATAAAAGATCACTTTTCCACAAATTATCAA